>JAQIUQ010000742.1:0-276576 GCA_030378365.1 Hybognathus amarus | reverse complement strand
AGAGAGAGTTGATGACCGAGGATACACCTGGAAGGGGGCCAGACCGGGTGGTGGACTGATCGCAGGGATATTTGGGTCAGTTTGGCCATGGAAGGGAACTGGCTGCCAGCTGTCCTGGTACTGATGGCAATAGGTCCGTAGGCAACGTCCAATCTCCTGAATCTCGCTCAGTCTGGCCGTTAGTCTGAGGATGGTATCCAGACGACAGACTGACCGTAACTCCCAGAAGTTTGAAGAAAGCCCGCCACACTCTAGATATGAACTGTGGACCTCGGTTCGGACACTATGTCCTCTGGAATACCGAAGTTTCGGAACACGTGATTAAAGAGGGCTTCGGCGGCTTCAAAGGCGGTAGGGAGACCAGGCAAGGGGATCAATTTGCAGGCCTTTGAAAATCGATCGACCACAACGAAGACACAGGTATAGTGGTTGGATCTGGGAAGGTCTGTCATGAAGTCCACACCGATGTGCGACCAAGGACGTTGTGGAAGCGGGAGAGGGATAAGCTTGCCTTCCGGGAGTCTTCTGGGAGTGTTGGTAACGGCACAGACTGAGCATCCCTCTGACGTACCGGGAAACGTCCTGAGAGATGGTTGGCCACCAGTACCGGTTACTGAGGAGCGAGAGGGTACGCCTACTACCTGGATGTCCAGAGCCCGGAGTAGTATGCGCTGAGTCCAAAAGGGCCGTACGAAGGTGACGAGGAACGAATACACACCCCTCTGGACCTCCCGGCGGAGCGGGATGGAAACGGTTTTCTTGGGATATCTGTTGGTCGATGTCCCAGACGATCGGATTTACAAACACGGCTGGAGGGAGAATAGGTTCAGGGAGAGAGTCTTCACATGATGGATGATACAGACGGGAGAGAGCATCTGCCCTACCGTTCTTAGAACCGGGCCTGTAGGATACGAGGAAGTCAAAACGGGTAAGAGAAGAGCGCCCATCGGGCTTGGCGAGGGTTCAGCCTTTTTCGCTTCTCTGAGGTACTCCAGATTACGATGGTCAGTGATGACCTCGAACTGATGATTTGCTCCCTCCAGCCAGTGCCTCCACTCCTCTAACGCCAGCTTGATGGCGAGCAGTTCCCGATTCCCAATATCATAGTTCCGCTCCGCCGGGGACAGCTTCTTAGAGAAGAAGGCGCATGGATGGAGTCTGGGAGGATTCCCCTGCCGCTGTGACAGGACCGCTCCAACTCCGGTAGAGGAGGCATCCACCTCCACGACGAAAGGGATATCAGGATTCGGATGAACTAGAACGGGAGCGGTCTGGAAGGCCTCTTTAAGCTGTTCGAAGGCTGAAATGGCTTCGGGGGATAAGGACAGAGACTTGGGCCGGCCTCGGAGGGATGAAGTCAATGGAGAACTGATGTGACTGTAATTCTTGATGAACCTTCGATAGAAGTTGGCAAACCCTAGGAAACGTTGGAGTTCCTTTACCGTGGTGGGTTGAGGCCAGCTATGGATTGTTTCCACCTTCCTCTGGTCCATTTGGACTCCATGTTGGTCGATGATGTAACCCAGGAATTGAACAGAAGTGGTATGAAACTCACATTTCTCCAGTTTGAGATAGAGCTTGTGAGCTCGCAGCTTCTCCAGGACTAAAGAGACATGGCGTTGGTGTTCAGAAAGAGATGAGGAGTAAATGAGTATGTCGTCTATGTAGACCACCACAAACTTGTTGAGATATTCTCGGAAGACTTCATTCATGTACCCTTGGAAGACTGCTGGGGCGTTGGACAGACCGAAAGGCATTACTCTGTATTCATAGTGTCCTGAGGGAGTGATGAATGCCGTCTTCCACTCATCACCCCGACGAATTCGGATCAGATTATAAGCACTACGGAGATCAAGTTTCGAGAAGATTCGGGCTCCGCGCAGCTGTTCCAAAGCTGCTGGGACCAGAGGAAGGGGATAACTGAACTTGACTGTTTGAGAATTGAGATGACGATAGTCGATACACGGCCGCAAGCCTCCGTCCTTCTTAGCCACGAAGAAAAAGCTGGAAGCGGCAGGGGAAGTAGATGGACGAATGTACTCTTGTTTGAGGGCTTCCTCCACATACTCCTCCATGGCCTTCTGCTCCGGGATGGACAGAGGGTATACACGGCCTTTAGATAGAGTAGCTCCAGGTAGCAGGTCGATAGCACAGTCCCATGGCCGATGTGGTGGAAGTTTGGTTGCCAACTGCTTGCTAAAGACATCCTGGAACACCCTGTACTCCACCAGAATCTCCACCAGGGGTTGAACCTCGGGACTCTCGACGGAAGTGGAACAAATGGGTACCTTGGAGCTTCCCTCAGGAGGTGAGGATACTACTGAGGACTCCTTTCTGATCTTCTTAACTGATGCTAGACAGGAATGGAAACATTGATGTTGGACCATCCAAGGGCGTCCCAGGATGAGCTCAGCAGTTGACTCCTCCAGCACCATAAAGGAGATATCTTCCGAATGTAGACATCCAACACAGAGCGTTAAAGTGGGTGTAACGTGACTAATTCGACCTCGACCAAGTGGTTTATCCTGAATAGTCTGTACACCCAGATGACTTCTGAGTTTCCGGACATTCAGTCTTTGTAGGAGCTGCGTGGAAATGAAGTTCCCGCCGAACCGGAGTTCGAGGAGGGCTTGTGCTGAGACACACGAACGAGAGGTTAATAAATGAACAGTAACACGGTTCAGGATAGCAATCTTGGGTGGTATTTGTATAGTACTCACCGCTGGGCGTTGAGGTCGAGCAGGGCACGTGGATGATGCCCGTTGAACCGCCATTGCAGTTTTGCGGAAAAATCCTTTTTCGAATTGCCTGAAAAACCTCCTCATGCGAGCGTAAAAACATTTTTGTGAATTTGACGTGTTTCCATTAGCGCATTTCATTTGGCAATTTCAATTCGCGGAAATTTAAGGGTAATGGAAACGCAGCTACTGTTGACGAACCAGACAATGTGTATGAGAGTGAGCGTGGTATTTAAAGGTGGTGGCATGATGAGGTGCAGGTGAGGGTGATTAGAACTCGGGTGACAATGAACGAGTGAATGAATGAGTGGGAGGAGTGTGGGAATCGGCTGGGACCCTGACAATAACATGCTCTAGTTTTATTTTGACATTTTCATCTTTTCTTATTTTTTTTTTCTGAACAGATGATTACAGCATTTTACACTTTTACAGCATTATAGGCTAGTAAGCAGGGCCACCGAAGACCGCGTATAAACAGTTATGGCACATTTACTAGTTAGGACGAAATATTAACAATATGCTTTACATTGACAAAGGCCTGCCCATACTTTGACTACAAACTTGGTCCTCAAATCATTACGTATTTTGCTATACTCTTTCTATAAGTTATAAATAGTTAGTTAGATTATTTAAGGGCAACTAACGTAACAGTGTGTAAGTAACTATTCTGGCGATATTTGAGGCCTAATGCTAGATGCTAGGAGCTTGATATTTTTTTCACAAATTATCCATCTTATACTCTACTGTCAGGACATAATGACAGGTAACAAATGAAGAGTTCAGATGCAAAAGCCTCTAAGTGCTATTTGAAATTTTCTTCTAAAATGATTATTTTTATCAAGCTTGTATATTTAAGTTCAGTAATTTCACTTAAATGGCAATGAAGATAACCTATTAATTGTCATTTAAGTGAAATTACTGAACTTAAATATACAAGCTTGATAAAAACAGTCATTTTAGAAGAAAATTTCAAATAGCATTTAGAGGCTTTTGCATCTGAACTCTTCAAATATGTAAACAATAGTTTTTTTTACAAAAGTTACCTACATCAGCTTTTACTAGCTTGAACATATGAAACAATTATAATCAAAAAATATAGAAACATATTACATTTTACACTTACCTAATGGATTATTAGGAAAACCTGTTCAATTTCTCATTAATCAACCTGGCAGTTGCTTCAATGCATTTAGGGGTGAGGTCCAGGTAAAGACAATCTCCTGAACTCCAAACTGAATGTTAGATTCTGATTATTGGACAAAAAAAGACAAAAAAATGTGTCCACATGTAATTACCTAGAATAATGTCTAACACTTGATGGCTGCTCTGTTAAGTCTTCGTCATCGGTTAGGATGGGTGGTTGCCCTGCACGCTTAATAAACAAACTACAGCTAGTACAAAATGCAGCAGCTCGAGTTCTTGATGTTACTCGTTACATCATAAGAAGAATGGCATCTATGCCAATTTGAGTGTCTTTGTTTATCCCAAGGTTTCCGGCAGCCTGTCCAGGCCGTATCCAGATCTGATGAGGACCTTAGCCTGGATCCGTCGACAATGACAATGCAGTGCTGCAAGTGCCTACTAGCCTCTCCCTATAAAGGATCCCTTTCCATTCTACAGATTAAGAATTGTCAATTCGTTTTTGCGTCCTACCCTAAGTGATAAAATAAAACAAAATTCTGTATCAAATTTATAGACAAGGCAAGTAGTTTGTTCAGGCATGGTTTTGTAGGAATTATGAACCTGTGCGCATATATTCAAATGCACATAACTATAGAATCAATTCTTAATGCGCATGTGAACGCCATCAGCATTTATCACAGGTTCGTGTTTAAAGTCTGTTTCAGAGGCAATTATATATATTTTTACCTTTCAGTTACTGTAAATCCGGCCTCTAGTTTATAAACGCCAGAGGAAAACTGGCCCCTGACTGAGCCTGGGTTCTCCCAAGGTTTGTTTTTTTTCTCTCCATTGGGTCACCTGATGGAGTTTTACGACACCATTAGGTCACCTGATGGGGTTTTACTACAACATTAGGTCACTTGATGGAGTTTTTCAGTTCCTTGCACTGTTGCCTTTGGCTTGCTCAGTTTGGGGATATTCAAATTAATTAACTTAATTGACAAATGAATTATTTTCTTCCAATGGTCTTCATCGCTATTTTAACCAAGCGTGTATGCATCAACTTTACCTGGATTGTAAGGTTACCAAAGCGTAATGCCATATCTGATTATGCGCTCTATAACTGCCTGATAAAACAACCACATAATTTACAGGTCCACTCCATAAAATCCAAGTCTACATAAAAAATACAATCTTTGCTGCACACAGAACAAATTGTATCCACATGAATCCCTCAACTAAGTGTATTATCCATATGGATACCAAGGTACTTGATAAGAACGTACTTGCTTAATTGGTATTTCATGTAGAAGCACTGGTGTGTGATCTAAAATAAAAAAAATCATCTCCTTAGTCTTTTATATATTAAAAATAAGATGATTTAGATCACACCACTCTACAAACATTGCTACCACTGAGAAATAAACTGACAAATCAGTATTATCATCCTGACAGACTAAGTATTGCTGTTTCATCCGAGAATTTCACTATAAAATTGTTAGAATCACAAGTATACAATGTAAAAGAATAGGAGAACTGACACATCCCTGTGGAACACCTGTGCTGATATTTTTAGCTCTGATAAAGTGTGATTGACTAACCTGTTGAGTTCGATTACGTCAAAAAAGAACAATACCACCTGCTAAAAAAAATAAAATAAAAAATCAACATTTAACTGAATTAAAGGGTGAGGCTGAACTATATTAAAAGCAGAACTAAAAATCAACAAATAATAGATGTGCATAAACTTTTGCATTTTCTAGATATTTAGTAATAAAATAAGTACTGTACTACTTGCCAGCCTGTATGCTAATTGTAATGGCACAAGTACAGAGATAACTTTGTTCTTTAAAATAGACACCATATACTTCTCAAAACTTTTCATTACACAGGATGTTAAAGCTACTGGCCTAAAAACATTGTTTTCACTAAAACTTTTTTTTTAATGGAACAATTATAGATTCTTTTCCATAGACCAGGCATAATATGAGAATCCACAGATTGCAGAAATACCATCAGGACCTGTGGACTTCTAGTGCACAGTCCTGTGTGTCAAACCTGAGGTAAAAGTAATTTAATTCATTTGCTTTCCTCTGGTCATCATTAGGAATAAAAAGGTTACCCTTTGTATTCATATTAGTCATTATTTTTCACGTTGTCCCATATTTTTTAGAATTTGTAGATATAAAACTCTGTTCTTAAATCTCTTTCTGTCTTTTCCTAGCATTTCTTAGACAATTAAATTCCTTCTGAATCAAATCTCATACCCACTCGATCATGTTCTCGAAAGGCTTGTTTTTTCCGATTGATACAGTCTTTTATCTCCTTTGTGATATATAGCTTATTATTTGGATAAACAGCCACACACTTTTTTTTCCAGCACATTGTCCACACAGAAGTTTAGAGAATCGGTGATAATATCTGTGGCCTCATTCATGTCCAAGCTGTGAAACACACCCAATCAGTGCACAGGAAGCAGCCTTTAAGCTTTTCTATACTGTCCTCCATCCAAAAACAGAAATAGTCTTCACCTGTGGTTTCCTAGATTTAAAAACAGTCTTCTATATTGGGTATAAATGGTTAATGTTGTGGTCAGATATTTGCCAATGGAGGCTTTGGTCAAGCAATGTATGTTTTTTTATATAACCATATCATTTATCTAGAATATTTTGGTACAGTGTTGCACAGTATACTGTTCAAAACCAGTGAGCACTCCAGTTTGCAATGGTTAAAATCTCCTAAAATAAGAACTGCTTTTTCTGGTGTCTTATGCAGTTGCTGCTGGAACCAGTCAGTTATTCGAGCTGCAGCCCTCGCAGCATTGCCATTCGGAGGAACATACAGCACACACATGATAATATTCCCAAACTCCCTTGGCAAAATAAACAGGTCTTAAAGATAAACAGAGTAGCTCCAGATCGGGGTTACATACCACCTCTCACACAATAGACTACTTGCACCAATCGTCTCAAATGTAGATGGCAATGCCTCCCCCTCTGCTCTTTCTAGCTGCCTCTGTTCAGTCCAAACAAACCAGTGTCCTTCCAACTCCACTAATGAATCTGGAATGTTTTGATGTAACCATATCTCGTGAACACCATGAGGCTTGATTCGCGGTATTCATAACACACTCTGTTGTTAATACAAAGCTCCAACATTTGTCATCTTAATGACTGAACATTTCCAAAAACAACCTAAGGAAGTGGTGGACTATTTCCTCTTCTCCGTATACGTTATTGTAAACCACTACTCTTCACTCACTGTTGTAGAAATGTCTCTTGCTCTAAGCTAGGGCTGTCGCGGTTATGAAATTTCCCTTGTGGTAATGTTGAGTGGCTCAATAGCGCGATATGTGGTATTACTGCCATTTATTTATTTATTTATTTAATTTATATGTATTTGTTGCTATATAAATAAAGTTTACGAATGTGGACAAAAACGAGGTCATTTAACCAATAACCGAAACTAAGCAGCGTCTATATGCGCATTGAAAGCATGATTGAAAGGCTTTCACTCAGTGCGCATATTGTTATGACAATGAATATTTGTTATGACAATTTGAACCGTTCATTAAACGAACACGCTCAAAGAAGCCGATTCGTTAAAAAGAGATGTAATGAAACAAGATGTTAATTATTTTTAACTTTGAGTTCCACTTTTCAAGGCTCAGCTGATCAGCAATGTGTCACATGGGTAACGCGGAAGCTGATGCTTCACTTATTAGAGACCAATATGGCATTGATTCAACGCGTGACTCTGTGATTTTATGTGCTGATAATGCTGACGCGCATTTGTGGAAAATACCCGTGACGTGAAGGTTAAAATGATAATACGACAAATATTTTCTCTTTCCTTTACGGCAATCTTTTCACGACTTCAAAGACAGATGCAGGTAATCGCATGTGCTCTGCAGATCTCTCTCATTCACTGTCTGTGTGAAGCCTCTGTAGGCTACACATCACTAGGGATGGGACGATAACCGGTTTCGCGATAAACCACGATAAAATATACTGACGGTTAGTATTATCGTTTAAAATGTAATTATCATTAAAACCGTGTTTGATTATCGCGATTTTAATAACTCACTGTAAATCCTGTCGGCCAGTCTGACGCAGCCGCACGCTGCACGCAATGTTTACTATTCGAGAAGGAATGGCGGAAGGCAGTGACCGTGCTTGGGAGATTCAGCCTTTTGAGAGGACCAAATCTGGGATGTGGTCATAGTTAGGCTTTTACAAAAGTCCTGAGGGAAACTTGATCGAGGATAGTCACCCTGTCTGCAGAACAAAAAGTCACTGTCCAAAAGAAACACTTCAAATCTGCCAAGTCGTCTTCTTGTGTAACCATCACCTGCCGTTGTATAGAGATCGCAAGGCAAGTTAACTTGAGTCTGGGAAACAATCGGGCACGAAATGTTGTTTTGAGTTTAAACATTTTATGTCACTCACTTGAAACAGAAGTGAAGCTTCCGCGAAGAAAATTTTGCAGCAAGTGTCTTTGACCCGACGAACAAACATCTTCAAATAAGATTATTATTAAGAGCGACGTTTTAAGGTATAGTAATATATAGGTACATCACGTATTACACCAATTTTATTTTTACCACATAATTACAGGGACATATTGAATTGATAATGAGTTTAGCTAATGTTTTAAATCTTACCTGTTTATAAATTCACTTAGTAGAACAATCGTCAAGACAAGATGATCACACCAATATTATCAAACTCTGTAAACAATAAATCAACTCTGATTTCATTTTCAAAACAATCAAAAAACTGGAGACGCAAGACGGCCGGCAAGTTGTATTTGAATGAAACGAGCGCGTGTTCGTTGTGATATTGATGTGCACTGTGTGCGTTATAATGCGTTGCTATTGACGACGGGCATTATAAAGAAGGAAATGCCATAGAATAAAATCTTGCTTAAAAAACTGCATAGAGCTGCTTGTTTATTTATTGTTGTTCATTTATAAAAAATGTTGAAATGTTTTCAGTGTGAGCATCAGTTATTTTTGAACACTTTCATGTCATTTTAAGAAAATCGTGATAATCGCATAATTTGACACTATAATCGTGATATGAAATTTTCATACCGTCCCATCCCTACACATCACCAAGATAAACAGTCTTGTTGTTATCATTATGAACTTGTTTAACATTCAATACACATGCATGAAGTTCAAAGCAAGAAGAGTGTAGCCTGCTAGCCTTATAAAAAAAAAACGTGAATATTGCGGTTGCTGCGTTTACGTGCAATCCTCTGCGGTTGACTTGTCAGAATTGCGGTACTACAATATTACGGTTCATCGTGACAGCCCTACTTGAAGCGACAACAGTGTGTCTCTGGTGCAGGTGGCAAACACCCATCCTCCCCGCTTCTCCGCAATGCAAGGCCTCGGTACACAAATTCCCAAACAAACAGCGTCAGCAGAATAGTTCTCATACAGGTCCCCATGGTATAATTCCGCATCAAATAATAATATAATATATATATATATATATGTATAAATAATATTATAATATATATATATATATATATATATATATATATATTTATTAAAATTTCAACACGCAATCAATGTAACCAACACCTGAGTTCGGGTTGCCAGCAGAGCAGCGCTACCAGATGAATGTGCCTGTCTTTGGGAAAACAAGGACAACTGAAACTTTTCATAAGGGATAATTGATCTTTTATTACGTTTTTTGCCTCATCATAATTCTGTGCGGATTTGACTATGGAGCATCTGATGTCTCAGGATTATTTCACCCTACAGATGGTTTAAACCCACCATGTACAATAAATCACCGGAATTCTGTTTGACTTATATCCTCCTCACACCTCCATACAGTAACAATACAGTAATGTAAGGCCATTTCACACAAAACCTACACACTGTTTTCACAATGACACACCATTTGTTTTTGTTGGCTTGGATTCCTTGCACAGATGAAGACAAATATTCATAGCTTCCTCATTGCTGAGGAATGACATGTATGTTATTTGCCAACAGAGAATCTGTGTACGGCACACATTTGAGATGTTGCTGATGCTACTCTGCTGACAAACCAATCATTATAGTGACAAGAGAATAGAGCTTAAGTACATTTCTTTTTAAACACCACATGCTTTGAGTATACTGTATATAAATACCCACAGGAAAAGAATTATGCAGAAAAAAAAAAAAAACATTACACGCTCTCAGCCAAAGCTCTTTTTCCATATTAACTCACTGATATTACAATTACGGGCACAGCAGATATTTTCTGGAGTATTAAAATACTAATTTGTGTGCACACTTTGATGTAATGAGAACAAATGGAAGCGTGTAAGTGGCTCATGCAATATGGCTGCAAAACACACACGAAGACAGATTTCATTAAATACAAAATCACAGCTAGATTATTTATGTAGAAACTGTCGAAAATGTCTTGTGCCGAGGTATGGCTTGGTCTTTGCAGCACCAGAATTAAATTAATTAAAGTGTTACCGTTTCTTATTGCCTCAAAAAAGTGCACCACAAATTGAGTTACTGTCTCCTAAAAGAAAGAATCAATTCGGAACTGCTGAAATGAGCCGTCAGCAAATCCAGTCTCAATTCCTGTTACATACCTATGTACCATTGTAACAAATTTGCATAATGCCAGCCTATGGTCTTCATTGTTTGTCCACAAACAATGTCTCTTTGATCCTCAAACACTGTAGCCGAGGAAGTTGTAATGCCGCTGGAGCCCCAGGGAGCAGAAATTCAGATATGGTAATAACGTTTGGTTTTCGAAACGTGTTGTCACACAACAGACTGGGCCATCTGACTAATCAGAGCAGAGTAGACCAATCACAACAGACTGGGCCATCTGACCAATCAGAGCAGAGTAGACCCATCACAACAGACTGGGCCATCTGACCAATTAGAGCAAAGTAGACCAATCACAACAGACTGGGCCATCTGACTGATCAGAATAGACTAGGACCAACATGTGACCAATCCGAGCAGATTAGGCTCTTGGAAAGGAGGGGTTTAGAGAGTTAACCCATAGGGGTCTGAGCTGTTTTCTGGATCCTGGAGGTGTTCTGACATGCTCTGACGTGTGCTTTTTTCTGGTACTTGTGACATTTTAAAGGCTAAAGTATTATTACACTGTATTCAACACAAACTCTGCTACAATAATATGTCAGCAGCATGTATGTGTAAAATGTAAAATTTTGTAGTTTTGAGATAATGACGTTTATGCGTGGTTTGTGAAAAAACAAAAAACAATTGTCACTGAAATAAGGTCATAAAACCCATACTCATTATTACTTCAAAAAACTTTAGAAAATTGTATCACAGTATTTGCTCCACACCTGAGAAGACAAAGACCCTCCCCTAATGGCCCTATTAGGTGCTCCTCACAATAAAGGACAAATCTAAAGACAGATGCTTTAAGTCACACTACGTCATTCCTGAAATATAACATACCTGTCATTTCCAAGGTGTTTGATTTTTCACTTTACCATGTTCATGAACAGAGTCTCCTGTGATAAAAGTTGAAGTCAGCAGTGGCATCTGGTCCCTGTAAAAAATAAACACATGTGAACATGCTAATATCAAGAGAAACTATAGGGCTTTCACGGCTTTTTATTTTTCTGGTTACAATTATTAAATATATATGAACACCAAGTTGGTTGTGCATTGTTATATATGTAAAAGGCTGCATAAAATAATAACAATAGCAAGCAGCCTATTATCTTTAAAAAGGAAGACTTCAGTAACATTACACTAGACAAAAATATAGCCTATACACTGTAAAAAATGATTTGTTGACTTAACTTAATATTTTTTGTTATCTTTTTGCATTGTTTTTTTTTTTTAGTTTAACTAACTTATTTGGAAAAGTTTACCTGACAAATTTGGAAAGGTTTACCTGACAAGTTATAAAGTACAATGAACTGATTTAATTTAGTTAAGTAAACTTCAAATTTAAGTTTAGCCAACTAAAGTTAAGTTTTCTAAACTACATCCAATAAGTTCAGCCAACTAAAGTGGTGTTTTGAAACCTGCAGCAGTACCAAATAATTAATTACTACTAGAATATTAATTTGTAAAATACATTTGATTTAAAAAAAACACACACATATGTATATATGGAAAATTAACGATCACTGATACAATTTACAATATTAAAGTCATCTTTATTTATATAGCACTATGTACAATACAGATTATATCAAAGCAGATTCACAGTGTTAACATGAAAATAATACAACAAAGTTTGTTTCTAGAAGTAAATTGCGTCATTGTCCACCTTAAGTAAGGCAGAACAATAATATTGCTAAAGGGACAATTTACTTATCCTCGCAAACCAAGAATTTGTAATCTTCACAAGGAACCAAAACTCCATCAAACATGACAGAATGAAGAAAAATGGAGAACCCAAGCCCAGTTGGGGACCAGTTCTCCTCTGGCCAATGAACGAACAGTGTACGATTATGATTCAGGCAGCATTATTGATCAGAAGTCAGGTTGGATCAGAACATTCAGAATATTTATCCATTTCCATCTGATTGGAAGTTGGAGTCACACCGGTATGTAGACAAGTTTGTTGAGGATCAGTGCTTATGGCTGTCATGTCGATGATGCCTTCACAGAGCTGAGACTGGCACTGGTGCAGGATGCGTTGTGCAGGTCCACCACCTGATCTGGATACGGCTCGGATCCGGCTGAATTCAGTAAACCTTGGAATAAACAGAAAGACTAACATTAGTGTACATGCCATTCTTCTTATGATGTAACGAGTACATCAGGTGTTATACGATACACTTTTTTCTTGCAATAAAATTGCAGAAAACATCCTCATGGAAAGGTGTTTTACACCTCTCTCAATGCAGGTCTTGTGAATTAATCTGTTACATAACATTAAACAAAATCAACTCACAGCATTCAATAAAGAAACATCCTTTGTTCCAAAAGAAACCGTTAAAACTTTGTTATACACATTAAAGACCTATGAAATGCCATTTTATTATCAACTAAGTTACCAATTATTTATGCTCTCAAGCTTCAACCAATTCATCAATTAAACTAAACACTCTAAAATGCCACTCCAACAACATAGCAACAAAATGAAACATCCTGTTCACAACATTCACAAAAAGAAACTGAAAAGCATTAGAGGTGTTGTTCAACTCTGTGATACTTTCGTTCATCTTTGGAACACAAATTAAGATATTTTTGATGAAATCTGAGGGCTGGATCACTCCTCCATAGGCTTCTAAGTAATCGATATCTGCCAGCCCAGAAAATTTAGTAAAAACATTGTTACAATAGTCCAAGTGACTACAGTGGATCAACCTTTAGTTTATCAAGCGAGAATATTTTTTTGTGAAAACAAAAAAAAGTTTTCAACTCTTTTTTGAGAACTGAGAAGATGACGCTTGCAATCATTTGATAGGAAAGTGTGAAAGGTAAGCCATTCATTTTGTGGCACTGCTAAGGCACTTTTTTCGTTTTCTTGTTGGTTTCTCACGATTTGGATATCTAGGAATGCACACTTTAGAACCATTTTAAACACGATATTGAGACAGTCATTGTGCTTTCGTGAACTCACATCAGAGGCCCACACGGAAGAAAACTAAGAGTTGAATAAAGTGGTTATTTTTGCTTGCTTTTTCCCGCACAAAAAGTTTTCTCGTTGCTTGATAAACTTAAAGGAATAGTTCACTTTGAAATTAATTTTTGATATGTTTTAGCTTACCTCAAAAGCATCAAAGATGTAGTGTCTTTGTTTCCACAGTATTTTTCATTTTGACATTTTTCGGTCAAACCGTTGTTGTCTGTCAGTCATATCATGCAGGTATGGGGGTCCACCTCCAAGAGCATGCACAGAGAAGTCCAAATTAAACATGATTTAATGACTCTAAATGTAAGTACACATTGATGGCCTAAGACACAAAACGGGCAGTTTGTGTGAGAAAAAGAACAGTATTTATATCATTTTTACCTCTTATTAACAGCCATGTCCAACTGATCTGAATCAGATGTCCAACTGAACCGAACTGAACCGTGTCCAAAGTTCTGCTGGAAGTGATCGCTTACACGTGTACGTCACTCAGTGTTTACACAGAGATTTCGGAAGTTTTACCTTTCACTGTGAAGATCTAAACATATTTAGATAAACATGAAATCGCAATGGAAGGCGATTTCGATATATCTAAATATGTTTAGTGAAAGGTAAAACTTCCGAAATCTCTGTGTAAACACTGAGTGAACGTCAACGTGCAAGTGATCACTTCCAGCGAAACGCTCTGACATCAATGTGTACTTACATTTACGAGTCATTAAATCATGTTTAATTTGGACTTCTCTGTGCATGCTCTTTGAGGTGGTGACCATAGACCTGCATTATATGACTGACAGACAACAAAGGTTTGACAGAAAAAATGTCAAAATTGAAAATACTGTGGAAACAAGGACACTACATCTTTGATGCACTTGAGGTAAGCTAAAACATATCAAAAATTAATTTCAAAGTGAACTATCCCTTTAAGGTTGAGCCACTGTAGTCACTTGGACTATTTTAACAATGTTTGAACTTTTCTGGACCGGCAGAATGAAATTGCCTAAAAGCCTATGAAAGAGTGAGACGGCTCTCAGATTTATTCAAAAATATCTTAATTTGTGTTCCGAAGATGAATGAAAGTCGTATGGTGTTCGAACAACATGAGGGTAAGTAATTACACCATTATTTTTTAATAAAGCATTAATGCATGACAGAATTTTCATTTTTGGGTGAACCAACCCTTTAATATTTTTGCTTTCAAATGCCTACAACAGGTTTAAAAACGATTCACATGATGAATTTAGGAAAATGGTTGAGACTTGTTCTCAAATTATAAGTGACATTTAAACACGCATCACTGAAACATGCAGTGTGTCAATCACAACCTTTTACAATATTAATAAAAACAGTCACATTTAAAAGTACATATACAATAAGTTACTTATTTTAACCACATCAATTCAAATTGATAGCTAATTTTAAGAATTCCCAAAGACTGCAGCGAAAACTCACCTGTATCTGGTGCTTTCCAACTGAGATGTCGTGACTGAGGTAAAAAAATCCGTTTGGGTCGACTTGACATATTACGGAACCTGTGAGTCAGACACGAGGAAATACAATGAGCATTATCTTCTATGTGCAAAACACTCTGATTTGAAATACACTTAATAATTTAAACACACATAAATTCATCGTGACTAATTCACCCTATTATCAATCTTAATACATGAACAAATGCGCAACGACATGACAAAACATCCAGACTCCGAATAGTAATAATGAAAACATTCAATCCACAGACGTATTAATTGTCGATTGAATTTGACATTTACTTTTTTTATTCAAAGATTGTGGTCAAAACTTACCTAAGCCATGGTCACGAACAAGTCCGGTAGGTGAACAAGCTTTCAAAGTAGGCTACTTTGACTGAACCTGTGAGTCAACACGAGCAAGTATATGAGCGAATCTTCTATGTGCAGAAATACACTCAATAATATTAAATTCGTGACAACATTGTGAGTAATTCACCCTATTATAAGTGAAATATTTCTTGAAACATGAACAAAAGCGCAACGAAATGGCGCGAAGCCTAAATTTACCAAGTTATTTACTTAGTTAGCTATAGGACTATTAACTGTTACTCTGAATAGCAGCTAAGTGAATCATGAAAACCGTGACATTTCTAAAGACAGACGGATTACTTGGACTATTTATATCATCCATATCGGTTTAATGTGACAATTACTTTTTTAATTAAAAGATTGTGGTGAAAACTTACCTATATCTGGCCCGGCGCTCTGCAACTGGACCTGAGGTAAAAAATCCGGTTTGGTCCGGTTGGTGAACGAGCAGCTTTGAATCAACTTGACTGAAGCTTGAACAGAACACAAGGAAATCTGCGAATCTTATATGTGTAATCTTATAAAACGCTTACTATGAACAAGAAACGTACTTTCACAATATAAAATGTCACGATTGCTCTTCTGAAGACATGTGTAAGTCCAACGTAGAAAAAATCATCCGGTTTCCAAATGCTTCTCTCGAAAATTCTCGAAAAAAAAAAAAAATGATTCACAGAATCATATTGAGAGGTTCATTTTCATGAATCGCTCAAATCCGCCCATGATGGGTAGAATCTGATTCTGATCATGAATTAAAACTGAAACAGACAATTTTTTGTGTAATTTAATTACATTTAATTAATTAATATACATGTGCTCATTTGTAACAGTAAACTGATGTTTTTAATGTAGCCTTCACACTAAAATAAAATTGAAGTTTAGGTTTTAATAGTCTACCAGACAGCAATATGCATATTAAGTTTAGTTTAATAAGTTTAGTTTACAAAGTATATTTACTGCTATTAAAGCATAGTATAACTGAAGTAAAACTGGCAGAAATTTTAGTGCAGTTGTTTCAACTTTATCAAATTTATAAGTTAAAATAACAATTATACTTGTTAATTCAACAGAAAATCTAGTGCAGTTGTTAAAACATGCATTTTTGAGTTAAAATAACATTATAATTTGTTCATTCAACTTTCAGTCTAGTTGAGGACAATAAAACTTAAAATGTCAAGTTATCTGGACAATCTACTTATCTTGACACACAAAAATAAGTTGAAACAACTAAACTGCAAAAATATTTTTTACAGTGTAGGGCATAACATATAAATAGCAGGCAGCCTATATATCGTTAAAAAGGAACACTTCAGTAACTCTACACTAGTCAAAAAACGTAGGTATGTGGACATTTCAAGAAATAGCGGCCGCCATTGTGTTCCAAATCTCTGTGCCGGATTTTCCCGACTCATTTTGAGCGGGTCTCCTAAAATGCGCTGTTTTCATTGACTCGCTGTGGGAATCCTTGATTATTTTTAGCCAATCACATCATTAGGGTTTTCAACTGCACATTTGTTTTCATTTTTTTCTAGTCAGGCTGCATTTTCCTCCTGAAAGGCGATTTCAAACAATACGGAAGAATTCACGAAATTATTTTTACCCACTTTGGACACTTTTCAGAGGAAGGTAGACATGAAGAACATATGTTTGTGGTGTGCTGTACAAAATTTCGTGGCCATTTAAACTCCCTCACTTTTTTATGACTACCGACACTGAACGTTACCTGTAGAAAAGCTGTCAAAATGCAGCGTGTCGTGTAGGCTACACTCAACATTTGTGTGGTCAACTCCACTTTCTTTCTTCCACCAGCGTTAGTATTGTTAACTCTATATTCTTACACAACTGGAAATAGCATGAATCAACCAAAATCCATCTTTTAAATTAAGGATATATAATTTTCCTTGGATCGTTGTTTTCCATTCAATTATTTGTATTTTCAACAACTGCTCGTCAGAAAAAAATACTATAAAAGATAGGCCAAAACAGTCTTTATGTGTGTTAAAATCAAGTAAAAATCCAAATAACTATATGAAACCCAAGTTAGATCCAAATAACTACATGAAACCCATCTCCACAGAAAATTTCATTAAGATATCTTGAATATTGAGAAAGTTATGAGCATTTTTGTGAAAAAACAACTTGTTTTCGGTCACACTAAATTCTATTGTTTTCACCTTAGAAATGAGACAAAAATAGGCGCCGATTACTGAACTATAAAATGTTGTAACTTTCTTCATACTTAACATATTTACTTTTTCTTTTTATTTTGTAAAGGGGGTACCCAGGTCCATCCACATATGCCATCCATTTGTCTATTTGTTGAGTTTTAATTTTTTGTCCACATACCTAAAAAATGGCTTATCATACAGCATGTTACTTCAAACATTTCCAGTCGTTATGAAATGAAATTGGAGAATACCTAGCGCCATGCCTATGTTTGGCATGTTTTGCTTTTCAAACACACAGCACGAGTGACTAAGTGGAGGACATAAACTTAATTGTTACTTTTTATCTACAACTACATTTCAGCACATTTCCTCAAACAGGTCTAAACATTATAATATTCACCACTAAAGAATAACTAAGCCTTCTTTATATCATGCTGTGTTTAATATCAAAGATAAAAACAATCTTTTTTTCTCACAACTCAATCTCACAACTCCAATCTCATTTCATAACATTTTAGTCTGGCACCAGTTTAACTAGTAACTACAATGTAAAGTAGGCTACAACCATAAGATGCGTATTATTATGCGTTCTTACCTGAAAAACTTCCAAAATCCACGAGAAGCAGAGACGCTGTCGCTGATCCTTTGTTTAGATGTAACGGCTCTGCGCTTCTCCACGTGGATCATTTGAATTTGAAAAGCTCGTGCGCGTGGGCGTGACCGCATTAGCGCTAATCAGCTCGGCCTGGAGAACTGAACATGTAGTTGCTTTCATACGGATTACTTAAACAGAGAAGATTTGTTTTTGGTATGATTTACATCATTTAAAAATGGAGACTTAAAGCTTTTTAAAGGCATAACTCTCATGTGTGTGTGGCAAGTATTTGCTGACTTAAAGATCAGTTTATGTCGCGTTTCAGAATGAATTTAAAATTGAGAGGGAAGGGAGAACGCGCATCATGTTTATTTTCTTTATTTTACAAAAAAACACAAATAAAAAGAAATGCACACATTTGAAAGAAGACATTTAACAGTTTTGAATGCAATGTATGTTACGTACGCAATGTATGTTATTAGCAAATTTAATTGAAAATTTAGCAAATTTATTCATTTATTATTATTTTTTTTTCATAATGACTCACTCATTTGGTCACCCTAATTCGGAAATAGCACAAATTATATTAAATAGCCTTTAAAATAGCACAATACAGGCACAATGTGATGCATATGAGTCAGTCATACATACATGGGTTTATTTTTTTATTATTTGCATTGATTTGAATTTATAGAAATAATAATATTTTAAAATTGCATTTATTCAAATTGCTTAGAATCAGAATACATCTGTTCACAGTAAAAACAAATAAACGCGTTCAGTTAAATACATAGGCTATTTCCATGTTTAAAATGGCTATAGCTGTGTATTCACTTAAAATGTGTGAAATTGAATCAAATTGGATATTGATGATCAATATATAAACCTGTTATTATGTATTTAAAACACAATCACTTTCTTAGTATGGTTTCAGAAAACTTGAAACCATAAGTTCCCTGTTTCATTTATGTATGACTGACAAATATGCATCACATTAAACTGAACATATGGTAGAATAACATCACTAGGATCTGTGTTCAGAAACATGGCTTTTTCTATCATTACAATGCTGATGACACCCAACTCTACCTCTCATTTCAGCCTGATGATTTGACGGTAGCTGCTCATATCTCAGCCTGTCTGACTTACATTTCTGCCTGGATGAAGGACCACCACTTTCAACAAAACCTTGCGAAGACAGAGCTACTTAGTATCTGAACACAGATCCTAGTGATGTTATTCTAGATGGAGAAGAGGAGTGGTCCAAGCACTGAGCCCTGAGGCACCCCAGTAGCTAGATGTTGAGTCTTAAATGCCACACCCGTCCACGACACCCTAAAGGACCTACCTGAGAGTTAAGACTTGAACCATTGGAGTGCAGTTCCTGAGATGCCCTTCATCTTTAGGATTGACAGGAGGCAGCAGACAGATCCAGCAGGATGAGGACTGATGATTTGGAAGCTGCTCTTGCCAGTCTCAGAGCTTCACTTACTGGGAGCAGGGCAGTCTCAGTTGAGTGTCCGATTTTGAAACCAGACTGATTGTTGTCCAATAGGTTGTTCTGTGTAAGAAAGAAGAAGATCTGGTTGAAAACAACTCATTCAAGTGTTTTTGCAACAAATGGAAGAAGGGATACCGGTCTGTAACTTTTTAGATGTGCTGGATTTAGATTGGGTATCTTAAGCATTGGGGTTACCCGAGACGGCTTAAAAGCTGTGGGAAAGGTACCAGTGTGAAGAGAGGTGTTTATGATGTGCGGGTGTGGGGACAACTGGGGAAGAAATGGCTTGAAGTAGATTAGTGGGTATAGGATCAAGCGGTCAGGTAGTAGGGCGATTGGAAAGTAGGCAAGGCCTGTGGTTACCATCTTTTGCAACATGTCATGCAAATATTACAGTTACCCTGTGAGCATGTCTGTCTTTAGGTCAGGCAAGGAGAAGCCCCAGGAGGGACAGGATTGAAGACGACTTCTAGAATTTAAATGACCTTCAAATTGGATTTGTTCCCCCATGCCTGCTGTGGAGTGACTCAATATACTTGACTTCTGAATTTTTCATTATGTAACCAGCCCACATATGGAACAAGTGAATTTTGAATCAAAATGCTGTGTCCCCTTTATATATCTTACCAGTCAAAAGTACTAAATCAGCATATAAGAATGATTTTGAGCTGCTCCTGACGAGCTGGACGGTGTCTTGCATGGCACACACCGCCGCCAGTGTATGAGTGAGTGAGTGTATGGGTGAATGTAAGGCAAAAATGTAAAGCGCTTTGGTGGCCATTGGGTCTATGAAAATGCTATATAAATGCAGTCCATTTACCATTCCATTTTTTAAAGGATCATGTGCCACTGAGGACTGGAGTAATGATTTGGAAGCAATCAATGGAATAATTTGCATTTTAATATATGTTCAAATAGAACACAGTTAATTAATATTGCAACAATATCACAGACTACTACTTTATTTGTATTTTTGATTAAATAAACACAGACTTGGTGAGCATAAGCAAACGTTAAAGTTCCAAACGTTTTGACCAGTGGTGTATTTATTGCTTGTTTTGTTCATTATTTAACACATAATACAATTATTATTGGCATACACATTTAGAAAAGTCATTATTTCAGGAAACCTATAAGACAAAAGGCAAAGCTTAAACTAAGTAAGAAATGATCTAGCATTCAAAATTGCTACAAATATTACTGCACTTACTTTATAATGTAAGGTATATTTTAGTTATATTTCTGAGTTAACAATTACTTTACAATTCATCGTCTAATGCAACAGATGTTTTGTTATATTCAGGCGTTTGAGCTGTTTGTAGTAGCAGCCAGCAAAAGCATTTAATGACAGCTGGAATCAGGACTAAACCTTAATACTGAAACTGACACACAAGATGACAATTTCATTATGTCAGCATGTCATGATTAAATATGCTCAAAACATAATAGCTCTAGCTTTTAAATTATTAAGCAATATTTATTGAGTGTACATAAATATTACAATTTATGACTTGTATCTGAAAATACTTTGATGACTTTAAAGAGGTTCTCTGTCCTTAGGGTGCAGATGTACTAAGCTTTGAGCTTGCAAAATTGTGATGTGATGTACTAAGGCCCAAGGATGACTGAGGTAGATTGCAATCAAAGTTCAGTTTACTAATCAAAGTAAATAGGATAATCCAAAAGTAGCAAAGGCAGCATAACAGCATGTGTAATACGCACACACGAACAATACCAATCAAAGAGAATAAAAAAAGTAACCCTAACTAACCCTATCCCTAACTAAACACACAGATTGTGACAGTAACTTTATGTATCTAAAAAAAAAAAGTTAATTCAGAAAGTTTTTAATACTATCCTGCGACACGGCAAACCATTCAGTTTTTTTTTTTTTTTTTTTTTTGAGCCAAGAGGTCAATTTATAACTTTTATTGTATGTAGCCTACACTGTGGCTAGCAGGACAGGCCAGAGGGCCAAAAGAGAGCGGCTCAAGGCCGGTGGCATGATTACTGATGAGCGACACCTGTAAGACGCACCCGTCTCGTATCTCGGAGGCTGGAACCTGCAAACTTTTAACAATTTAAAAATAAAAAAAACAAATACAAAATTAAAATAAAACACAGCAGGTGACTGCTGTCACATAACAAAACAAACAAAACATAGGTTTAGACCTGTTCCTCTCTGGATCTCCACTGTCATCGCTCCTCCTTTTATGCTTCTGCTCATCCATGAGAGATATGAGACCAATGCGTCACTCAGGCCTTGCCGCGCTCTCTCTCGGCCCTCTGCCTCGTCCTGCTCGCCACATACATGGACCTTTTTCACATTTCCAAGGTTTTCAAAAGCGGAAGTCATCATAGATGGAGACAAAATTAAACATCATTTTTGTATTTCCATGTGCTCCAATATTTTCCATAACTTTCCAAAAGAATGAAGAAATTTAGAGAGTTTAATTAGGTTGGTTAGAAGAGAGAAAGATTTTAAAATGTGTCCCTCCACCACTGAATTATAAACAACCATCCCTTGCAGCAGCAATAATATAGAGTATAGACAAATATAGCATTATAAATGTGTATCTTTGATTCCCTGATTTGACTGTTACAATGTTGTGTCATTAACAAAAAATAGAGGATTAAATTACCATCATCATAATTTACTCACCCTCATGTTATTCATATGGAAGCTTGTTTCCACCACTGAAGAAAAAAAATAAGCAAGGTAATTCTGACTTTTTATATCACAATTCTGACTTATTTTCTCACAATTACAAAATCCAATATGTGAACCACATCAAGTGAATCATTAAAAATAATGAGTTGTGCATGAATCACTATTTCTCTCAATGGAGTATATTCAGTGATTTACATCACATGGATTTTTTTTTTTGAAGCTTGAAAGCTTCAGATCCCATTGTATTATTTCAAAAGTGCAACCGATACATTAAGCTAAACTTATTTGCATACTCCACAGAAAAAAGGGTGTTTTGGAATTACATCAGGGCTAATAAGGGTTTAATTAGTGTTTAACAACTAATTATTTGATTATTAATTCCTTCATGCAATTTGTTATACCCTTATGTATTTCTTTCTCCAACACCAACCAAAATTATTACAAAGACAAGACTAATGTATCTCATAACTTTAGTTTAAAGAGCTAATTCCAGCTTAAATGTTATTTGGTGAGATGAGCAATATATTTAGATAAATCCAACCCAACACTACCACCTTTGGGCTCAAATGAAGAACTGAACATAATCCTGAAAACCAAGTCTGTAAATAAAAAAATCTTTACTTCTAATTTTAATCCTATCCAGTGGTCTGTCCCATATAAAAGTGTACAAAAGCAGTGTATACTTCTCCAACACATCAGACTTGCACTGAGTGCACCGCTGACTTATGTCTGAACCAATTTAATTTTGGGTTTCAACACCCTGCATCACCTCAGGCCATTAATTGGTCTGCTGGAGCGAAATAGCTTGCTGGTCCTGGAGTGATGCTTTTGGGTGAAGCATAATTTCTTTCAGCATTTTGAGACAGTTGAGTTAAATTAAACCAGTTAAGCAAGTTTGTTTCTATGCAGTTGTTGCATTGGCTGAAAAATAAAGGAGCCTGCTGGCAAACTGAACAATGCTTTGGAGAACAAAAACCGAATTGGATTGTTTGTGTTCCTGTCATTTTACTGTAATCCAAGTGCTTTACTTACAAGTAGAAGCATCATAAAGAGGGCTGAAGAACTGGCATGCTGTCAGGCAGTATGTGGGTCTGGCCGGGCTTTGAGTTCTAAAGTCCTTCGAGACTTCCAAATCAACAATCTGAGCACTGTATGAGCCATTTAATTTCCTGTCTAGATGCATGATACAAACAAAACATGCTCCCTGTGTATCAGGAATCCATCTATCAGGCTGAAAGTAAGTGAATGATTAGACAGCTTGATAGGAAGGAGAGAGAGGAAATGAAACGCAAGCTTTAGGAAACCATCACATTATTATCGGCCACATTCCTACGGATTTCAATTAAAGTCTCCTGTTTATACACAAGGACGTTCTGACTGCCCCAGATATATCTTTAAGCCCTAGTTCTTAAAGGTAGTGTAGGTCAGAATTGAAAAAAAAAACTTTTTTTCCAAATTTCTTTAAACTTTCTGTATATATCAATGCATAATTAAAATCTAAGTACTCTGAAAAAGAAAGTATAAAAATTGAGTGTCCGTAGACCTCTCACGACTGTTTTAAAGACAGCTCATTATTTCCATTCACTTCACCCCCTCCCTTCTTGGCTCCTTCCAAAGCCACGCCCCCAAAACACATGAACGCGCAACTCCGACAGCTGAGCTGAAGACGCATTATTTACCTCAGACGAGCGGAGAGGGGAGGAAGAAGTGCATGTAGTGACATCATGTCAGAAACACATGTAAATAAAAAAATCTAACTATCATTATGAAGATAAACAAATAAGTTGTATTTTATTACTCTCTATCAAGCTAGCATATTGATATTGGTAAAGCTTACAATATTGATTCGCTAACGAGCTAGTTATTTATCTATAAGGCAAAGCTAAAAACAGGTTGCATGATACAAGTTTTTCCATTGCCATCATTTACACTGTGATGAAGAGGAATTTCATCTAAGATTCATTACATATATATGGTGTTCTGCATGTAAGAGTTTGCTTGATGAAAGCATTGTTGATTCTGATGAGGACTACACACCCGAGACAAGTAAGTTACCCATAGACAGTATAAGACAGCAAGTACCGGCATCGTCAGCTCGGAGGACAGATCCATGGTCGAGGGCGAAGCAGAGGATTTTGCTATTAGGGTCCGAGGAAGTAGAGGCCGAGGACGGGGTAGTCGAAGTGCAGGGCAAGGAGCACTTTTTAGACAAGAGGACCTGCGTCGAGTTTTGAATCTTCAAGCTCAAACAAGCACGCGAACAGGTACGATCTGGATACGCGCAAGTGGGCAGGTCCTGTGTGGCAAAAGGGTGGTTGCCATGGTTGCGAGAGAGTGACAGTCGCCTAAGCCAATCCATTGTTTCGTCCCGGTTCGAAATAATGAGCTGCGTTTAGTGCAGATTAAACGGTCTAGAGTCACTCGATTTTTATACTCTTTTTTTCAGAGTACTTAGATTTTAATTATGCATTGATATATATAGAAAGTTTAAACAAATTTGGTAAAAGTTTTTATAAAATTCTGACCTTCACTACCTTTAAGGGGCTTCAGAATCCAAAATGCATGAGCAGGTGCCATTTTTATGAACATGACATGCTGCCTTAAGAGCGATTAAGGTCTCCCCTCCTGTTTATATACCCAAAATACTTGTTCGTCATCACTGGCTCTTTGGAATTTATGTAAAGGGAATTCAGCACTGCGTCAGATAGACGCTTTGGGTGCGTCTCCGGCATCACAGGTGTCTGAAATCACAATCAAATCATGGCAATCATATTGACCAGAGACAGCTGCTGACATCATTAAGGACAAAAACCTGACACATGTCTTGAAATACATAATCTGAACAAAGTTTTGAGTTGTGGTAACCGAGTGGAATAATTTATCTTGGGCCATTGAATGCAGCCACAATAAAATGTATTAAAATGATTTGGTTTTACTGGAGTATATTAAAAATTATAAAATGGTTAAATGTTCATGGAATATCAGTTAAAAAAAAACGATCCAGCATTTTTTTTTACCTTCCATGTGTCTAAGGCCCGGGACATGATTGCCTTCATTGGCAGATTGATGTAGGTAGGATCTTCCTCCCAAGATAAATATCTCCTCAGCTCAGCGATGCTCTCCAAGCCCTGAATCAATGGTGCTGTTTTTTTAAGCTGCTCCCATCCCAGCATGTGCACTGTCCAGTACAGAACACCATAATCAAAAACAGAGATGGATGGATGTGAGGGGTTTGCTGTATCATTTCACACATCAAAATTACTTCACAGGGCGTCGAACAGGATTCCTAAAGGAAGAATAATCTTTATCCATCACAGAAGTTTAAAAACATTTACAGGTATTTTCAGATGTGAAAATACTTAACAGTCTTTCAAAAAAAAAAATATGCTGAGGAATATAATAATAAATGCATATTTACCACAGTGACGCATGGAGGAAGATGTGTCATTGTGTGTGGAGTCTTTTAGCTGATGGTATTGGTGAGCTTCTTCACTTTGAAAAGTTATTCAATGCTTTGGAGTACAGGAGAATATTGCAGAATGACTAACTTCATACAATTGAAAATTTCGGTCACGGTTCCTTTTACAGTACAGTACTTACAGTGTACTTACAGTGTACTTACCTAGAAAGTACTGCCTAATAATATTATAAGGTAAGTACATGGAACAGGGGTAGGTTTAGGGGTAGGTTCAGGGTTAGTACTAGTTATTACCCAGTAATTGTAATTCCTAAAATAAGTACATAGTATTTACATGGGTAACTGGACTGTAAAAGGAAGCATTACCAAAATTTTGAATAATCAGATGTTATTTTTCAACAAGACAATGCTCCTGCTGTCATTATTTTGTCATTTAAACTTAAAGCCTACTTTCATTGTTGAAAAAGAGTCAGATTGAGTGGGAGTGTGTGGCATAAAACATGTTAATTGGCCACTGAGTATTGGCTGCTGTTTGCCCAGTGTCAGCCAAATAAGCCTCATGGATCTGCTGACTGGCAGCGATATTTCTGTCCCGTCACACTGTTTGATGCCATGGCTCAATCTCAAGGCTAAATGTGCATGGCCCACTTTGTTCCCTAATCAAAGTTGGATTAATTTAATATGCAAGCTTTTAACTTTTAACTTAAACCATATTAGGCAATTAAGCATAGCTAATAACAAGCAAATTCCCAGTGCATTAGTCAGCAGCAGAAAAAAAAAAAAAAAACCTTACTTGAATGAAACCCTGTACCCTGAAAGAGCTGTTGAGCTGTTAATGCAGCATCTCGTTCCCGTCTTTTTTTTTTTTTTTTTTGGGAACAGGGTTACAGTCATGTGATGCTGCATACTCATATGCAATGGAAACTAGAATAGCAATGCCGCCGCTCTGGGAAGTGTCTAAACCCCTCAAGGTTGTGTAGTGTGTGTGCACGAACACTAAGAGAGGTCTAAGATATGGGCTTGGGATGGCGACTGAAGGACATGTGAACCCGGAGTAGCATGAACATCCTATAAAACAACTATAAAATCTGATAAATGTGTGCGGAGAGGACCAGCCTGACACATCACATACTTGCTGCAAGAGGGCACCTCTAGTCAAAGCCCTGGAGGATGCAACCCCTCTGGGGAAATGAGCCCTAACACCTGAGAGGTGAAGCTTGAGCTTCATAGGCTAGAACAATGGTATCCCACACCCAGTGTGACATAGTTTGCATGGTGTCTGTCACCTCCTGGTTGCGACCCTCATCAGTGCACCAGCATGAACAGCAGAGGGCAGAAGGTTTCAAGAAATGGCTGGATGTATGGTCGAGAATGGAACTTTATGAAGATAGGCTGTGTAAGGGTTCAGAAACAGTCTTGACCAATCCAGGTGCAAAGTCTAAGCATGATGGCTAAATCGACATAGCCTGAAAATCCTTAAATCTCTTTAAAGTACTAGCCATGAGAAAAAACAAACAAACAAACAACAAAACAACATATTTGTGATTTGTGGAAACACACCACATGATGAAGTTTGACATATTGCAGGTTTTGAGAACATATTAAAGCTGGGCTCAAGCCCTTTCCAAATCTGTTTTTATTTATTTTATTGTTTGTTTGTAACAAAAGTTGTGGTTATCTGAAGTTGGCTGATCGCTATGATTTTCAGAAATGGAATTTTGAGAAAAACAGGTTTAATATGTTCTCAAAACCAGTAATATGTCAAACTTCACCATGTGGTGGGTTTTCACAAATCACAAATATGTTGTTTTGTTGTTTTTTTGGCTAAGTCAGAAACTTGACAGGCACTGACTCTAGTGCTTCAAAAGGGGACTAGACTATTCCCTCAAGAACTACAGCTAATGCTGGGGCCACGCCAAAATATTTGTAAAATATGAATAGGGCGATCAGGATGGCCGGCGTGGAACTGAGTGAGGAGAGCTGGATCAAGAATGTCCTTGCGAGGAACCCACGACCGTTCCTCTGTGCCATAGTCCTCACAGTCGACCAGGTATTCTAGCCGCGGACCTCGTCGCGTGAGTCCAAGATGGTGCGGACCTGGTAGATGGGCTCCTCTTCAATGGGAACCGGAGGAGGAGGAAGGTCAGCCGAAAGAGGTTCTGTGGGAAGAGAAGTGACAGGTTCAGTGAAGGGCTTCAACAGTTACACATGGAAAGAAGGTGAAATCCGGTATTGAGAGGGAAGGTTTAGCCTGTAGGTGACTTCGTTCAGCTACCTCTGCATGGTGAAAGGACCAATGTATCAAGGACTCAGCTTACGGCAAGGCAGGCGGAGGCGAATGTCACGGGTTGAAAGCCATACCTTCTATCTCAGGCTGTTACTTAGGAGGTTCCAAACAACGACGATCTGCTTGGTCCTTATGACTCCGCACTGCCTGCTCTAGATGCACGTGAGCCGAGTCCCATACCCTCTCGCTTTGATGGAACCAGTAATCGACGGCTGGAACCTCAGGTATCCTGGTGGCAATAGGTCCTCAGGTACCATCCAATCTCTTGGATCTTTCGTGAGTCTGAGGGTGGTATACAGTGGAGAAGCTGACCATAACCCTGAGGAGACTGAAGAATGCTTGCCACACTCTAGAGATGAATTGTGGACCTTTGTCGGACACAATGTCTTCAGGGATGCCGAAGTTACGAAACACATGACTGAAGAGAGCTTCAGCGGCCTCAAAAGCAGTTCTAAGCCCCGGCAATGGAATTAGCTTGCAGGCCTTTAAAAAAAGGGAAGATGCAAGTGTGATTGCTGGATAGGGGAAGGTCAATCATGAAATCAACTCCAATGTGAGAACCATGTGTTGTTGTGGGATAGGAAATGGCACAAGCTTGCCCTCCTGGAGTCATTGGGGGTGTAGGCATCTGCTTTACAAGTCTTAAGACATGAGGAAATCAAAGCGAGTAAAGAAGAGGGCCCATCGAGTTTGACAAAGATTTAGCCTTTTTGCCACTCTGAGGTAATCCAAGTTGTGATGATTGTTTATAACCTCGAACTGGTGATTAGCTCCCTCCAGCCAATGCTTCCACTCCTCTAATGCCAACTTGATGGCAAGAACCTAATCAACTTAATTATTGATGAATCTTCTATAGAAATTGGCGAACCCGAGGAATCGCTGAAGATCCTTCACAGTAGAGGGCTGGGGCCAGTTCCAAATTGTTTCCACCCTCCTCTTATCCATTTGAACTCCCTGTTGGTCAATGATGTATCCCAGAATTTGAAAAGTGGTGGACAGAGGGTAAACACGACCTTTAAATAGAGTGGCTCCAGGTAGCATTAAATAGAGTGGCATATACATGGAGCAGTCCCATGGCCGAAAAGGTGGTAGTTTGGTCGCCAACTGCTTGTTGAACACATCCTGGAACACCCTGCACTCAGTAGAAATCTCCACCTGATGTTGGACCTCAGGACTCTGAAACCCTGAAATGCTGAAGGCCGATTCTGCAAATTAGGAAAATGCTACCCATGTATTTGAAGGCTGTATTGTATTACGATTGTATTGCTTCCACATGAACATAACTGTGTCCAAGGCAATGCTCTGTTTTTAATGGCAACGGTGTGCTATACTTAGCAGCGGTCCGTTATCAAGAAAATTATACATAAGAATGCAACCAAGCCATGTAATAAGCCCATATATCTTACAGGCAGCCAAGTATAACACACAAATGCAGATAGACCCAGCAAACATTCATCAACAACAACAACAACATTCATGCTGAATAGGCCTTATCATGAAAGCCAGGGCTGGCTTCAGTAAGTTAAATGAACAAACGGCTTACCCTCAGAAGTGTTGCAGGCAACAAGTTTTGCTGCATCCGTACTGTGTCCTTCCATTCACTTGTTTGCATTTGCGTGTCAAGTCTTTCTCGAAAGCAAGCTGCACCAACCTGGCCTTTCTTTCGTGTAGCATTGTGCGTCTGTGTTCTGAAAAAAAACATTTTTCAGAGTGGAGAATGAATTCTCACACATTGCTGTGGATGTTGAGCTGTTAATGCAGTTAAGGCCAAAAGTTAAGGCATGTTTGAAAGCAGTCAGCACACTGGGCATGGCAATCCGATGGTTGTGGTACATTGAGATTATGTGCTGTATGATCCAGTCCCCCTGCATTGCTTGCTTTTGTGACATTAAAAACTCTTTAGCAACTTCAAACTCAGCATCAAGCATTATAGTTTGTGACAGGTCGAGAATATGCTTCACAGCTTTCACTTCAAGGAATGGATTTAGTGCTGCAAGGGCCTCGAGATTTAGTGCTGCAAGTGCACTTGCCAGTTGTGAGTTGCGCTCGCTGAATCTACGCTCCAGTTCCCCAACCACCAAATCAACAGTGTTGTAGTACAATCTCCAAAGTTCAGTTTCGAAGTCATCATCACCTCTGTGTCCACCTTGAGGCCCTGTAACGATGTAACCATCCATCCTTGTGCTCTCTAGGCACCTCCGTTTGGGTCCTGGTCTCAGTGACTCGCTGGTGGGCATGGCAGTATCCAGCATCTGCTTAAACTCATCATCACAACGGAGTTTAACACATGCTGTTGCACTCGCCTCAACACTCAAACCTGTCTCAGAAGTCAGTGTCCTCTCTCTGGAGAAGCTTGTTCGGTGGGTCCAATAGAGAAAGGACTCTGGGTTAAGTTGGCAAGGAACATGAAACTTGGCTTATATATCTTGCACAGCGGGCCTGTAGCTTTCATTCTCGTCTCTGCCCCATAGTTCAGCACAGTATCAGCATCGGTCAGAATCGATTTTATGTCATTAAATGACTTAAGAATGACTGAGACAGTGGCAAGATGCCCTGTCCATCTCTGCGCCAGAAGACGTTTCAGATGTGCACCTTTATAATGCATAGCAACCGTTGGCTTTCTACAGAACTTGTAGAGGGAATCGCACACTTCAAAAAACTCCAAAAGTGCGGTCTTTGCAGACATGGCGTGAACCACGACCAAATGCAACTGATGGTTGAGGCAGTGCACATATGGTATCTCACGTCCAAGTCTGTCTTTTAGATTTTTCTGAACACCACCACATTTCCCCGACATAAGCGCAGCTCCATCATATACCTGACTCGGAATTTTTGAGCTATCCAGGCCAACCTTGTTAAGCTCAGTCAGAACGGTGTCAGTTAATGTCTGTGCGTCACCTATCTGAGCCGTTGTGATGCACAGTAGACGCTCTGTAACTTCGTAAGACTCATTCACAAATCGAAGCACAATCGATATATTTTCACATCCTGTGGGGTCACGTGTCTCATCAACTTTCAAAGTGTAAAAGGAGTCACCAACTTCCTCCACTATAGCCTGTGTCACCACACTACTGAGTGTTTTTATAAGTTCATTTTGCAAAATCATGACAGGTGTAAGTGGCATTGAGAGGGATTGTGTTCACCGCATTCGCCAATTCAGGATCCTTTTGGATGGTGTAAAAAAGCATGAAAAGGAAAAGTCCAGTCCCCTCCTCTGACATGTCATCAAAAGCGACAATCTTTCCCTGTAGTGGCAACTGGTTTTCAACCAAGAACCCAACCACATCTATAAGTGAGGACACATAATACCGGTTTTTCCTTAGTTGATCTGCATTGACAAGGGTACCTCATAAATGATACCTCATTTCCCGTCTTGCGATGCATCGCCCTCTCCTTCCACATTGCATAACAAGACATGTGGTCCTTTGAGGTTTCATGTTTATGAAATCCACGGTCTTTGGCCATAGCGTGTTTCCAGTTACGATAGCCCACACTCGCAAAAGCATCCAACGTTCCATATTTTGTAGTAATGCTGAACATCCGACAGCAAAAACAAAATGCTGCGTCTGCCTTGACACTGTACTCCAACCACTCTCTGTCGTGAAACCATTTATCAACGAATGATCGCCCCTTACCACTGTAAACAGTTACAGGATACAATTTTAACACAATTTGGACAGGGCTGTCAGTCCCGATATCATCAACCGCTGTCCACTGACTTGGAGGGTTTTTAGATTGCTCTATTGCTGTGTTAACATTAGTTAAGTCTGTTGGCGCCGGTGGTTGTCCGGAGCTAGCATCAGATGAAAGGCCAGCACGGCTCTCAGAGACAGTGCTGCTGGTGGTGGTGGCCGGAGTGTCCGAGTGTCCGAATGTGTATTCTCCACATTACCTCCTTCCGGGTTGGATGTGGCTTCCGCAGCGTCCCTTCCTTCCAATGTACGGGGAACACTTTCCCAGTGGTCCTGTAGGAACAGCAGTTACTTCCCTTGCCTAAGCTCTTGCCTTAAAATTGTGGGGGAATCAGGAGGCTTTTGTCTAGGCACTGGAAGGTGGCAGCTTTAGTGGCGTTTTCAAAGGTTATCCCCATCCCCGACTACTTCCGACGTTATCGACTGAAAGGGAACGTCCTGGTTGCATATGCAACCCAGAAACACAGACTACGGCAAAACTACAGTACTAGTATTGCTAGATCTCAGTGCTTCTTTTGATACGGTCGACCACGACATACTTTTAAACCGATTGGAAAACTGGTTAGGTCTCTCTGGTTCAGTTTTAAAGTGGTTTGAATAGTACTTAAAAAATAGAAATTACTATGTCCATAGGCAGTTTTACATCTGACCACTTAAATATGACGTGTGGAGTTCCTTAAGGCTCCATCCTGGGACCTTTGCTGCTCAATATCTACATGTTTCCTCTAGCTAAAATCATGGAAAGACACAATATTAATTATCACAGTTATGCAGATGACTCGCAAGTCTACACTAACTTTGTCACGCGGAGACTACAGGCCAATACAGGAATTGGCAAGGTGCATTGAAGAAATTAATTATTGGATGTGCCAGAACTTTTAAAATTAAATGAGGATAAAACTGAGGTGATTATTTTTGGAGCTAAAGACGAACGCCTAAAAGTCAGCACTCATCTCCAAACAACAAAAATGTTTAAAACTACTGACAAAGCAAGAAATCTTGGCGTAATTATGGATCCAGACTTGAATTTAACAATCACGTTAAGGCTGTAACAAGGTCTGCCTACTACTATCTTAAAAATATAGCAAGGGTAAAAGATTTTATGCGCCAACAGGACCTGGACAAACTTGTCCATGCTTTTATTTTTAGTAGACTGGACTATTGTAATAGTGTTTTTCACAGGTCTCTCGAAAAAATCTATCAGACATTTGCAGCTAGTTCAAAATGCTGCTGCTCGGGTTCTCACAGGGACCAGGAGAATGGATCACATTACTCCGGTTTTGAAAACCTTACACTGGCTTCCTGTGCCACAAAGAATTGACTTTAAAGTACTCCTGCTGGTTTACAAATCATTAAATGGCTCAGAACCTAGTTATATTTCGGACTTGCTTGTAAGCTATGAACCATCTAGACCTCTTAGATCATCTGGGGCAGGTCTGCTTGCTGTCCCCAGAGTTAGAACTAAAAAGGGGGAAGCAATGTTCAGTTTTTATGCGCCGTATATCTGGAATAAAATTCCTGATGACTGTAAGTTTGCAACAACACTTAGTTCTTTTAAATCAAGGTTGAAGACCTATTTATTTAATGTTGCGTATTCTTAATTTTTTTCATTCATTCACTGTACTGTATTGTATATCCCATTCTTTTACTCTTGTATTTTTAATGTTGCTTTTGTGTTTTTATGTTTGCACCCTGTAAAGCACATTGAATTGCACCACTGCTGAAACGTGCTAAATAAATAAAACTGCCTTGCCTTACCTATCTGCATGTTGATGGCGGGAAATGGCGGGACTTATGATATCAATAATGCGTGCGGTCTGTTTATTTATTTATTAATTTTTACAAAGTTATTACACAGTAAAATGTGAAAAACTGTCCAAATGACTGCCTTGATATAGTTCTAGTGTTAAAAGTAACTTTCCCCAACACTGCTGGACCAACATTTTCCTCAACATAAAAGGACCTATAAATATGTTGAGATTATTTTTATGCAATAATAAATAACATCTGAACTGCTTGTTACACAGAAAAAAAATACAATAAATGAGGATGTATATGAACACATCACACATGGATATGCAGATTTACAAAACCAGTAGTGTAGTACAATACTCTGTAAAACGTGTTCACCAAACATGCTGGAGCAAACAGAATCAGCTTTCACGAATGACAAATTTCTACCTACTCAAGTCTCTGTGACATTATTGCCTCTGCTGTCTATTATATATCTGGTTATAGAGATATTTATCAGTAATATGACACACAAGTGAACAGCTTGTGCAGTCAGTGTTTAGTAGGCTTTTTTCTTTTTTCTTTCCTTTTTTTTTGGTCTGTCTCTTGGCAACCACCATTACCGATAATGGGCATATATTCAAGCCATGCTGAAGAATTTGCATGAGGTCAGAGGGTCATTTGAGCTAAAAGAGTATAACTTTTGTTAACATTCTGCCACTGATTAATATTATGAGTCTTCAATTAGCATGTGCAATTATATATACTCTAAAAATATATAGAACATCCCCTTATTAAAAGAACATTTTGAGCAATGACACTGATGTTAATGGAACTGGTTTGGCATTGAAATAAAACTTAGGCTATAGCTGTTATTAAAGACACTTATTATGAATGCAAGGTTTATATTGAACATTTCCAAGTGGCATTGTTACTCTCCATTCATTAACACATTCAAATATAACGTCGCATTTGTTTTGTTCTGATGCACAGGCTCTTTGATATCTAATGCTGTCATATGGGTCATAAAGCCAGATTAGGACTTCCTCTTTATAATTTGATTTACGTAGTTTTATTAATTCATTCATTCATGCATTTAATTGCGTGATGTCAGAAACTTCACTGTTAGTTTCTATATAGATATAGAGCATCTCAGTCTGGGTTTTCTTTCCAAAGACAATTCTTAAAGAGAGCCAGCATTTTGTTCTTCACCTGGCTGCAAGGACACATACCCTGAAAGAGGTGTAGGTGAGGGTTATACACCTCTAGTTAGCCTTTCATGCATTCAGCTGACAAGATTCAGGGCTAACTGTGACAGCCAAACTATTAGTGGTAATGAGAATCAATAGTGGTTTGAAGTGCATTGGCAGTTCATTCCAAGAAGGGCCTCTCAAGGATTCCATTTTTAGACTTTAAGCACATCATGTCTCTGTGGTTCTTACTGGCGAATAAACTTGCATCGACCAGAGGCTCTGGGTTCAGTGGGCAAATTGAATGTGGTATTTTACATCAATCTCAACTGTCACTGTCGTTTGGGACATTTTTACACTTATAGTTAAGACTACTGTGAAATTTATCTGTAATTAAAGTGTTAGTTGACCCCAAAAACTCTAATTCTGTCATTAGTTACTCACCCTCATGCAGTTCCAAACCCATTTGATCCATTGACAACTTACACAACTAACACTTTCAAGCCCCAGAGAAGTAGTAAATACATCAAAGGATTCCATGTGACTCCAGTGGTTTAACTTCAATTTTATGAAGCAAAGGGATTATTTACACTTTTAATCTCCAATCTGTCTTAATGAGGGCATCATGACGCAAGCATGTTGTGTTGATGCAAGAGCTTGTTATTGAGTGAACTTGTGTTGGGGACTAATATTTTTTTTTTTGTGTGTGTGCAAACAAACCACTCGCGTTGCTTCATAAAATTGGAAATACATGGATTACGTTAATTTCATTTCATTTATTTCATTTGCTAGGGACAATGCTCATTGATCAACATTCCTCATAGATCCATAAACAAGCTAGAGTTAGCTACTAGTGCTAGTTTCCATCTGTTGTCCCTACAGCCAGATCTTAACAAGCACCCTAAAATAAAAAGTCAATAAAGGTACACTATACATTTAATACATACAGTAGAAATGTAATAAATACAGCAGGGATTTTAAAACAATGAGCCCTCCCTCAAACAGACAATACATTGCTCACCTCACCCTCAACATAATTACAGGATAAAGTAAATACAGTATAAAAAATAAAAAAATGTTCATTGACTTAAGCAATTGTTTACAATTGAAATTGTCCCTAATCCAAGGTGTAGCTGTTTTTTTTTAAAGAGTAGAGACACTTGTCTCTAATATGATGTATTTACTACCTTTCTTGAAAGCGGAAGTTGTGTAGGCTATCAATGGATTTCATCAAAAAGTCTCTGGGATTGTAACCACATGGGGTTGAGTAATAAAGTAATTATGTATTAATTATAAAATTATTTATTATATTATTATAAAAGTAAAATTTAGTAATTATAAAAAAAACAGAATTAAAATGTTTGGGTGAAACGAACCCTTTAATTATAATACATGTGTTTCTTATCTTAAAACACTGAACACTTTATATACACGCATATACATGCATTGTGACTCAAATTTATATCAAGGCTCTTGGCAGAACCACTTTATAAGACAAGCACTTATTCATTCTGTTATATCCTAATATCATATAAGTCTAGAGACCACATTGAAAATCTAGGAAATCTTTTTCATTTAAATCTATTAATGAATTCAGAAATTAATGTATTTTTTATTTTATTTCTTCTTTTATTGTGAAATTTATATTATTATTTTTTTATATATAGATAATAATAGCACAAGTTCAAATAGCATTTTTACTAGCGCCTCACACTGTTAAGGCCCACTGTATGTAAAATGATCTAGCTCCTTATTTAAAGGGGTCATATAATGCCATTTTTGTAAAAGTTAATATGAATGTTTAGGGTCTAAATGAAACCTTTGTAATATACTTTTATTAAAAATTCTCATTAGTATTTTAAGAAAACACCATTTTACCTGGTCAAAATCAGCTCTTGTTTTCAGCAAGCTGTTTGAGTGTCATATGCCTTTAAATAATAAACCCCGCCCCTCTGTTCTGCGGACGTGAATACACGTGCAGTGTTGCCCTGACAACAGTTGAAGGTTTTGGAGAGAGAATGACAGCGAGAGTCTCTGAGAACACATTTGTGCAACCGTATCGGTTTGAACTGGAGTAACTGTTCACCAGAACAAGATGACGGCCGCAAAGAAGTTAGACAATTAAGGCTTGAGAACGTTTCTGAATGGTTGGTTACCGTAATGTTACTTTGATCAATCTCTGTATGCACTTGCAGGGTAGAGTAGTGAGATACAAACGCCGTGTTTACTAATGTATACGTTAGTTCATTGACAGATTGACGTTACAATAATGCTCATGCAAAACTTTTTCCCTGCGATTTGCAAAGATTAATATAAAAATAATAAAACTTTAGGTGCAGAGGGAACATAAACAGTTGGTACTGATTATTTTTTTCAGGAGCAGCTTCTTAGCAAAACCAGATTTTATACTGATCCTCGTTTATAAAGCAGTCTGGTGAGAAATGATTCGCAAACAACAAAGTATTGATGTTGATCGTGGGGAATATTCCCATCGTAAACAAAACTCACCCACTGCGTCTTCAGCTGTTTAAATTTAGGAACATCAGAATGATTTCTGTGTTTGTTATTGCACCCAAGAACAGAACAACACAATCGCTTAGACGCCATTCTGCTCCAGTGTATCAACAATGACGGACTATAGTCTATGATGACAGCTCGCTCAGGGCGGGTCTGTGTTGAAACACTGCTGTCAATCAACAACCGCGGGAGGGGCGTGCGACCGTGTGACGTCACACGGTCGAACGGCTCAATTAGAGACAGTGGAAAACAAATAAGGATATTAAAACAAAACCACTGGATGGATTTTTATCATTAAATGATGGTTGGGTACAGGCACTGACAACACACATTGCAGTACAATCAACTTGTAAAAGTGCATGTACCATTATATGACCCCTTTAATCAATTAACCTGACTATTCATAGCAGAGATCTTAATCTTAATGTCTTGTTCTGAAAAAAAAGAAGCAAATCTCAAACCCTAAAGTGCTTAATCTGAGCATATTTAATAATTGTTTGTAATCCTACACAACCCATGGCAATACATTTAAATAATGAGAAATGGAGCTCAACTCCCACTGAAACCCATTTTGAAACTCACACTCTATCATGATGGTTTCATAGAACTGTCTGAAAATTCCTCCTAAAGCTGATACTCTTTTCTTTTCTCTCAAATGATTTTCTTTTTAGGCTCATTGTGTGCAGCAGTGAATAATGTGCATTGTGTTCATTTGAGTGTTCTTACATGTAGCCTACCCATGCAGAGAGAAAATTCCTTAAAGGTCCTTTTAACAATGGCAAACATGACACAATAGTCTTCAAGTACTTCAAGTATATTGAGGTCATTTATATTATGTCTATTATAAAGCTAATGCTGCTGTCAAAAAACTCAATACAGATGACAGCTTATTTAACAAAGTTCAGTCATTCATCAATGTTCATTTCATGAACCAGTAAAATAAGCATTTATAGCAGGAACCTGCTGTTCTTATCTTTAAGAGGTTTGTTCACTTCAAGTCTGTCTTGTGAAATAAGGTTTGTTAACCTCATATTGATCATTACTGTCACGGATCCATCTGCGTCAGCACCAGACACCATCACTCCGCCCACTCATTCTCGTTCCCCGGACTACTGATCATCCTCACCTGCCATCATCACCTGTTCGCACTTCCCATCCCAATCACCTGCACGATAAAAGACTCGCTCATTCAGTCCTTCCCTGTCTGGTCTCGTCAACACTACTGGCAACAGACTCCCTACTCTCCGAGCATTTACTTCCAGTGACCTACCTGTTACGAAGCCTCCATTCCAGTCCATCTCCTGTCCGCTCCTATCCCCAGACACCTCAACTCCAGCCTGCTCACCCTCGACACCTGTGCCTGCAAAGATAAGAGACTCATTATCCAGACTGTTCCTTCTCATCTGCGTAACCTGATAATCTGATACTCACCTGCCTTTTGCCAACCCTTTCAATAAACTCCCGTTATACTTACCTGTCTGTGTTCTTCTGGTCCGTGACAGAAGACCAGACCACAAACATGCTGCAGACCATACCCAGCACCACCGCCGCAGCGATTCCACCATCGCCTCCCACCGCTCCTCGGACCAGTTCATCTTCGCTCGCTACTTCCACAACACCTGCTTCTTCAGCCTCTGCCTCTGTATGTCCCATGGCCCAACCAGCACCCTTCTCAGGTGAGGAGGGGGAGTGCAGCGGCTTTCAATTGCAGTGCGAGCTCTATCTGAAGATGAATCCCTCCTCGTTTCCCACCGAGCGAGCGAAAGTGGCGTTCTTCATCTCCCTTCTCCGAGGTCGAGCCCTTAACTGGGCTCATGCCCTGTGGAAAGATCGCAGATCCATGACCCAGATATTCTCTGCCTTTTCCAGTCATTTCATCGAAGTTCTCTCAGTCAGCTCACACCATATCCGAGCAAGATCAGCTATTCCACTTAAAACAAGGAAAGTCATCTGTCTCTTCTTATGCCTTACAGTTCAGAACGCTCGCCGCCACCGTAGGATGGAAGGAATCAGCGCTCATCACCACCTATCGTCATGGTTTGAATCCCGAAATTCGACTTCAACTGGCCATCTATGATGACAGCGTTGGCCTCGAGAGCATCACTCAGCGATCCATCCGTGTGGATCAACGCCGCACTGCCTGCCAGATTGATAGCCCTGCACCTCCGCCTCCTCGCCCAACATCAACCTACAGCCCTCCAGCACCAGAACCGATGGAAATCGGCACCACTCGCCTACCCATATCCGAGGAGAATCGCCGTATCACCAACGGACTATGCCTGTACTGCGGAACTGCCGGTCACCTGCTATCCACCTGTCCGATTCGTCCATCCCGACCCCGCTGTGAGTACCGTTCATCTCCCTCTACCCATTTCCACCATAAAATATACGTCTGCTACTATCACTTATCAGAGACGTTCCCTTTCAGTTCAAACGCTGATCGATTCTGGTAATCATCCTGGGACGCCCGTGGTTAGAAGCACACTCGCCCATCGTGCAGTGGTCAATGGGGGAGATCCTGCAGTGGGGCAAAGGATGTTACCATCGCTGTTTGCCCTCCATTCATAAGTCCTCTCGCCCGCCTTCCTCTCCGCTCTTGAAGGTACCTCTGTCCACAACCTCCGTCGAGAGCCCCCTGTCGAACTCAGGGGGAAGGACTCGAGAAGGCCATGGAGGAGTACATCCAGGAGGCGCTACAACAAGGATATATCAAACCGTCCACATCCCCTGCCGCTTCCAGCTTCTTCTTCCTTGGCAAAAAGGACAGAGGCTTGCCCCCCTGCATAGATTACCGAATCCTCAACCAGTCTACCATCAAGTTCCGTTACCCCCTTCCTCTGGTCCCAGCAGCCTTGGAGCAACTCTGAGGAGCCAAGTTCTATACCAAGCTCGATCTTCGTAGCGCATACAACCTCATCCGAATCCGGAAGAGGGACGAGTGGAAGACAGCCTTCATCACCCCTGCAGGGCACTACGAGTACCTCGTGATGCCCTTTGGCCTGTCCAACTCACCAACAGTTTTCCAAGGGTTCATGAATGAAATATTCCTAGATCTCCTAAACCAATTTGTCATCATCTACATCAATGATATCCTCATCTACTCACCCGACCTGTCTTCCCACATCCACCATGTACAAACCGTTCTTCAATGTTTGAGAAATTACCAGTTATACTTACAATTAGAAAAGTGTGAACTCCACCAGAAAACCATCCAGTTCTTGGACTATATCATCACACCGCAGGGTATCACCATGGACCAGATGAAGGTGGACGCTGTTACCAACTGGCCACAACCCACCTCTCAGAAAGATCTTCAACGGTTTCTAAGTTTCGCGAACTTCTATCGCCGCTTCATCAAGAACTTCAGTCAAATCAGCTCTCCCCTCACTTCCCTCCTCAAGAGTGGGGCCAAGTCTCTGTTCTGGAACGCCAACGCCATACACGCCTTTTGAAGATTTGAAGAGTTCCTTTAGTCTCCTACCCTCTCGCTTCCAGATCTACCCTTCCTCGTCGAAGTTGATGCTTCCCTCACCGGGGTAGGAGCGGTTCTTTCCCAGCGGCAAGAGACTGTCCCCGGCGGAGCAGAACTATGATATCGGCAACCGGGAGCTACTAGCGATTAAACTCGTTTTGGAGGAATGGAGACACTGGCTGGAGGGAGCCCAACATCTATTCACTGTCATCACAGACCACCGCAATCTGGAATACCTCCGAGAGGCCCAAAGACTCAACCCCGTCAAGCCCGCTGGTCCCTGTTCTTCACCCATTTTAACTTCTCTGTCACCTACCGTCCGGGCCACAAGAATATGAAGGCCGATGCCCTCTCCCATCAGTTCCAACCTGATTCACCTCCTTTAAACCCTGAGACCATCCTCCCTCCAGCCGTGGTTGTGAGCCCCATCCACTGGAGTTTGGATGACCACATTGCCGAAGCCACTCAGCTCGAACCTGCTCCGCCGGGAGGTCCTGAGGGACGGGTGTACGCCCCCTCCTGCCTGCGCTTGTCCCTCATGGACTCGCTGCACACATCCCCGGGCTCTGGACACCCAGGCAGTCATCTGACTCTCTCGCTCATCCAACAACGTTATTGGTGGCCGGGTATGGCCCAGGATGTCTCCCGATACGTCAAGAGCTGCTCAGTCTGTGCCATGGCCAAGGTCCCTCATCACCTCCCGGAAGGCAAACTGATACCACTTCCAATACCCACTCGGCCATGGTCTCATCTCGGGGTTGACTTCATCACCGGCCTGCCTGTTTCCGACACCTACACCTGCATCCTTGTGGTGGTCGATCGCTTCTCCAAGGCATGCAAGCTGATTCCTCTACCTGGTCTGCCCACCACCTTAGAAACTGCAGAAGCCCTGTTTCATACACTTCGGAATCCCCGAGGACATCGTATCCAACCATGGACCACAATTCATCTCCCGGGTGTGGAGAGCCTTTTTCACCCTCTTGGGCGTTACCGTCAGTTTGACTTCCAGGTACCATCCCCAGTCCAACGACTGAGCGGAAGATCCAAGAAATCGGGAGATACCAGCGGCCATACTGCCACGACCACCAGGACTGCTGGAGTCGTTATCTCCTGTGGGCCGAGTACTGCACAAAACTCCTTCCGTCAAACCACCACCGGACTCACACCCTTTCAGTGCATACTCGGTTACCAACCACCCTTATTCCCCTGGTCCGGTGAACCATCCGACGTTCCAGCAGTCCATCACTGGTTCCAGACGAGCGAGAGGGTCTGGGACTCAGCTCATATTCATCTCCAGCGGGCTGTCCGGAGACACAAGAACCAGGCCGATGCTCGACGCACTGCTACACCTCAATACCAGCCTGGGCAATTGGTCTGGCTCTCAACCCGGGACATCCGTCTCCGGCAGCCCTGTCGTAAGCTGAGTCCCAGATACATAGGTCCGTTCGCCATACAGAGGCAGATCAACCCCGTCACCTACCGGTTATCGCTCCCCGCTCACTACCGCATAGCACCCACCTTCCATGTCTCCCTACTAAAAACCCTATACTAATCCTCTCACTCCTTCCTCCCCAGGGTCTGGTGCTGAGAACGTGCCCCTCCTCCGGTGGAGCCAGAAGACGACAACATCTACCGAGTCCACGAAATCCTTGACTCCCGAAAAATAAAAAATAAAAATAAAAAATTGCAAATTGATTGATTGTTTTCAAGAACTTTCCAGTTTGCTGGATGAAATGAGTTTCTCTCACTCAGGCAAATATAATGAGATATATACTCAATATTATCAAATCAGATATTATGTATATCATGCAGCCCTAACCAATAATAGCTAACTATAAATATTATAGTCTGAAATGTTTAAATTATTTAATATTACACTAATTGACGCTATACTTTAAATAACATTTAACAATAATAACAATAATTATTACATTTTTGACATCACATCTCAAGCCCATTGTGAAAAGCATTAATTATTTCTAGCACTAGTTTGCCAGTCTGTGGATACTTGCTTATGCTGATACATACAGTGAAAAAGTCTTTGCTGAGAGAAATAATGCAATTGCACTCATCATGTCAAAATAAGTACTTATTTTAGCCAGAGCATATCCCAGAGTCCACCAGAACTGCAGTTGCTCTGTTGTGGAATGGCGGCACCTCTGCAATAAACAGTAGGGAGCCAATTCAGACAGTGGTAGAAATGCTAGAGATAACAGGATGTGATCTGCCATTTAACAACATGTGTTCTCGCTCAGTCACTGCAGAGATATGAAGGCAAATTATTAGGCTTTCAAGTCTCATGAAGAATAAACGATAGAGCATAGATCGCATTGAGCCCGCACTGACTGAGAACACTGGTTTATGTTCCTGCAGACAAATTGCTTGATACAAAGAAGCACAAGTTTCATATTCAGGGTGCATCTAAAAAAAGACTAATACAAAGTTCCTTTGATGGACAAGCCCATAACCACAAAGTGATTGCCGGGGGCAGTATCAATTCCATTCTACATATTTTCTCAAATCCCTCATTGACCTTGAGGGTCAACAGCACTTTATGGTGACAATGCTTGCTTCCACAAAAACTCATCTAAAACAGTATCTAAATGGGGGTTGATTATTTTGGGGGTTTGTAATGATGTCTGTAAATGGGGCCTCTGGTTGTTGAAAGCGAATTCTGTTGGGGTCAACTCTGACCATGCCCGGCAGTACAATCAAATCAATAGACACTTTGAAAACACAGATGAGAGTTTTTTACAAGTGAATGGCAGGGGACTAATACAGACATAAGCCCATCTAAAAGCCTTGATGAAAAAACAGCCCTGAGGGAAAAAACAAAGGCTCCAGTAGCACTTATCTTTTGCAAAGCCTCAACAGCAAACGAATCCATCTATCCCAAGCTGCTTTGGATTCTGGTTGATTCAAGTCTTCTGCTCCCAGAATACAATTTTCTCAATTCGTTCTGTCTGCATTTGTTTGGTTAAAAGTCCTAACATTCATGGACGACTAATGTATAATGTTGAAGATTTTTCATCAGCCCAAAATAAATTGACAATTAATGAGTTCAGTGAATTTCTGGTGCCAGAAAAAGCTGACCTAACTAGCCCCTTTGAAGCAATCATCCAGTGCATCCTACTAGTAAACACAATATTTGACACTACTGATCTGTTCATAGCATAATAACAATGATTTATGTACAAATAAGTTGGATAGATTAAATTAATGTACATATGTGCCGTGCTGTCTGGGAAGAGGGCTCTGATCTTGATGGTTATTGGCCCGAATACTGAGTATCCCCCCATGCCATGTTTAGGAAGTGACCTGGTAAGTGAGAGGAGACAGGGTAGTGGAGGTATTCTGAAGACTGTAAAGAATCCTTAGGTGAGTTTGACTGTGATTAATATATGCTTTGCCTACGTGCTGATTGGGTAGATATGTTGATTACTGATTGTAGACAGTTGGTGACACTAGAGTATTTGTTGTTACTGATTGTAGACAGCAGGTGGCACTTGAGTGGCTTATTTTGACGTGTTCCTCCCGAACTACGTCAATAAAATATAATTTAAAGGGATAGTTTACTTTGAAATTAGTTTTTGATATGTTTAGCTTACCTCAAGGGCATCCAAGATGTAGGTCTCCTTGTTTCCACAGTATTTTCAATTGTGATATTTTTAGGTCAAACCGTTCTTGTTGTCTGTCAGTCATATAATGGAGGTTTCTGGGTTCCATCCTGGGCCCACCTCAAAGAGCATGCACAGAAAAGTCCAAATTAAATATGATTTAATGACTCGTAAATGTAAGTACACATTGATGGCCTAAGACACGAAACAAGCGGTTTGTGTGAGAAAACGAACAGTATTTACATCATTTTACCTCTTGAAACCACACCCACGTCCAAGTGATCTGAAGGCACATGCGCTTTGGTCTGCACAAAGGCTGGAAAGAGGCTGGAATGAGAGGTAGATTTGCTTGTCATCAGCGTAGCAATGATAGGAAAAGCCATGTTTCTGAATCACAGATCCTAGTGATGTCATGTAGATGGAGAAGAGGAGTGGTCCAAGCACTAAGCCCTGAGGCACCCCAGTAGCTAGATGTTGGGTCTTAGATGCCACACCTCTCCACGATACCCTAAAGGACCTATCTGAGAGGTAAGACTCAAACCGTTGGAGTTCAGTTCCAGAGATGCCCTTCATCTTTAGGATTGACAGGAGGATCTGGTGGTTAACTGTGTCAAAAGCAGCAGACAGATGCAGCAGGATGAGGTCTGATGATTTGGAAGCTGCTCTTGCCAGTCTCAGAGCTTCAATTACTGACAGCAGGGCAGTCTCAGTTGAGTGTCCGCTTTTAAAACCTGACTGATTGTTGTCCAAGAGGTTGTTCTGTGTAAGAAAGGAGAAGATCTGGTTGAAAACAACTCGTTCAAGTGTTTTAGCGACAAATGGAAGAAGAGATACCGGTCTGTAACTTGTTAGATGTGCTGGATTTAGACTGGGTTTCTTAAGCAGCGGGGTTACTCAAGCCTGCTAAAAAGCTGTGGGAAAGGTACCAGTGTGAAGAGAGGTGTTTATGATGTGCGTGAGTGTGGGTACAACTGAGGAAGAAATGGAGGCTTAGCCCCCCCTATGAAGATCTCAAGCCCCCTAGTGGTGATCTGAATAAGGATTATGTGACTGAGCGTTTGTGCAAGGTTTTTCTAAACACTTATCTAATAAGATAACAATAAATGAGAACCATCTAAACTGTTCTTGACTTTACCCCTTTTGTACACTGCACCAGAGACTGCACACTGCAGCGCATTACGCCTCTGACAATATTTTATTCTTTCCTCCACGCGGTGCCAACTCACACCAGGAGCATTTCAGAAGTGAAGCGACTGGATGTGCAAGACCATAAGATTTGCCTGTCCTAAGGGGTCTTTCTTGATTTTTGAGTTTCTACCCTACAGTTTATGGTTTCTACCAAGATATACTGATGTGCAAAATAATTGGGAGTCCATACAGGGTGTTTATTTGGAAATTTACAGTGTTTTTTTTTTTTTTTTTGGCTTGGACAATTTGCTTGGACGCGGTGTCCATCCACAACAGATCTAGAATAGATATAGAAGCACCCATCTTTAGTGAAGCGGTGCAGAGAGCCATTTCTGAAATGCCGCGTCACGGCTGGTGTAAACAAAAGAAGTTTCAAACACTAGAGTGGGCGCGATCAGCTCCGGTAGCCGTGTTGCAGCTGTAGCGCACCACAGACTCATCAGATTTTGTGTGTTAATTTAACAAATGTGCGGTGGTAATTTAGCGAATGTGCAGCAATTAGTACAAATAGTGACATTTTTGTGAATAAAATACATTTTTGTTTTATTTTAAATTTCTACAATAATTTATAAAACTCTGATATCATGTTTTATGTGTATACATATGTTATGGGTGAATAACATCTCTGACAGTGCGATTTGCATTATTATGTGATGTCATTTTTATTTAAAAAATATTAAAACACATCTGTATTAAAGAAAAAATGATTGATAAGTACATATTTGGAATGTAATTAAATAACAAGTACTTTGGGTGTCTTGTTCATTATATTTAGAACTTCAATTACATTCAGTGTATTAACAACACTGTGCACGAGTGTGAATCCTGCAATATCAGTCTTTGATCTGACAGGTGTCTGATCCACTGCGAGAAGAGCGAGTTGTCTGGCTTACCTGCACTTTTTTCACTCCTCCCCTCACTGCAGCTGCCTACTCTCGCATACATTTCAGGCGAGGCAAGGTGCATCTCAAACAAGCCTAATATCATTAATTTATGTCAGGCAAATACATAGGGCAAACATTCGAGGTTCTAATTTCGCGGCCTAAAAAAAGTCAATAGGTGGAGGTAGGCCTAATGGGATTGATAAACTCTTATGGATCTAAATCAGATTGTAGGTTTTTATTTCTTTTTAGGTTTGCAATAAAGAGAGATTCTCAAAGTTCTTAGCCATCAGCATGGGATAATAATGTGCCTCAGAACCCTCCAAACCATATTGAGGAATAATAGGCTTTGCCAGAGGAAGAACTGATGTGTCATGTCAAATTTCATGTGTCATCTGGCAAATGGATGTGTCAACTGATTTTCACGTCATTTGATGTGGTTGAAAGTCTCTTTTACAAATAGCGACCCAAAGGTGATTGCATCATACTTCATTCAAACCATGAAAGAAAGGAGAGGATGCCCTCAAATGATCCATGCTGATCGTGGAACAAAGAATGTCGCTGTTGAACAGATGCAGATGTTCCTTCGACGTGCTACTACAGATGATTTCGCCTACCACCGCAGTTTCATATAAGGTTCCAGTAATCACAACCAAAGGATTGAAAGCCTTTGGAGTATACTGTGCAAGGACTGAAATGTTCAGTTTTGTATTCATTTCTTTCAAAATCTAAAAAAAGGAGGCCATTTCCCTGGGGATTTCCTTGATCAATCCCTTGTGCAGTTTTGCTTCATGGGGATTATGCAGGTAAGTTAAACTGGTATAATACATGTTGAAAAGTAAATGCACAGGACAAGCCAACTACATTCCAGTAAATTCAAAAATGTAAATATAAGTAATGAGTAGTCATTTTTTCACGTTGTAAAAGGTTGTGATAACAGTTGTTATTTGGCGAACTTAAAGGTCCCCTGACATGACATTTTCACTTTCTGAGGTTTTTTAACATTAATATTAGTTCCCCTAGCCTGTATTTGGTCCCCTTGTGTCTGAGAATTATCAGTTACTCGGTGTAAACCAAGCTTTGGCTATCTTTCTCTTCTCTACAGCTCAGACGCACTGATCTTGAATCTCCTCATGACGTCATAAGGAGGAAAGGTAACCTCCCCTTTCTCTGCTTTGCCCGCATGGAGAATTTGGCTCGCCCATGAGAAAATGAGCTGGGAACAGGAAGTACGAACCCGCAGGCGCGATTTTAGTTTTTCCTCGAGAGATATCATGTCTTGCAAATGAGCGAAGCATGGCAGTTGATCAGTGTTCGGATGCACAAATGAACACAAATGTATTTTTTAGTTCCTTCATCCGAGCCTATAAAGAAACAATAGGTTAATTTTATTTTCTCTGGTAATGCATTGCACAACTTCCCAAAGTTTTGTATGTTCCAATCATTTCACCTACAACTATTTCCTCAACTTTGGTCAATACAGAGCTGGCCTCGAATGAACGTCTGAAAATAAATCGACTGAGCTACCCAGCAACAATTTCCGATGTGTAGCCTAATGCTAATTGTTCAAGTTCAGACAGGTAATCTTTCTCTCAAAATCATTCAATACTGTTTATGCATAAGTCAAGCCAGTGACTAAAATATCAACTTCACTTCATTTCTTTTAGTAGGATGTTTTAAGGAACAATCTTATTTAAGTTGTGATCAAATTATACAGAAAGCAATCAAAGAACAATCTTTCCACACAGCGGAAGTTTATCTGGACAACTTGTTATGAAATCAATGACGCACGTTACACTGCACAACAAAGCTCTTACTGTTTGTACATCATCGTGTTTGCATTGGTGAAAGCATTAGAGAGAGCAGAAACTGGGTTACAAAGATAAGATCTTCATTCTCGTGATCAACAGACTGTCATCTGCTTGCTCAATGCTCATCACGGCAACATTTTATGTGATGAGAATAGATCTAAATACTTCAAAATCTTCTCAGCGATTTGGTAATCTCAATAGCTGTAAGAGTAAAAATTTATAATAGCTGTATTTGAGACAGTTTCACATGTAATATGTAGCTATTTCATATCCAAGCATGTCAACCAATCACAACAGAGGGATTGGTTGACTAAGTAACTAACTAAGGAACTAACTAACTTACGTAACTAAGACAATATTGAAATGCTTGCCAGCTCTGGGAGAGAGTAGCCTATGCTAAGGCAGGAAACATACTATCATACATCATACAGTACAAATTTAATTTTTCTAGCCTTTATAATAAGACAAAGTCCGATTTATCCTCGCTTGTGCCTTTTTGCATGCATTTTGGACAGAAGTGATGACCATGGGATCCATTAACGTTAGACATTAAGTGCCTAGCAAAGTTGGCGTTATTTTGCTCAATTATTGATAGAAGATTTGGAGCAAAGATTGGGTACGGTTTATTAATCCATGAGCACAATTTGTGAGGGAACAGTTTGAGAATTTGTGAGTATATAAACTAGCGGACGGATTGCAAAACTGTCGACACGGATTGTTTTTTGTTTTTTTTCCACCACAGACTTCCCGGACTCTGGAGCATAAATCACATTAGAAAATGAAAGCTAGGTTGTGTTTGAATAATTACATATCTTATTTAGTTATAAGTTATAAGGTAAATTAAATGCAATACACGCGTTTCCTTGCTCGATAAAGACGGAGCCCATTTGGCGGTTGATTTTCACGCTTCAGGGCAGTGAAGAGTACATGTAGGATATCAAAGAACCAAAGCAAATGGTAATACTGCATTTAAATACATAGGCTCACATTACATTATCAAATTCTTTTCAGTGCCCTCCAAACATAGCCCCTTTCACACAGCGCGTTGATCCCGGGAAATTGCCAGAACGCCTTCTGTGTGAACGCAAACACGACCCGGGATTGAACACAAACTTAGAAGAAAGTTTGTGTTCGTCATCAACAAAGAAACGAAGAACAAATGTCTGCAAACTGGAACGAAGCAGACCAGGTAGCTCCTCAGTATCTGCGCTGAAGCTGAGTTCGTTCACCAGCTTTGTGGAACGGTATGCGCGTGTACATGTTTTCAATGCGTATGTTACACGTCTCATCTTGACGTCATGTGTCTTTCCAGGATCTTTCCGGGTTGTGTGGGAACGCACTCACAGATCCCGGCAAATTACTGGCAGTGTGAATAAACTGAAATCAAACAATCCCGGGACAAATGTCGGGTCACATTATCCGTGTATTTTCCGTATTCTCTATGTGAAAGGGGCTTATTATTTTCATCCCTTTTGGGAGGGTCCAATCTCAAACTGTGCCATTGGGGTCAAACTCCATTGGGGTTAAACTCACAATGGCGCAAATCACATGCAAGCCGAACCGGATCAACGATCCATTTAACCCTAGGTAACTGCATTCAAAATAATGAATATGATTAATAAATATACATGTTAAAATCACCTGTTGCTCAATCATGCGCATTAACGTGTCCTCTGGCACTCCATGATTGCGAAGGAAGTCATACATCATCCTCCTCCACCATGACTGCGAAGATCTGTGGCCACAGTTTTTTCTCCATTTACTTCCGCCAGCTTTGACCTTGTGAGGTGATCAAATCTGGCCTATAAACAAATGTCCTATTTGTAAAAAAAAACACACACACACAAAAAACCACTCTTCTATCTATTCTGAACTAGGTTTCATAATAGTCTGCTCTTAGCACCGACCATACAGCAGCAACAAAGAACAATAATAGTTAAATTATTATTATTATTAATATAATACTTCCTTTCTTTTTTCTTTTGAATCCAATCCAATTTCCCATTCCCGAAAACTTTGTAAAATATCAAAGTCCATTCATTCAAAGTTTTTTTTTTTTTTTTTTTTTGGGGGGGGGGGGTGGGGTTTTATGAAGGAATCTGAATACCTCTATATGATGCATAATTAAGTGGTGTTAAACCACTTTAATAACTGCAGCTTTGCTTTGTGTACAGGGGTAACTGCTGTATTTTTGTCGAAGAGGTCAACCCTGAACTCTTAGTCTACCCTGACACAACCACGGAGGTCGCCCATGCACTGTCTGCCCGTCCTGATATGACCACAGTGGTTGCATGTGCACTTTCTGCCTTTGAACTCTTTGCATGTTCTTCTCTGAACCCTGTGTTTCCTGTGATGGCCACAAAGGAAGTTTCTAACCTCTATTTTGTAGCAAATTAGCTCACAGAGGAAATATTAATAATTAATCATAACTATTCATAACAAATCATTAAATTGACATTGCTGCAGGCAAAGATAACCAAATTGTTGTGCACACATTTTTCTTTTAACTAAATCACAAACACAACTAATCTAAACAAACACATACACACAATCACACATACATGGGTAAAATGGAAAGAAACAGAATGAAACCGATACTGGGGAAAGAAGCTACAGTATGAAAGAGTCGAAATTACCATCAGCTTATTATTTTCAAAGCACCTCATAAAATGGGTGATACTTGCATTGCCTTTGCAGCTGAAGCAGTCGGTTGTTCTGAAGAGGGTAATTGATGATTCTGTGAATCGATGGTGTTAAAGTTGCAATCGATTTCTTCTGCTTTGAATGAAGAAATTATGACAAACTTGCATGGTTAATTTGACTCAGTTATGGTTGAGAGAGTTCTCTTTCTCCCTCTCTCTGAGCAAGCACATGGTTGATTGCAGATTAAGTCCAACAGGCCTCGAGCTTGGGCAGAACTATATGTGGGCTCTTTAAAGTTGGGGAAAGTCACACCTCTCAGGATTGACCTGACCAATGAGAAAAGTGGATATTTCTTGGGAAGATTTCTCTGTTGGGGATTTTAAGGCTCTTAACGTGCCAAGCATGGTTAGAATGAGTGTGGCAGTTTGTGTCAATTTACACTCCGATTAATATTACAAAAACACACCACATTCTATGAGGAGGTGACGAGTAGAGTAAAGTGTGAGTAGCTAAATGAGCATTGATCAGATGGGAGACAATATGGGTGGGGTTACGATATACTAGTAGAAATTTTAACTAGTAGTTCGTTCATAAAGCTTGCATAAAAAAAATACAATGCAAGATACAATATACAAGACTCTTCTAATCAGTACACACAAAGACCTGAGATGCATGTTCATTTATAGAACAGTTTGCTCTATAAATGAATGCTGAAAAGTCTGTTTTATGAATGAGATGTAGAAGCGCGGTGCGGAAGACGCAAATTTGCCTCATTCGCACGTACGAGTTCGCACGAATGGCACGAAGCTGAGCATCTGGCGCATTAAGCACATTACGCACAAATGATTTAGTTAGTGCCATTTGTGCATTCAAGCATTTGACGCAAATTCACAAAAACCCTTATGTCAAAAGATAAAAGCAAATTCAATACCTCTTGTCATGACCCCTGTGACTGGAATGAGTATGCTATGCCTTTAAGTGGGCAGGTGATGTAATGGTTCTGGCCACGGCTTGAAGTCTTGCAAGCATCAATGAAACCGCATTTGTTCTTATACTGACCATTTATCAGTTGTCTGATTGGCATTTCGCAAGGATTCCCGGAAAGTGCGTAGAGCCTTTATCTATGAGGGGCTAAGCAGGAGACCACTTCAAGGGTGCTAAGGGGGCGCTGCTGAGCACACTTCAGAGCGTTCAAAATGCTAAATGGGATGGCCAACAGACTCATAGACTCGGTGAGCACGTGCAATTCAAGTCCACAGACCGAAAGTTCTGATGAAGTGCGCCATTTGGGACAGGGCCAGTGTTCTTTTCAGCATATGCTTCATTCTTCATCCTACAGACATACTGCTGATCCATAGGGTCAAAAAGGTCCAGTTTATTTTTTATATGATTTTGAGCAAATTGGAGCCAACTTTTCTTCTGCTTTGGGTCAGTAGTAGTTTATCTTGGCATACGTGTCTTACTGTGCAAGCTGGAACCTCAGTGCCTGTTTCCACCAAGTCTTCCTGCAGGTCTTTTTGCCAGTCACTTGAGGGTTTTTCTGAACCTGCCTTCTCAGAAATCTGGTTGCAGCCATTGATAGCTTCCTTTTCTGCCCCATCCAGGTAGTGTAACCACTGTTCCTTTAACACTGAACTTGCGAACTATGCTCCCAACAGTGTCTCTGGGAACATTTGCTAACTTTGCTACCTTTTTGTATCATTTTCCTTGCTTGTGAAGGGTGATGGTATTCTCACTTCACTTTATTCTTTTACTTACCTATATTTCTAAAATGCAGTCAAGCATAGCACTCAACAAACCTAACTAGTTACATATATTTTATTTGTCCTAGCTCAAGCACACCAGATGCAAACTTTTGAAGCCCTTGATTAGTTGCATCAGGTGAGCTCTAAACAACATGTGTTTTGCAGATTTGTGCTGTTGTGAGGATTCTATTTAATTAAGGGTTTGAATTATTTTCAGACTGCGGAAGTCATTAAAGGCTTAATTTGGGAGACCAGTTTTTCAACTTTTGTTGAGTTGGTCTATTATATTTCATTATATTTTGTTTCATTTGTTCATTGCAAACTCTGTAAAGTCTGTAAATGTTGATAATAATACCTGATGTGCAATGGGGGTTGAATCATTTTGATTACAACTGTATTATATCATAGTTTTGATATTATACATGGTTTTGTAAGCTTACCATAAATTACACAAATACATATCCAGTGACAGCCATCATTTTATGCATAAATAAATGCACAGCCCTTCGCATTTGTACTCTGCATCAAAAGTATACGTAAATGAACACTCTCTTGCATCTGTAATAACTTTTGAGGCTTATTTTGTGGCATATTATAAGGTTGTTGGGCTTAAGGCCCGTAACTCACAGAATGGATTTGCCACGATCCCTATATAATGGTTCCTTGTTGTGGAGTCTTTATTTCGAAAAATATTTTCTGTTAGCCTTATATAATTACTTCCCCTTTCCCGTTTAGTTCCTGACTGCCTTTGTCTTGTTTATTACTGTGTGAAAGCTGTTGCGTTCCTGCTCTTTTAATTCCATTCCATTCCTGTTCCTCTTCCTGTATTTGGATTATCTTTGTTTTCGTTTTCAATAAATACTGCTGCAACCGGATTCACGCCACTCTTCGTCCCTGCTTACACATAACAGGATTAAAGAAGACTCAAGTGTCTAAGACTCAATGTACCATATTGGAAGACTTATGCGATGCAGGAAATATTTTTGTTTGATCCAAAAATGCATCTCTCGTGTGTTGTGAATAATTAAGCAAGCTGTCTTAACATAGGATAAGGACATGCAGTCTCATGAATAATCATGAGACACAGATAAGTTATCTATGTACTGTGATACAAGAAAACATCACATCCTGTGATGGTGAAATGAACACAAATTTAAACCAAGAAGATGAAAATAGCAAAAAAAGCCAATACTATGACTGAGATGAAATCGCCCCATATACCCTCATTCATTATTCCCAACATTACTGCACTAGTATGGTCCACTTGATTTAGACACTGAGTGTGCTATAAGGGCAGCCACTTTTGTATAGGTTGCACAGTTTATGCTTGCCATTTAAGATCATGCCAATTAAAGGGGTCATGAACTGGCTTTTTAAATGTTTTTGTTTTGTTGTCTGAGGTCAACTTATGACGTTCACTTGGTTTTTACATTCAAAAACATAAAAATAAATAAGTTATGGGCTATTTTCTTCCCTAGTTTTCAGCCTACATGAAAAATGCTCGGATTTTATGGGCGTATCGCATTGAAGACTAGGAAGTAAACGCCCACTGCTGTGAGTGGATAAAAGTCTTGCATATTATAATGAGCTTCAACTCTGTCGTTGGTTTCGGTCAGTGCACGTGGGGGGATTTGTTTTGAAAACCACTGTTGTAAAATGGCAACCGGAATGATTCGCCCATACATGTTTGACCCAGAATCCGATCCCGAATCGCAGGACAATGAACCAACAGCACCTCAGAATACTTGTAGAAACATACACATAATTATTAGATATCAAACGATCTGTAACAATGCAATGCTAGCCGAGTAGATTATTATTTCTAAAATAAAAATATTACTCACATAAGTGTGTTGCACCACTCCTGTTGGATCCAATATAGAAGGTAAAGTAGACTAATCATGTTCCGTACAACAACGATGTTCCGTACAGATTAACTTTAACCGCCGATCGCTGAATAAATACTTCTAGGTCATACACAAAATTTATATCTGTGTCGTCTTCATTTCTTCCTCTTATATTATAATGAGTTTAACTCACCCTTCGGTGCACGTGGGAAAAAGTCCAATGTTGTCAAATGGCAACCGGATTCAGCCCATACATGTTCGACCCAGAGTCCGTGTGTTGCACAATTCCTGTCAGATCCAATATAGATGGCACATCACCGTTCTTTTCTCTTAATCAGTCTGCAAATCCAGCCTCAAACTGTGTCTTGTTCACAAAACAATCCTCGGTGAAATGAAGCGAACATACGGAAAATGTTTTACACTCATCTGCTGGAACGTCATTAAAAACAAATTTTAACCAGGCATTCCTAATATTGGAATGCAGAGGAAGCTTATGCAGCAACTGTCTTCTTCCACAGCCAGGCACGGCACAACATTTTGTCAACGGAATGTTTATTGCTGGTAGCTCGCTCCGGTTTGTCATCACGAGGTATGCTTTTGTTTACCTATGCGTGAATGCGTGAAGTCGGTGGGCGGGGCTAAACCAGCCATGTTGAAGTAGGCGTTGATGAGCGGGTGGGGTTTTCAGCGTCATTGACGTCATACTTCCACACTTTCAAAAACGAGCCATTTGTTGAGGCTGGTGTCAATAAAAGCTTTTATTGGACTAACAAGGTCGTTTTCAGTTCTGAAACTTACAGGATATTCTTATAATATAATGACCTCTTAGATGTCAAAAGCTCAAGTAAAATTTGATTTCTCAGTTCATCACCCCTTTAATTAAACACAAAGAAAACTGAGGGGATTATTTTCGACCCCAGGTTATTGGTGATCATATACCAGTTTTTTGTAACCAGTTGTAACCTGTAAATTACACAAGTGCAATCTTATAAGTATATTGGACCGTAAATTGGCAGATGTCGTATGTGGGATACCTATGCATATTGACTGGGTCTGTGAGCTATGGAGTTAAGATTGTCATAATTAAACAAACAAATTAGGCTACTAAATGCAGATAAAATGCCCAGATTTATAAGATTATGATGTATAATATTTTCTGTTGTCTTTTGAATATATTGGCATAATCTAATGTTAATTCTAAATCTTAATGGATGTCATGAGTGCCAACACTAAACATCAGCATCTAATTATTATCCATTATGTTGGCCCACACAGTTACTATAAAGCAATAAAGATAAAGTAGGACTGATAAAAGTATTCCTGAATTTACCACAAGAGGGAACTAAAATGATCCAAGTAAGTATCTTTTGGGTAAAGTCTGTGAAACACTGACTACGTTTACATGCAGCCAATTTCCGGGTTATGGTCGGGTTAAGGCAACTTTTCGGGTTTCTGAAACATTAGGGATAACCCATTTACATGCGTGAGCAGAGATAGTTTCTCCTGTATACATGGAATTGCAATATCCCGATGTAAACGCGCACGCGGTTCACGGTCTCAGACATACAGACAACCTTAAGACGCAAAATGCATCATTTTTGATTCTTCTTCATGTATCCAAAGACAACAACAACAGCAGCACGCGGATAATGAATAGTTCGAGGCAGATATCGATCGCCTTTGTTTGCAGCTTAGATGCTGGTAATGTTACTGAGCTCACTCCAAAAGTATGCTGTCCTGCGTTCTCGCCATGTTTACTTCCGGTATACTTCACACGGATTTTTGTATGCGCCAGAAAGTTTCTTGGTTCCTACTTTATATTAAGTGGCTTTAAGTACTATGTACTTACATAGATGTTACTACTTTGATACATTGGACTTATTGTGTACATACATGTTTTTACATTGTACTTATATATTGAAAACACCTGCATGTAATTACAACTGTAATTAATTGATGTAAATGCATTTGTAATTACACAGTTGACCCTTCCCTTACACCTTAACCAACCCTGATACCTACCCATGCCACTACACCTGTCCCTAACCGTACCCATATCACACCTCAATAGCAGCAAAAGTGTTTTACAATACAACTTGAACACAATAGGTACATTGTACTTATTTTCCTATGTAAGTACATAGTACTTAAAGCCACTTAATATAAAGTGGGACCAGTTTCTCTACTCAGAAGACCAAGATTCCTTGCGAATATAACATGCGCAGAACACAAATCACTATGGGGATATACCGAATACGCGTTTACATGACCAAAAATTTGGGTTAGAGAAGGGGTACCCAGGTATAATATCCCAGTTTTAAAATCGGGATATGAGCATTTTCGGGTTTTTGCCGGTGTTTACATGGCCGTTGCGACCGGTTACTGCTAATATCCCGGTTTTGAACGGGTTATTGGCTGCATGTAAACGCAGTGATAGTGTTGTTTATTCCTTTTTGAAGTTGTCACAATTATGTTCTGCCTTATCTGCACCTGTTCTTGTTAATCTTCCTCCACCTGTGTCTAGTTAGTTTCCTGATTTTACCCTGTGTATTTATACTCCTTGTTCTGGGGCCCGTTCTTCGTACGTTGTTTAAAACATCCGAGATCAAATGAGACATCCAAGATAATATCATCGTGCTAATCATGATCCGGCTAATTGGGTTCTTCGAACACTCCTGTTGTTTATGATTAGCATAGCTGGATTGAGTTATCTGAGGCCCTGTTTACATGAGAATGCTCACGGGTGCGTAAAAATATTTTCGGATGTGCCTTTCGTTTACACGATAATGTCGTTTTGGGGGCTTAAAACGCAAAAAAAGTGAGACCACCCTCCAGAGAGAACACCCTCCAAAACGCTCCACCGCCACGTTCCTGTGTAGAGGGTTAAAACGCAAAAGTCTGCTTGACAGTGAAGGTTGTACACATACGTGCAGACTTGGTGGTGTTGTGTGGTAGTGCTCCACATTGCCACCTAGCCATCTGGACTGCATACTACATTGAATTTCACACACTTTTGCTTCACCTTATGCACACAGATTTCCCAGCCAAACGCAGAATAAAAAGTGATAACGCAACGCCACTTTTGCATTTTCTCTTTAGAATCGTTTCCGTGTAAACATAGCCTGAGATAATTGTGCATTCTCGCGTTGGTTAGAAAGGGGCAGGGCTGGACTGGCCATCGGGCAATTCGGGCATTTGCCCGATGGGCCGACGTGCTTGTGGGCCTGTGGGGCCGATACATCTCAAACTTAATTTTTTTTTTACAGCCCATCCAGACTCGTGTCAGCTGCTCATTGCGTTTAGCTTAGCGGCCGCGACGCTGGGATCTTTGTGCCGTTTAAACGCACAGGACAAAAAAGTCAGCGTGGGTCCTGTCAAAATAGTCAGAGCGAAGGAGAAGAAACGCAAGGAATGTGCAGAGAAATGGCGTGAAAAAAAGAAACAGCCTTCAGTGTCTGATGAGGAGTGAGGGGGATCACGAGAGACATTAGTGAGTGTAGAGAACTGTGGTGATGTCACGGATACACCCACCTCAGTGCCGGACACCATCGCTCCCACGCGTTCCCGCTCCCCAGAATACTAATCATCACAATCACCTGTCACCGCCACCTGCAGCCCATCACCAACTCCAATAAAAGACTCGCTCACTCACCTCTGCACTGTCTGGTCTCGTCAATGCTCAAGACCACAGACTCCCGCTACCTACCTGTCCGTGTCCGCCTCCGAGTGTGTCTCCGTTCCTGTGTCCATCCCGTCCCGGCTCAGATCGCTCCTTTCGTCCACTCTCCAGCATCTGCAAACAGATAAGAGACTCTTTAATTCCACCACCCTGCCAACACTCAGATGTTCTGAGTATCTGCAACTCACCTTTTCATTCCGCCATCTTCATCTCAATAAACATTGTTTACTCACCCGTCTGTGTCCTTCTGGTTGTGTGACAGAAGACCAGACCGCAACATGCTGCAGCCCACACTTACCACCGCGGCTGCAGCTACTTCATCCACCAGCACCGCTACAACCCGGACGATCTCCTCAACCACCGCCGCCATGGCCTTTTCCTCGCCGGCTGTCTCTGTCAGTCCCATGGCCCAACCAGCGCCCTTCACAGGCGAGGAGGGGGAATGCGGCGGATTTCTTCTCCAGTGCGAGCTCTTCATGGAAATGAACGCCATGCAGTTTCGGACGGATCGCTCCAAGATAGCATTCTTCTTCTCCCTGTTGCGAGGTCAAGCGCTACGCTGGGCTGAAGCACTGTGGAACAGCAACGGCCCCGTTGTCCAGTCGTACCCTGCTCTCGCACGCCACTTCCGGGAGGTCTTCACTTTATCCGCCCACACCATCTCGGTGCCGGATCAACTGTTCCGTCTCCACCAAGGCCGATCGTCAGTCGCCGCCTACGCCCTCCAATTCCGGACCCTTGCGGCCACCAGTGGCTGGAATGAGACTGCCCTGATCACCGCGTATCGACACGGTCTTTCCCCGGATGTCCGGCTCCAACTCGCCGTGTTCGATGACGCGGTCGGTCTCGAGGGTCTCATCCAGCGATCCATCGGTCTGGACCAGCGGCGCGCCGCCTGTCGGCTCGGACGATCCGGCACCGGCCCCCTCCTCGCCTAACCGCACCCGCTAGCCCTCCAGCACCAGAACCCATGGACATCAGTTCCTACCGTCTCTCTCCATCTGAACGCCAACGGCGCCTCTCCCTGCGCCTCTGCCTGTATTGTGGAGAACCTGGCCACCAGCTCCAAACCTGCCCCGTTCGCCCTCCTCGGCCAAGTGTGAGTACGGTTCAGTTTCCTCCACCTGTTTCCTCACTGCACAGTACTCCTGCTATCATTTATCATTGTAAACGATCTGTTTCAGTTCAAGCATTAATCGACTCTGGCTCGGCCGCCGGGCCATCCCCCACACTCTGCACATCCGGACCATCCTGGGACGGCCCCTAGGCCGAGGAGCGGGTTGAACACCGGAGCCCCGAGGTAGAACTTACAGATCGGCTGTCTTCATCGCGAAACCATCTCCTTCTTGGTGCTGGAGGGCTCCACCGCAGAGATCATCCTGGGACGCCCCTGGCTGGAAGAGCACTCGCCCTACATCCAGTGGTCCACCGGAGAGATCCTGCAGGTGGTGAGTAAGGTGCTCGAGCCGCTGTCTCTCCCCCGGGTCCGGAAAACCTCCCGAACCATCCTCCACCACCACACCCCAGGTTCCCCTGGCCTCCACCACCGTTGAGAGTCCTCCGGTGGAGAATCTTCCAGCCATCCCTCCATCCTGCTGAGGCGTTCCGGGATGTCTTCGACCACCAGCGGGCAACCACACTACCACCTCACCGGCCATGGGACTGTGCGATCGACCTGCTGCCTGGGGCCCCTCTCCCTCACGGAAAGATTTACCCCCTGTCCATCCCGGAACAGAAGGCCATGGAGGAGTGCGTTGCGGAGGCGCTCCAGCAAGGTTTCATTCGTCCATCGACCTCCCCTGCCGCTTCGGAGTTTCTTCTTCATTGGCAAAAAGGACGGAGGCTTGCGCCCCTGCATCGAGTTACCGGGTCCTCAGATCAAGCCACAGTCAAATTCTAGGTATCCCCTTCCTCTGGTCCCCGCCGCGTTGGAACAGCTCCGAGGGGCTCACATCTTCACCAAACTAGATCTTCGTAGTGCCTACAACCTCATCCGCATCCGAGAGGGCGATGAGTGGAAGACAGCCTTTATCACCCCGGCTGGGCACTACGAATATCTCGTGATGCCCTTCGGGCTGTCCAACTCACCATCCATCTTTCAAGGGTTCATGAACGAAATATTCCGGGATTTCCTCAACCAGTTTGTCATCATATACATCGACGATATCCTCATCTACTCCCGCTCCCTGACTGAACACATCCACCATGTCCAACTTGTCCTCCACCGCCTCCGCCAGTACCAACTCTATCTGAAGCTCGAAAAATGCGTATTTCATCAACACACCATCCACTTCCTCGGTTACGTCATCACCCCCCATGGAGTCACCATGGACCAGAGGAAGGTGGAAGCAGTCACCCAATGGCCCCGACCCACCTCAGTCAAAGAACTCCAACGTTTCCTAGGTTTCGCAAACTTCTACCGACGATTCATCAGGGGCTACAGCCAAATCACCGCACCCATAACCTCCCTCCTGAAATGTGGGGCCAAGTCTCTGTCCTGGAACCCTCAAGCCAACGAAGCCTTCGAGACCCTCAAGAGGACCTTCAGCACCGCCCCTACCCTCGTCCTGCCCGATCCAGACCGCCCTTTCCTGGTTGAAGTCGACGCCTCTACCACCGGGGTAGGAGCGGTGCTATCTCTCAGCGGCAGGGGAATCCCCCACGACTCCATCCATGCGCCTTCTTCTCCAGGAAACTGTCCCCGGCGGAGCTGAACTACGACATCGGGAATCGAGAGCTGCTTGCCATCAAGCTCGCCCTGGAAGAGTGGAGACACTGGCTGGAGGGAGCCAAACACCCATTTACCGTCATCACTGACCACCGTAACCTCGCCTATCTCCGGGAAGCACGACGCCTCAACCCCCGCCAAGCCCGGTGGGCCCTCTTCTTCACACGTTTCAATTTCTCCGTCACCTACCGCCCTGGACCAAAGAACGTCAAAGCTGACGCCCTTTCCCGTCAGTTTCAACCCCCCTTGGATATCTCAGAACCGGACACCATTCTCCCTCCAGCCATGGTAGTCAGTCCCATCCAGTGGACCCTCGATGACCACATCACCGAGGCCACCCAATCCGAACCAGCTCCGCCGGGAGGTCCTGAGGGACGGGTCTATGTCCCCACTCGCCTGCGCCCGTCCCTCATGGACTCAGTGCACACCTCTCCGGGCTCTGGACACCCAGGCAGCCACCAAACCCTCTCGCTCATCCAACAGCGCTACTGGTGGCCAGGTATGGCCCAGGATGTCTCCCGGTACGTAAGGGGTTGCTCAGTCTGCGCCATGGCCAAGGTGCCCCGTCGCCTCCCGGAGGGTAAGCTGGTCCCCTTGCCCATTCCATCCCGGCCGTGGTCCCACCTGGGGGTGGACTTTGTCACCGACCTGCCACCTTCAGAGACTCACACCTGCATCCTGGTAGTGGTAGACCGGTTCTCCAAAGCTTGCAAGCTAATTCCCCTGGCTGCGTTACCCACTGCCTTCGAAACGGCGGAGGCCCTCTTCCACCAGGTCTTCCGACACTTCGGCCTCCCGGAGGACATCGTCTCTGATCGTGGCCCACAGTTCATCTCCAGCGTGTGGAAGGCCTTTTTCCACCTGCTCGGAGTGACAGTCAGTCTTACCTCCGGGTACCATCCCCAGTCCAACGGCCAGACTGAGCGGAAGATACAAGAGATCGGGAGATACCTGCGGTCATACTGCCACGACCATCAGGACTGCTGGAGCCGTTACCTTCCCTGGGCCGAGTATGCACAGAACTCACTCCGTCAACCCACCACCGGTCTAACCCCCTTTCAGTGCATACTCGGCTTCCAACCTCCCCTCTTCCCCTGGTCTGGCGAGCCCTCCAACGTTCCAGCAGTCCACCACTGGTTCCAGGTGAGCGAGAGGGTCTGGGACTCAGCCCACATCCACCTACAGCAGGCTGTCCGGAGGCACAAGAACCAGGCCGATGCTCGACGCTCTCCAACCCCGCAATACCAACCAGGTCAGCTGGTCTGGCTCTCCACCCGGGACATCCGCCTCCGACAGCCCTGCCGCAAGCTGAGTCCCAGATACATCGGTCCGTTCGCAATACAGAGACAGATCAACGATGTCACCTACCGGCTATCCCTCCCACGACACTACCGAATCTCACCTTCATTCCATGTCTCTCTCCTCAAGCCCTACACTAACCCTCTCATTCCCTCTTCCCCAGATTCTGGCGCTGAGGTGGTACCTCCTCCTCCCGTGGACCCCGAGGACGCCACCATCTATAGAGTCAACGACATCCTCGACTCCCGACGTCGGGGCGGCCACCTCGAGTACCTAGTCGACTGGGAGGGCTTTGGACCGGAAGAGAGGTGCTGGGTCCACAGAGAGGACATCCTGGACCCATCCCTCCTCCTGGACTTCCACACTACTCACCCTGACCGTCCGGCACCCAGAGGCCGTGGCCGCCCCCGTCGTCGGTCTGTTCCGCCAGCTGGAGCTGGCCGTGGAGGAGGGGGTACTGTCACGGATACACCCACCTCAGTGCCAGACACCATCACTCCACCCACGCGTTCCCGCTCCCCAGAATACTAATCATCACCATCACCTGTCACCGCCACCTGCAGCCCATCACCAACTCCCATAAAAGACTCGCTCACTCACCTCTGCACTGTCTGGTCTCGTCAATGCTCAAGACAACAGACTCCCGCTACCTACCTGTCCGTGTCCGCCTCCGAGTGTGTCTCCGTTCCTGTGTCCATCCTGTCCCGGCTCCGATCACTCCTTTCGTCCACTCTCCAGCATCTGCAAACAGATAAGAGACTCTTTAATTCCACCACCCTGCCAACACTCAGCTGTTCTGAGTATCTGCAACTCACCTTTTCATTCCGCCATCTTCATCTCAATAAACATTGTTTACTCACCCGTCTGTGTCCTTCTGGTTGCGTCAGCAGGTGAGCAGATGAGAGCTAGGCTACTTCAGAACAAGGACAGGCTGTGAGAGGGAACCCATTACTCAGTTACGTCATTTTCATGTACTGCAACATTTGACGATTACGCATTATCTATATAATGAGAGTATAAGACCCGTTTTGTAAACCATGTTTTTCCGCCAAAATAAAAGCTGAAATGTTGTTTCCATCAAAATAAAAGATAATGTGTTTTATATCTCTTTCAAGTTACAGAAATTAGTTCTAAGCTAATTTTGAAAGTTGCTTTTATTTTTCAGTGCATGTGCTTTTACAATATATGGCTATAACTGTCATGTGATTAATATTATAACTATGATTAATTATGTAGAATGTAATGTAGACGGACACTATATCCCAACTGAAAAGAGTTTTGAGTTTTTCTTTGTTCAATTTGCACACTGAATATAGGTTGGAGCTATTAATTTTGAACTCTCAAAGTGCACCAGATTGATGAATTTAACATTAAAAAGCACAAAATTTTCTTACGGAGACATGCCCCCGAATGAATGTGAATATCTAAAAATTATTGAGTCATGGCCATTTTGCTTTCACATTGATTTGTGATATGGAACATAGTCACACACCATCTAAGAGATTACTCAGTCAACTGCCTTAAAAAAAAAAAAAAACCTGATATAATATTACTAATCTGGAATATTAAAAATTGTAATTGTCACTTGGCTGCACATTTCCATTGTAAGCCCCCTCTCTGTTCACAAAATCCCTTCATTGAGGCCTTGATGGGAACATGTGTGCAGTCTACAGTCTATGGGCTAGTCTATGGCACCAATCACGCAAGTAAAGCCTGAGGGACATACTGTAAGTCATAATCGGCATGGTCGTCATGATTGCATTATCTTCATTAAAAATGATAATATACCCTACTTAAGTTGACAAAAAAACAACAACTAAAAACTAAAAACTGCTTGAGCGCACAGGTAAACTTTACGGAATGGACAGACAGCACTTATCAAGTTCTCCGCATCCCCAATAGTGTAAAGGAAAGAGCCACTCGCAAAGAATTTTTTAGGGCAATGCAAATATTTTGTGCTGTTTTTAAAGCCCGACATTCGAATCGAACATTAAAGTTCACTTTAAAATTAATTTTTGATATGTTTTAGCTTACCTCAAGGGCATCCAAGATGTAGGTGTCTTTTTTACCACAGTATTTTCAATTTTGATATTTTTTTAGGTCAAACCGTTCTTGTCTGTCAGTCATATAATGCAGGTGTGGTGGTCCACCTCGAAAGAGCACGTCACAGAGAAGTCTGTGTTCCAAAGTTTGACCTAAAATATATCAAAATACCGTGTTCCGTATGGAAATATTCAAAGTTGAAAATACTGTGGTAACAAAGACACCTACCATATTGGATGCCCTTGAGGTAAGCTAAACATATAAAAATATCATTTCAAAGTAAAATCAAGGTGTTTTTTTTTTTAATGATGAAAGAAGATTAATATTACAGATACTTATGAGTTTGAAATGACATACGTAGTAAACAATCGACAAAATTTTTTTTTCATGTTCACATTTTGTCTAAACCTGGTCATCTATAGATTATCTTTCTGGATCATCCATAGATTTCACACAGCTGTTGTGTGAAATTAAATGGCTAATATCAAAGTTACTGCAGACTTGAGTTGACATCTTCTACCACAACACAAACGATTAAACCACTACACAGCACAAGAAGATAATTAGATACTGAACAATGAACATGAGTTGTTTTGCATGGTGAAAGGGAAGGTCCAAGTTTCCATATGCTCCAGCTGTGGGAGAAGCACTGTTGAGCCACATCCAAATAACCTCGTGTAGACAGACAACAAAGGCCGTAGCTGTGGAACACGATAATATTGCACACAATCTACTGAATATCGGATATTTAGGTCAGGACTTGAAAGAAGCTTTATCAAATGACCTTTAGCAATCACCATTTATAATTAATTCCTACCTTTGTGTGAACCGACTCCATTTGAAACAAAAGAAAGGGGCTGTTTTCAGGAACTTCACCATTTATTTTCTTTTTGCAAGCATTTATATTCTTAGCATATGAATAACTAACATGAAAATGGATGTGGCGAGCAGCATGAATTGTTTTAGTTTAAGTCTACTTTTAGGCGACGGAAATTCAATACGAATTTTAGTCAACTAACTTAATCTACAGTAGATTTAGTCAACGTAAATACAATAGGTTTAATTGAATTGTTATGCATACATTTAGAATTTCTCTAAAATGACCAATAAACTCCTGAAGAAAACATCTATTAACCTATTAATACTGAATGATTTTTACAGATACAGATTTAACTACTGTGTACCTTTACCTGTCAATTAAATTAATGCTTTCCAATTATTGAATCATTTAAATAAAATACTTTTTTCCAAAGTATTTTTTTTTATTTAAATTTTTGGTATAAATGCCGTCGTGTAGGTCTTAAATTTCAATGTTTATGGTCTTAAAACGTCTTCAAAAAAGGTCTTAATTTTGACTTACTAAAAGAAACGTGCAGGAACCCTGCAGAGCTGTTGCCCGTGATTTAAATGTTTGCTTCTCTACCATAAGACATCTCTAAAGACGTTTCAGAGAATTTGTCCATAAACTGTCAAACTTATTCACTTTCCTGATGTTTTTGAATGCAAAATGCTAGCAAAACGCTCATAAATTGACCTCAGACAACAATATAATAAAATTCAAAAGTACTATCACCGACCCCTTCAAACCTCTCTATATAACCATCAGACTTATGCGTCATCCATGTTCTGTAGTTTTTTGAACACTTTTCACTCTCTTGTCTGTAGTTCTAACAGATCTCCCGTCCCAGTGCTGCGAACTGGGTCGTGGGCAAGATCAGCCGTTCAGGGCTTCCGACTCTGACCGGGAATAGTAGACCATCCGGGCTCTCTTCCTGGAAACACTATTTCAACATACTGAACAATTTGGGATGTACTAATTCTATTTTAGAAGACTATTTAGGACGGATAGTATACGAATTGGGCACGCAGCATGTGTATTTAAGTCCTGTGTTTCAGTCTGTTCCTGGTCTGTCGATGTCTCACTTTGCCTGGGGTGCGTTTCCCGAAGCATCGTTCACCCACCTGTGGTCGCAGTTTCCGTCGTTATCAGCATAGTTCAACTAGTTCGGTGTTTCCCGAAACAATCCTTCCAACGAACATTCGCAAACAGCATCGCGAAGTTGTGTGGTTTGAACGACAGCCTCTCGACCTGTGGTTAGAGGCATAGTTTCTCATATTGCATGACATTTGGAGGTAATAAATCCTTATCTTGAGCAAAATAAGCAAGCTGACATTCAGGTACAACCGGTGCCTTTTATTACACAGAACTTAATACATACAAATGTAATTTACGTCTTTTAGTTTTTCAAAAGATTTGAAGTAACGTGTTTGAAGAGTGCGCATGTGCGAACGTAAGAATGAGAAGAATAGTCCTCAGAGTGACATGTCTTTAATTGATATAAAACAAATCTAGCGTTAATTGGTACTCTCAAACAGTTTCATTAAAAGTAGTTCTCTCTTAAGAGAGGCTCTCTCGTATTGCGTAAGCTAGCTTACGCTACGGGAAAGATTCTTCTTTGCCGAACAATTGAAGCCAAAAATTTTTATAATTTGTAATTATTGTCAACGCACTTCTCAGGTGCAGGACCTAGAGCGGGCTAACTAGCAGGCTCATTGGTTCGTTCCTGGGAAGTGCACAAACCAGATAGAGAGCGGCGCCGAACCCGCGCCCAATGAGCGGACGGCGCTTGCTTATTACGTCAAAGCCCGCCGAAAGGGGCGTGGCTTGAGTGTATATAAGCACTCTCCGAGGGTTGAAACAACGATTCATTTTGATTCAGCGATCTTATCGCCTGCCGTTGCAAGACTGAAGCCGTCGTCGTGACAAGGCACCTTCTAGCAAGCAAGAAGCCTGAAGAAGCCGGCCTCCGCCACCTTCAGCCGCCTCAGCGAGCTAGCGCCGTCCGACGACTTCCACTTGCTCCTTCACAAAAGAGCGTGAGCGTCTTTTAAAGATGTCTCGCATTTCCTGCGGCTCATGCCGCGCACCGCTCGAAGACGGAGACCGCCACCTCATCTGCCCTCTCTGTCTCGGGCTCGAGCATGCGGAGCTCGCCCTCGCCGAAGGAGGATGCTCCCTCTGCGAGGCGCTGACAATGTCTTCCCTGCGGGCAAGACTCCTCACTGTTAAATCCGCCACCGCGCCGCCTCTTACTTCTCCGCGGAAGAAGAAGCGCCGCTCCCAGAGGCTGCCGGAACCTGCTATGGCTGAGTGTGGGCCGCCGCGCCGCCCCCGACCATTCTCTCTCTCCGCCCGAGCCGGACCCCCCATTGCCGCCGAGTGGCCGCTCTGCAGCGTCCTTAGACTCTGAGGAGGAGAAGAGTCGCTTTCGTTGCACGCCTCTAACAGCGACGAATGGTCTTCACTGGACTCTTCGACGGGGACCCGCTCCGGCATCGAAGAGGACTTAATGCGCCTCCTGACTCTTGCCGTCGAGCGTCTTGCCCTCCGCCGGATGGCGATCTCTCCGAAGCTTCCCTCTAAAGCTTGCAGAGCGTCCTCTACCTTCCACACCCGCGCCTATGCAGCCGCTGGCCAGGCCGCTGCAGCGCTGCACTCCATGTCGGTTCTCCAAGTGCTGCAATCCGACCTGCTGAGTGATATAGCGCAGAACGAGAGAGAAGTGTACGGCCGTACGCTCAACGATTTAAGATGCGCTACGGACCTCTCCCTTCGCGCCACCAAAGCTGCCGCTCAAGCGCTAGGAAGATGCATGGCCATCCTCTGTGTCGCCGAGAGACACTTGTGGCTCACGCTCACGGACATGAGCGAAGCTGAGCGCGCTGTCTTCCTCAACGCGCCCATCTCACCCCTCTGGCCTCTTCGGATCTGCCGTCACGGGCATCGTGGGAACGCTTTTCTGAGGTCCAGAAAGCCACCCAGGCCATGAATTTGTTCCTGCCTCGCCGCGCTAACACTTCTGCAGGCCGCTCTCGTGAGCCCCCTGCCAGAACGCCTCAACAGCGCCGCCCGCAGCAAGCTCAGGCCCAACCCCAGCACAGACAGAGCGGCCGCCCCGCCCTCGCTCTCGCTCTGACAGCCGACGCAGACAGGCTCCCCAAGCGCCCCGCCCCAGGGCCACGCTGAAGCCTGATCAGCAGAAGTCCGCCTAGCACTGCTGGGGAAAGGACGGCTACTTTCCGCGCGGCCGGACCGCCGTCAAAGTTTCATCCTCTGTTAGTCCCCGAGCCTTCGCCGACTGCAGCAGCGCTTCTCGCCGAGACAAGCCGGTGACTCGACCCGCTTGCGAGCGACAAACAGCCGTTTTCACGGCTACCCAGAGAGTTCACATAAAGAGCATAAAAGCCTCAAGTGTAAAAAATGTGACCGCAAGCATGTGTTCACTCACACACACTCCCGTGTCCCCCACAGAGCTCACTCCCACTCAGCGGCCTCCGTCCCGCTGGAGTAGCAGAAAGCATAAGCACGCCCTCAAGCGGCGCGTGTCCCCCTCTGCTCGCTCTGTCTCACGGCCCATAAGCTCCTCTCTGAGTGCAAATCCCGTTGCCACACACAGTTTACACGAGCCCACACACAGTGTCCAGCCCGTTACATGCAGCAACCGGGACAGCACGGCCATTCAGCCTCTAGCAATATGCTTCAAAGCGTGGGAAGCCATTCCCGGCATCTCCCCGTGGGTATTAAGCATTATAAAAGACGGCTACCAGTTACAGTTTCGTCGCCGCCCGCGCGTTCCCGCGCCCGGCCCCTTTCTGTGGTCAGCCCAGCTGCCGCGAGCACGCTCCGCACAGAAATATCGAAACTGTTAACAAAGGGCGCGATAGAGAGAGTCCCTCCGCCTATAACCGAGCCGGGGTTTTACGGCCGTTATTTTCTGGTTCCCAAGAAAGACGGCGGCCTCAGGCCGATTCTAGACCTCAGATTTCTGAACAAAGCTCTCATGACGAGATCATTCAGAATGCTGACTGTCAGGAAACTCCTCGCACACGTGCGCCAGGGGGATTGGTTCATCTCCCTAGATCTGAAAGACGCTTATTTTCAGATTCAGATACACCCTCGTCACAGGCAGTTTTTACGCTTCGCCTTCGAGGGCCAGGTTTATCAATGCGCCGTTCTCCCGTTCGGCCTTTCCCTAGCGCCACGCACGTTCACGAAATGTATGGACGAGGCGCTTGCCCCTTCGAACCCAGGGGATGCGCATATTGAATTATTTGGACGATTGGCTGATACTAGCACGTTCCAAAACAGAGCTTCTGTCGCACCGTACAGCTCTCCTCGCTCATCTGGAAACGCTGGGCCTCTCCGTCAACTGGACAAAGAGCGTTCTTCAGCCCAGTCAGACTATCTCTTTTCTGGGGATAGATCTGGACTCTACCACTATGAAAGCACGCTTATCCGCTCAGCTGCACACGCCGAGTGGACCACGGGCCGCCAGCTAATCAGAGTCACTCAGGCATGCATCTCTGCGCTGCAGCCTTGGACGGTGACCGATTGGTTTCAACGGGGCGTTACGATGGGGACCTTCTCTCACCGGAAAGTTATCTCGACAGACGCGTCCAACACAGGTTGGGGTGCGGTCTGCGAGGGCTCACCGGCCGCTGGCCGGTGGTCGGATCGGGAGACCCCATTACACATAAACTGTCTCGAGATGCTCGCGGTCGAGTATGCACTCTTGCACTTCTCCCCGCGCATCCAGGGTCACCACGTCCTGATTCGCTCAGACAACATGACAGTGGTATCCTACATCAACCGTCAGGGCGGGGTCAGATCCAGGGAATCTCTTCCTGCTGGCACGCCGCATTCTAGTTTGGTCCCAGAGTCACCTGCTCTCGCTCAGAGCGACGCATGTCCCGGGACACCTAAACGACGGTCCAGACATTCTGTCCAGGAACCTTCTCTCCCCAGGAGAATGGTCCCTGAACCCACTTACAGTCCAGTCACTGTGGCGCCTCTTTGGCAGAGCGGAGATAGATCTCTTCGCGACAGAAGAGAACTCGCACTGTCCGATGTCTCGAAGAACGAGGACGCGCTAGCGCTAGAATGGCCACACCGCCCGCTCTATGCCTTCCCTCCCATCTCCCTGCTACCGCAGGTTATCCAGAGAATCAGGGACTCACGCCACCCGGTGCTCCTCATAGCCCCGCGTTGGGAGAATCAGATTTGGTACCCGGAGCTCACACAGCTGTCTCAGACAGCCCCGTGGCCCATCCCGGTCAGAGCAGATCTCCTCTCTCAAGCCCGCGGCACAATCTGGCATCCCCACCCGCAGCGCTGGGCGCTTCATGCATGGGTGACCAACGATTACACGTTGATTTGCCAGAGGGAGTTTTGAACACGATCAAACACGCCAGAGCGCCGTCTACCAGAAGGCTCTATGCGGCTAAATGGTCTGTGTTTTCAAAATGGTGCACCGAAAAGAATCTGGACCCCATTAAATGTGAGGTCTCATCTTTGCTTTCCTTCCTTCAGGATATGCTGGATAAGGGCAGAACCCCATCCACCCTGAAGGTTTATGTGGCAGCCGTCGCGGCCTTCGTTGGTCCCCGACGCGCCCAGTCTATTGGCAAAGACGAGCTAGTTATCCGCTTCCTCAGGGGAGCCAGGAGGATGAACCCCCCTCGCCCCCCTCGGTGCCGGTTTGGGACCTTTCAATAGTCCTCGAGGCCTTGAAAGCCCCTCCCTTCGAACCGCTCGAGTCTATAGACCTCAAATATCTCTCCCTAAAAGCCGTTTTTCTGATTGCTCTTGCCTCAGTTAAACGAGTGGGCGACATTCACGCGCTCTCTTCGAACGCGTCGTGTCTCGAGTCTGGCCCTAGCGACTCCGTCGTCATTCTCAAACCCAGACATGGATATGTGCCTAAGGCGATTGGCACCCCATTTAGAGCACAGGTGATATCCCTATCGGCTCTGCCCGCCTCTGATAGCGAGCCCAATGCCAACCTCCTCTGCCCGGTCCGGGCGCTGAGAGTGTACATCACACGCGCTGCCGCGTTCAGACGTTCTGAGCAGCTGTTTGTGGCGTTTGGGGACGCACAAAAGGCTTGGCCGCCTCAAACAAACACTATCCAGATGGATAGTGGACGCTGATCGCCTCCGCCTATGCGGCTAAAAATCTGCCTTGCCCGCTCGGCGTCAGGGCTCACTCCACTCGAGGCATGGCCTCCTCGTGGGCTTGGTCCTGTGGTATTTCTATTCACGATATCTGCGTGGCCGCGGGCTGGGCTTCCCCGTCCACCTTTATCAGATTTTATAACTTGGAAGTACCGGCCTTACAGGCTAAATTACTAGCGGTCTAACCCGCTGCAGCGTCTAGCTACGCTCTATGGGGAATCCTTCAACCGGCTAGCCCCTTGATCTTCCCCCTCCATTCTATGAAATCTTCCTGTACTATGGCCCGCTATGCCGGCCGCCTCTTAAGGCCTCATATTCTTATATAAACGGCTTCTGCCCTTTATTATTTCTCCACTATATGCTCCCTCCCACCCTCCCGGGGATGCTTGTGGTTACTGACCGGGCACGGCGTTGACCAGGGGTTTCCCGGAGCGTAAGCTAGCTTACGCAATACGAGAGACCTCTCGCAAGAGAACGAATCGGTTACCTAACGTAACCTCGGTTCTCTCTAGATGAGGGAACGAGTATTGCGTTCCCGGCCGTGCCCGCTCTAACAGCGATTCGCTTCATCACTATAAATCGTTGTTTCAACCCTCGGAGAGTGCTTATATACACTCAAGCCACGCCCCTTTCGGCGGGCTTTGACGCAGCAAGCAAGCGCCGTCCGCTCATTGGGCGCGGGTTCGGCGCCGCTCTCCTATTGGTTTGTGCACTTCCCAGGAACGAACCAATGAGCCTGCTAGTTAGCCCGCTCTAGGTCCTGCACCTGAGAAGTGCGTTGACAATAATTACAAATTATAAAAATTTTTGGCTTCAATTGTTCGGCAAAGAAGAATCTTTCCCGAGCGTAAGCTAGCTTACGCAATACTCGTTCCCTCATCTAGAGAGAACCGAGGTTACGCTCAGGTAACCGATTCCGTTATTACTCCACCATGTGCGAACCCAACGTGGTTGAACGATACTTTGCGAACAGTCAGTTTCGGTAAAAAAAATCACTGACTAGATAGTTGATTTTTCCAACGATGCGTCGTACTATTGGGAACTGCACCTCAGGTTTGTTGTTCCATTGATGTTTCCTAAGTATTCGGTATCCTGTATAAGATTATTCTAGTTTGTTTCATAAAACTGCTACATTTCAATCTTGCTTCCTTGTCTGCTTCTACCAGCCCGAGACACATAATTTTGTCATTGGGAAATTGGTTGGATGGTTAATGGTTTGCTACTGGTGGATATTAATTGCTTGAACAGGTTGTTCTGCACTCACTAAAATACATGGATGTTACTACCAGTGTAAAACATTATTTTGATAAAATTATGATGGCACATTAATAAAAAGAAAAATTATGTGCACAGAAAAATCATTTAAAATAAATTCTGAAATATTGCATAAAAAACATGGTGACCGTAATCGGTCAAAGCAAACACTTAATTAGGTTTTCTTAATAAATACAAGTATATGTGTGAATAGAGCTGAGATACTGGATAACGTACAGTACTAGATTTCAAATCTTTCAGAAATGTAAATATATTAAGAAATATAAAGAACTGCTTTGTAATATATATAGAATACTACAATATAATAATATTGATATAGTATATCCACATATAATTGAAATCCAAAGGGATATCTGGTCTTTGAAATGGCGGACATCTTATATTTACACATAACATTAGGCTTTCCAGTGATCTATTGTGTGTGGTAGCACTTTCAATTGAAAGCAAATCATAGGACGAGTGAATTCATAAAGGACTCAGAGGCTTTTAACGCATAGTGCGCACACATCTTGCTCTGAGAGAGAAACAGACAGCATGCTTCATTGATTACCTTATCTGTTGAATGTCAAAGGGGAAGATTAAGGCATTCATTTTCATACAGAGATGAGAAGGTGAGAGGGGTGGGGGTGTTGATGACATGTTTTCCTCTCCCTGCAAAGCAGTTATGTAAATTAGCCGGCGATGCAATGTGAATATTCTAAAATTTGAATTACTTATGACATAAAAGCCACACAAAAAAAATGACCAAACAAGGCTTGTTTCAGAATCCATCTGTACTCTGAATAAAGGAGAATAAAAGGTATTTTTTAAAGCACACAATAAAATACGGCTTGTTTAAAATCTAGGTCATGCTATTTTCTTTCCATTTTGTGGCACATAATTCTAAGATAAAGAGGCTGAAATCACTTTAATGGCTGCACTCTGGAAATGCAATGTTACAGTACAATTGGGTACAACACATGAAGAATTCACACAGCTGTGCCTATTTATCATTCTAGACAAAATAATGTGTGCATACATGCATAATGTGTGCATATCAAAAACTGAGAATGAGATCAATGTGAAGACTTCTGAGATTATTGATTGCCCCCATGCAACTATGATGAAGACAATAAAATGGGCTGTTTTACACTGTCATTAATTTTAAGGGGAATGAAGAAAAATTGGAGTCATTTGTTGTGCTCATTTAGCTCATTTTTAGACCAACAAAAATCTAATAAAAATCACAATAAGGACAGAAGAAATAAATGGAATGAAAATACACTAAATTAACAGCATATTTGGGGGCAATTATGCAAAGGGGATTTAAAAACCCATTCTTTCATTTCACAGCTTTCTCATAGTGTGTGTGTTTTAGCTCTGTGGGTGCACTGCATGTGTTGAAATATGAGATTTGAGTCACAACCAAGCAGCAACATTCTAATCTGAAAAATGAAGCCTACCCGGAAGTGGAAAAACTGCAATACATCGAAAATCCGCTAGAGGTCGGTCCCAAAAGGGAGCAAATATCCATAGATCCCCATGTTAAAATGTCAGTTTTCACAGCATAAATTCATGCTTTTACAGGTTGGTCCCATGGACTTTTATTGTATTTTTTGATAGGTTCCGATTGCCTGACAACTGTTAGGGAGGTTAATAAAAAAAAAAGAAAAAAAAGTAGGGTATGACGATGTAGAGTGGTTAACTTTGACAGCTGATAACGAAGTGGAATTTGACGTTCTCGGCCATGATCTGACACAACACATCATACCACCTCTGTATCCTTTCTGAACATTTGTATTTTGTATTTCTCAATATGCTCAATATTTTCTAATATGGTACCGCCCATACCCCCCATAAACAGCCTAAAAACTGTTCTTCAGAAAGTCCATGGGTGACGTTACAGATGCTTTGTCCATATTTTTTACAGTCTGTGGAGGGGAAGAGAAGTAACAACTTTAAATTCATTCTGTGTTCAGTCCAGTGATCTATATAATGACTGGACTGCTCATGACGTTCTAAACTGCCACTAGGCAGTGAAGCCACCAGAAGTGTTTGAGCGGCCATCTTACAATTCCCTACCAACAGAGGGCTCCAACGGACGTTATACAAAGATAGTAGCTCCGACGGCACTGCTGTGCATAAACAAGTGTAAAACATTCACAAAAGGATCTACAAAAAACTGCCCAAAGGTTGTAATTTAAGCCCATTTATAGTAATTTCTTAGCCTAGAAATCTAGACGGCACCCTAGCGGCAACAAAAATAATTTTGCTGCAAAGTGTGGTCTAGCAACTCTCCATTGACTTTCGAAGTGGAAAATCCAAACTCTGGTCTGGCCAATCACATCTTGTATAGAGTATGTGGGCGGGCTTAACACAATGACGGCAGAGTTGTGACAGTTCTGCACCGTGATTTCCATAGGTGATTTCCCTGCTACTTAAAAACAAACAAGACGCAGCTGGCGAACAGCGGCCTTTCGATTCGGCTTTGGCCGCGACTCGGATGACTTGGAGTTAAGAACGTAACTTAAGTCATTCTTAAAAAGGAAGATGTGTTCAGAGTTTTGACGGCCGGATAAGGCAAAAGTTTAATATATCAACTTGCTCCGCTGGAGAGAAAACCATGGGGAAAACACATGGAACTCACTCAGCCACAGCCATCATCGCTCTGGTTGGTTAGCGCTATCCTATGGCGTGCAGAGGGATATTGAAAGCCAACCTTTTATCCCGCCCCCGGATTGAGGTATGCCAATTGTGAGTTCCCAGATCTAACATCTTGATGGGTCTGGTTTGCCAGGCTAGTAATTTCTATGCACAATTGTCGCTATTTCCGTGCTGTTTAAAGGTGCACTAGAATGTGAAATTGAATTTATGTTGGCATAGTTAAATAACAAGAGTTCAGTACATGGACATGACATACAGTGAGCCTCAAACAACATTGTTTTCTCCTTCTTACTTAAATTTCGTTTTTGAAAAACACCCCTGAAAAACAGGCGAATCTCCACATAATACCGACTGTGACGCAACAGTTGGGATCATTATTATGTACGACCCCTAACATTTGCATATGCCAGCCCATGTGACAGATGAGACGGAGCTGCGCAGCCGAATGCATGGCAGTTGATCAGTGTTCGGATGTACACATGAATACAAAAGTACGTATATTTTAGTTCCTTCGTCCGAGCCTCTGAAGAAACAATGGATTAATTTTATTTTCTCTGGAAATTTTCAACCATTTCACCGACGACTGTCTGTTTCGTCAACTTGCCAAGAGCTGGCCTCGGATCGAGCTGATGTGTTGTTCAAGTTCAGACAGGTAATCTTTCACTTTAAAATCATTCAATACTGTTTTTGCATCAGTAAGTCAGGCCAGTGATTAAAAATCAACTTCACATCGTTTCTTTTAGTAGGATAAAACAAAAAAAAATCGTATTTAAATTGTGAGTTATATACAGAAAGAAAGCAATCAAAGAACAATCACAGCGCGAGTTTATCTGGACACTTGCCAAACTCGTTATGAATTCAATGACGCACGTTACACTGCACAACGAAGCTCTAACTGTATTTACATCATCGTGTCTGCTGCATTAGAGAGTAGAGAGACTGCATTCCAATGATAAGATCTTCATTCTCGTGATCGACACACTCACTGTTCTCTGCTGCTCAATGCTCATCACAGCAACACTTTATGTGATGGTAATAGATCTAAATACTTCAAAAACATCTCACAATTCGTTAATCTTGATAGCTGTAATAGTAAAACCTATAATAGCTGTAGTAAAATTATTCGAGAGAGTTTCACATGTAATACATTGCTATTTCATATGCAAGCATGTCAGCCAATCACAGCAGAGGCCGGTTACACACAGCAGGCATGCCCCTTCAATCAGAGTGTTCAAAGCAGAGGCTAAAATTAGGCTAGGAAAAATGCCTTTTATTTCTAAATTATGACTATTTTTAACCTAAAAAACATTCTAACATAAGGGCATTATAAAATAATTTAAAAAAACCATTATAGGGCACCTTTAAAAAAATGTTTATAACCTACTATGCATTCTTTCACATATGTATTCAAGTTTAAACCCAATAAAAGTATTATTCAATGCATAACTTATTATTAATTTAATTAAATGCATTTATTTAATATATTTTCATGCCAATCCATGTTCAGTTTGACCACGAACCATGCGCTGTCACTTATTTCAGTGCCTGCAGCACAGCAGAAATAGACTGGGTGTGGGAATGTCCTCCGACATGTTTTTATTTTGTTTTGTTTTTTATTTTGGTGTTTCTACCTTGAACAATGGTTTCTACCAAGGATAGCATATTGGTGTGCAATACAACTGAGTCTGCACAGGATGTTATTTTGAATTTTGACGGTGCGACTTGGACACGTGTGTCCGTGGAAAAACGACTTGGCGCCTATCTTTAGCAACGCGCCGCGTCGCGGCTGGTTCACTCATATGCATTGACTAGAGTGGGCACGAATCAGCTCCGGTAGCCGGTGTCACAGCCGAATCCATATACAAATTGGTCGTAGATAGCGTTGGTTTTTCTCATGCATTATCATCCCTTGCTGGTCCCATCCTTAAGCAGATGACCAGCAATGCTTTTTCAGCAGGGTATAGTTATATGGGAAATTATGGGAAAGAGCAATTGAGCAAAACATCTGTTCTCGCAACGCATTCTCATCCCAATGCGTCATCTAACTGACACTTTTGACCATGCTTCAACATCCGACAGCTTAAGGCCCCCTTTAGCATCAGTTAGATGATGCTATCCTAGAACGTCATCTAACTGACGCTTTACTTATAGCGTCAATTAGATGATGTGGGTAGGTTTAGGTCTGGGGTAGGGTTAGGGTTAGACCACTAGGATAGCGTCATCTAACTGATCGCTAAAGGGTGCCTAAAGCGTCAGATGTTGATACATGGTCAAAAGCGTCAGTTAGATGACACCTTGGGATGAGAGCGGGCTGGCTCTCATATTTGACAGAAGAAAGAAAATAAAGCATTTGGTAAAGTTGAGTAAATAAGACACATTTTTTCCAGAACAATAGACAATTCACCTACAGACCTGCTAGTTATTAATCTCTTGACTTCTCCATTACACAGAAACCTCATGGAACTGTTTTTAATCCTTAGTCAGACTCACACAGGTGAATGCATCTCTGCAGTGCTGCTAGAGGGCTTGTGTCTTAAGAGACCTGCCTTTGATTGCATGTAAACAGCTCCTCATCAGACTGCAGTACACGAGCCCTCTTGACTCCTCTGAGCTCGTGCTCACTACCGGTGGGCTTTTATTCACATGTTGCTAGGATACACAACTTTCAGATGAATCACAATCATTGTGGTCCATATGCCGTTGTTAAAATATGCCCTATAAAAACACACACAATGGACAATAAAAGATTTAAAGCATTAATGCACTTTTAAAATGCTATCAAAGTTTTGGGAGGTTCAATGTAAATTGCAAAGCTATTTTTTTAATTAATTTTGTATAAAGCCATTATGACTGGTAACATTAATATTACTATTTGTCCTAAAGTCCATATTGTATCTAAATTATCTCAATTTTCAGAATCATTATTTCAGTCTTCATTGTCACATAATCCTTCAGAAATCATTCTAATATGATGACTTTCTGCTCAAAAGACATTTCTCATTACTATCAATGTTGAAAGCAGTTGTTTAGTATTTGTGTGAAAACAGTGATACATTATTTTCAGAATGCATTTAATGCATCCTTGCTGAACAAAACTATTAATTTCTCTCTTTTTTTTTAAATGGTAAGGTTTATTGGATATGAAAAAAATCCTGACTGATTATCCATATTGAATGAAATGCAGCCCTCTGGTGCATGAATTATGTAATTAAATCTGTAAATATATATATATATATATATATATATATATATATATATATATATATATATATATATATATATATATATATATAATATACACACTTTACAATAACATAATTGTTCCTCATTTTTCCCCACAACAATGAACAAGATGCATTTTGAGAGCGGTACACATTTCTCCATTGACAGAGAATAAGTATCACACTGTTTTCATCATTCATTCAAAGGGGTAGTCATTTTGTATTATGAATAGGAGTCAAAGGTTATGGTAGTGAGGATGTGATTTTAAAGGTCTATCTAGTGGATACCAGCATCAGAACGTTTCAGCAATTTAATGAAACCTAAACACGATCAGAGGGCTGTAAGCTCTGAATGAAATGTGTTGAGATTGGGTTTTAAAACGTGTTTGTTCTGCTGTATTGTTTGATCAAATATATTGGTGTGCAGTTTCAGATAGCAAAATAAAATAATAATATTGCTCACTGCAAATCCCAGTGCCGGATACATGCTGTGACTGAACAAAGAGGCACTTAAGAATCATGGGAAGAAAAAATAAGAGTTTATGATTACACTAGATAAATAGAAATTGGCAGGGACTACTTTAGAAAGATTGAATTCATAACAGAAATTGAAGCCACATATCACGGCCAGAAAACGTATTTTCCTAACAAAAATACATACCGTATAGGAAAAGCACTTTAAAAGTGTTTATGCTAATGTTTTCATTTTTTCTTTTTTCATTTACATGTATTGAGAATCAATGATATCCAAGTACTTTGCTTCAATGATCTTTGGCAACAAGTAGTTCCTGCAAAGAAAACAACATGTTACCACCTCACTGAATGTTATGGCAAATAGCATTTGTCTGTGCTGAAATCAGGCAACATGCATTTCGCCTTTAAATATGTATTACCACAAAGTGTACATCATCTGTCCAGAAATTATACAATAAACTGCAGGCATGCTGCTTATTTATACTGTCAAAAACATTGTAATTATTATAGTGATGATCACTTAAACCTCTTGGTAACACTTAACAATAACAGTACATGAATAATGATGTGCTAATACCTGAATTAATAGTTGCTTCAACATGAACTCATGATTAGTAAAGATATTAACTTGAAGATCCAATGAAGAGCTATTCTTAATTACGAGAGGAGTCATAAGGATTCAAGCAAGAATAATGGCAGCCTTAACTACACGTTAGTACATGTTTGATAGTTAATGCATTAATTTACATTGAGGGGTAAACTAAATCAACCAGGCTCTAGAAGAATAAATAAATACTACTCTGACTTTGAATTAAACATGTAATTTAATGCTGTCATAGTTTAAACTGTAAAATCATAATCTGCCATCTGCAGCTTTGATTATTTAGCCATTAATTAAACAGATCCATCTAATCAAACGTGGAAAAAGACCATTAATACATTTAATTACATCTCAACCATGGTGGAAACCATTAATACATTTAATTTGATCTCAACCATTTTCTAATTTTTATAGTTCATTTAGCTATGTTTAGTCATAGGTTTTCTTCCTGAAACTATGTAGGGTTTGTTTCTGGTGGGACACTCATTAGTGGCGCACTTTAGGTAGGTTATGCTAGCATTTGAATCTAAGGCCCTGTCCCAAATCGCGGACTTGCGGTCTCGTGGACTTAAATTGCGCATGCTCGCGAGTCTACGAGTCCGTAGGCATTTTAGCCTACGGACTTGCGTATTTGGCATTTATTTGGCATTTTAGCGCTCTGAAGTGTGCTCAGCAGCGCCCCTTGCTACCCTTGCAGCGGTCTTCCGGAAGCCCGCATAGATGCAGGCTCCACGCACTTTATCCTTGCGAAAGGCCAATCAGACAACAGATGGGAGGAGATTTCACTCACAGATTGTAAAGATAGAATATTAAAGGTGTAAGTATTATTATGGTTATGACATAGGCGCTACATTTTACCAGTTGTACAGCTCATTTGGACCTTTAGAGACCAGTGGTTGATATGTCAAACATAATAAAGAGTGTTAAAAAATACGATCGCATTATGTGATTCATTACATAAATAGAACCAAATCTATTGGCTTTACTGAGTCATAAACGTCATTATGAATATTGAAACCTATACATTTTTCTTAAACTCATTTTCATTTTGTGTTAAAATTGAACATTATGTATTATTATGTACAACTTTTTTTATCATTTACATAACCATGACATCTATTTTAATGCCCAGGTGGCATATACAATTATAAAACTTTAAAAGCAGGCTGCGCAGTTCACATGGCCGTCGTCGCCGTCGGTGTATGAATGTGTGTGTGAATGGGTGAATGTGAGGCAAATTGTAAAGCGCTTTGGTGGCCATTGGGTCTATGAAAGCGCTATATAAATGCAGTCCATTTACCATGGACATAAGATTTGAGAAAATAAAAATAAATCCTGTTTTTGTACTTCTTATACTGTCTATGCAACAACCAGACCGTCTTCCTGTTTCCGGCGTGACGATTCGAGTCTGTCCCAAAAATACCTCTCAATGCGCCTTCGAAGACTCGCGCTAAGGGCACTATAGGTCTGCACTTCATGACGTAACCGAAGTGTGGACTCTGAGGAAGTCCACAAGTCTGGAGTGTGCCATTTGGGACAGGGCCTAATAAGAGTTGCCTGCTTTGGTAAAACAAATGAAAAATTAAAGACATGTTTGCATGTATTTTGTATTGTGATTTTTCAGGAGGTTATGTACAGTAATTAAATGTATTGTTTGACCTTTCAATGTATATGCTTTGATTAGCATTAGCTTTTGGATGTGCCCTATTGTACATGAAAACGTGCCTTATGTGTGTCTATACAGGTATGTTTGGGCTTTCTTTTTAGGTCCATATGTTTAATTAAAAGAATAATAAACTACAAAACATTGTTTTTGTACCAGAGGTGTAAAGGAATAAGGCAAGCACTCTTAGTCTATATGTTTATTAATATTTTAGTCAATGATTTGTAAGTGCATCATTGTGTCAATGCTTTACTTGAGGGGTACGTCATAATTAACTTCGTATTATAAAGTAAAGACCATGGGAACTAACTAGTAATGACTCAAGTGTTACTAAAGACATTTTCTAAAAGTATACTAAAGTTCACCAAAAATCTCAAAACGGTTGCACAAATCATGACTGGATCATGTAGTAACACTTGAGTCATTACTAGTTAGTTCCAATGATCTTCACTTTATAATATGGATCCAGATAATTAGTAATTCCCACAGAAGTATCTAGTAACATTGTCATCTGTGAGCTATTACTTACTAATTCGTTAATAAGAGTTTCTTTTAGTTAATAGTAGTTACTAGATTGTTAATAAACTTTTTCAGTAGTTCTCTAGGAAGTATTAAAAAAATAGTAGTTATTGATTACTTAATAGTGAACTACCACTTTCGTCTGTGCGCTATTACTTACTAGTTCGTTAATCAGAGTTTCTTGTTAGTTAATAATAGTTACTAGATTGTTAATATTGTGTTACTCATTGATTCTTGTGTAGTTATTCATTAACGGAGGAACACGTATTCTAAAGTGTTACCGTCTATATTGTTACAAGTGAGAATGGTCTGGTTTTAACCAGACTAATGTTGTGTGGATTTTCAAACAGTCGGAAAACGGAGGTACAGTATCATCATCAAAGCCTGTGTCTAGATGGAGAGTGAACTGTACTGATCCCAGCAAAGGTCCCTTGACCTTGGTTCATGTTTCCTGTTTGGTTATGTTTTTGGAAACTGATTCCCTGGGAACTGTTGTAAGTCAAAGTAGGTTTAGTTTGATGGGAAAGAAAATATCACAAAGTGGTTGATTTAGTAAATTCTCTGTTTGATAGGGAGGATCAGTGACAATAATGACAAACTAATCTTGTGCCATTCAGTAATGTTTATGAAGCTGCTGATGTCAATTGTTCAAATTATGACAATAATAATTTGTTTAAATTTAATTCAGTCAAAATATTTCTCATTCCTTCTTACGGACCCTGTTTGGTTTAGTTTACCCCTAAATATTATTTAATGCATATTTAATTACTTGAACATCTACTAACATGTAGTTAAGGCTCCTGTTATTGGTGCATAAATCCTTATGACTATCCTGTCATAGTTCTTTATTGGTTCAGTACTTCATATCTACACTAATCATGAGTTTATGATGAAGTAATTCAGATATTAGTACATGCTTATTCATGTATTGTTATGGTATAGTTTCCCAACCTCCTAATATTAAGGCTATGCATTACCTTACTGGGATGAGCATGATCATGAGTAAAGGAAAGATCATCTTCATGTAGGGAAGAGGGTACATCCCAAACACACACAGGATGATTAGCTGAACAATCTGAAGGCCTGTGAAATAATGCACCTTCCTCTGCGGCACTCTGCGGATGTAGTGAGTGGGTGGATACGACACCTTGGAAACGGAGATTGAGATTAGTATGAGAACGATCAGTGACAGATTTGTATTATTTCATGTTAGTCAACCTAAAATATAATCCTATTTACTTCTCTTAAAGGGATAGTTCTCCCAAAAAAGAAAATGTACTCACCCTCAGGCCATCCAAGATGTAGGTATTTTTTTCTTCAGTAGAACATAAAGAAATGTTTTAGCTAAAAACATTGGTCCTTGGTGAATCATTCAATGCAAGTCAAAGGCTACCATCATTTTGAGAGTAAAAACAACAACAAAACACATACAGGCAAAATAAAATGAGTACCCACGGACCCTGACAACACAAAACAAGGCCTCAAGTATTTTTATTAGATTTTTACATTTTACAATAAAGCTCAAAGAATGATAACAGAAACAACAATATAAATAATTATTAATATCATCCATCATTGATAACGAATAATATAAAAAGGAATTAAAGAGAATACAATCAAAAATAAAATGGATAAATTAAAATTAAGAATAACCAGGGCATATGCAGTTTCAGTAATGAAGCACAAACAAAACTCAATACTCAGAGCAAACAGCATTACAATGCCCCATCTGTGATGCATACAACTGGTTAATTTGATCCAGAAATGGTTGCCATATACTTTAAAATGTATCAAGGTTACCCATGTGGAGTGTTCCAGTGAGTGTCAACCAGAAATTGAACTGAGGAACGGATTTCCAGAGTCTTAGAATGATGCTCTTAACAATAATCATTGCATAAATAATAGATACATTAGGCTATGGTCTGAAAGAAACAGAATATCCAAATAATGCGATCTCTGGATCAGGGTTAAACACAAAACCATACATGTCAGAGAACCACATAAATGCTACCTTCAAAACTCGTAAAGTTTAAGAAATCTCCAAAAGAGATGGGTAAGAGAGCCCTCTGCAGACTTACACTGGACATATACAGTAGGAGAAATGGTGGGGAAAATTCTATGTAATTTCAATTTTGAATAGTGCAATCCATGCATCACCTCAAATTGAAATAACTGATGCTTTGATTTAATAGAACATGAACAAATCCTACTAAGGCTATCCTCCCAGACTTTAGCTCCAAACTGTATACCCAATTCCTCCTCCAAAGCATTTTTAAAAGAACGTGTGGAATAACTAATTTCTTCAGAAAACAGAATAACAAAATCTGATATCAAATGGTTGGAATCAGGCGAGCAACAACAATCTATAATCCCTTTTCCTCTGGCAGAAATTCAAAATTAGGCAATCTCATGACATGCATCATTTCTAATCTGTAAATGTCGAAAAAAGTGTATTGTGGGTAGAGAAAACTTCTCTTTAATTGAGAAAAAAAAGAAAATTGTTAGCTAATATATAAATCATTTAAGGTAACAATACCATTCAGCCTCCACATGTTGAATGTTGCATCTGATAAAGAAGGGGGGAATGCGTAATTTCGAATATACAGGGGCGAAAATAGCAGTGTTAAATAATATGCATACCTTCTTAATTTGGCGACCATATTTTCAAACAATTTGAAACAATAAAATTATCCACCTCAACAGATGGCAACCAGCTTGTTCTCATGTAAATGCATCTCTATAACACGGCATTAGTGTTTTGTTCGTGTAATTTATACGCGAAAATGAGTTTACACCCATATGAGTACGCAGTTTTCGCGTGCAATTGATACGCAGTTCATTTGCGTATAATACACATGCACCCCACACCACTAATTCTACCCAAACGTATAACACACGCACCCCACACCTAAACCTAACCTGACCAACCAATGCGTATCAAATGCACTTAAAAACTCACTTTAGCGTATATATTAAACGCCAATACACATGTGTGTATAAAGACACATTTCAGTGTGATCTGGGTTGAGGCAATACAGGAGTTTAAAGGAGAAGTGCTGGGAGCAAACTATTTGTCCCACCATTCTTTTCAATAGTAACCCAGGGGGAGAACCAATTGAAATGTCTGTTGTATAATCCCCCTGCCTAGTAAACAAGGGCCCTCACATTCACCTCCCAATAGTAATGCAAGAAGCAAGGTAGCCATAGCCCACCCATCTCCTTTGGCTTCCGTAAATGTATTTTTGATATTCTGTGAGCTTTAAAACACCAGATAAAAGGTAGGATTATTAAAATCTACTGTTTTTTTTGTTGTTGTTTTTTGTTTTTAGACTTTGTCAAAAAAAAAAGAAAAATAGGAAGGTTTTGATCACAATTCTTGCCAGAGATATTGCATTGTGTGTTTATCATTGACTATAGTACTTGTCTGGTAAAGTTCAGTGTGTAGTTTGCTGCTGAAGAGTTAACACTGATGTTGTGTGTCTGATAAAAGCTAATAAAACCTCCTAGTACAAGTTATTCTGCCGTGCATATCTCAAGGAGAGCCTGTTATTAATATTTCTTCGATCATAGATGAAAGCATTACAGGACTGACCTCTCAGGATTTGACAAATGAAAACAACATCATCTGGCGTATAAGAAGATGTGATGATCTACATTTCCCAGTCTTACGGGCTCAATAGATGGATGGTTTCTAATACTGATTGCAAGGGGTTCGATCGCAGTTGCAGAACAGTAAAGGGCTGAGGGGACATCATTGACGTATGTCCTCGATGTAATAAAAAGGACTTCGACTTTTCTTGGTTTGTGAGCACGGAAGAGGTTGGGTGAGCATTTGATGTTGTAATCCATGACACAAAACGACTACCAAACCTACATTCCTCCATGACTCTCACCATATAAGGCCATTCCACCTGATCGAAAGCCTTTTCTGCATCTAAACATAAGCAGTCACTTTAGAGCCTTTTTTATATTTATGATACACTATGTTCATTAATCTTCTAACATTAAACAATTAAAATCTATTAGGAACAAAACCAGTTTGATCCAAATAGTATAATGGATGAAATGTATTTATTTAACCTATTAGCTAATAATTTCGTAAAACATTTTAAAGTCAGAGTTAAGTAATGCAATAGGCCGATAAGATGAAGGCTCAGTCTCATCCCTACCCTCTTTTAATATTAGTGAAATGTTAGCATCGTATAATGTGTCAGGGAGTTCTAGTTTCAAGAGAATGAGTGAACATCCTCAGTAAAAGGGGAGCCAGCTTTCCAGAATATTTTCTGTATATTTCAATGTTAAAAACTTTCTGGCTCCACCACCTTGCCATTAGGAAAATATTTTATAGAATCAAGAATAGTAATTTCAGAGTTTAAAGCCTCACAGGCAGAATCACTCAATTTATATAAACCTATATAAAAAAATAAAGATTATGTACAATTGTGAAATCTCAATCAAAATGATTGACTTCACAGATTCTCAACATTTGAGCTTCTGCATATATGTTGTAATGCGACGAAGCTTGCGCTCCATGAATGCGCACTCAGAACCATTTACCGAGGCTATGGATTACAGGTAATAATGTTGTAAGTAATATTCAGTTTCTTGCACAGGCCGATCGTTTCGCTTCATAAGAACTCAATGTGTGGTCAGGACTCAGGAGCAAGGTGGATTCATTTTGTTTTGCCTGTAAGATGTTTTGTTAACTCTCAAAGTGACGGTAGCCATTGACTTGCATTAAAAGAATCACCAAGGACCACCATTTCAGCTAAAAATCTTCTTTACCGTTCTTCTTCTAAAAAAAAAAAAAACACCTACATCTTGGATGGCCTGAGGGTAAATTAACAGCAAGTTTTCATTTTTGGGTGAACTATCCTTTTAATATACATTCAGTTTCCTTTCTAGACATGATTTCCAGCAAAAAAAAAAAACAAAAAAAAAAAACTATTTGTGATGAACACAAAAACTGCTGTACATTCTGACAGAATATATCTGATGTTACAAAGAGTACAATTTTAAACCACTGAGATTTTACTGTGGCCAGTGTCTGATGCTTGAAAAAACTCAGATTTGCCCTGTTTCATTTCAAAATACATCATATTACATTAAAACCTGTTGGTAATGACATTTGCGTAGACTTTAAACCTGTAAATCTTCAACATGGTCGAATGGGCAGCATGAAACTCAAAAACAACCTTCACAGCCACAATTAGTCACTCAGCCACTAAGATTAAAAAGTCTTGTGTTTGATAATCAGGAACTTGAATGGTTTTAAATGAGCTAAATCAATGGGGCTTGTTGAAATGCTTGTTTTACTGTATGTGTATTTATAAACGCAATTAACTTGAGTTTTACTGAATTGTGCTCTTAATATACAGTAACACTCATCACCCAGCATATTTGGATTTTTGTAGTTTATTGTCAATTTAAATTGACACCAATGGAGAAAGATGCATTTTCCCCAATAATGGTGTAATCTTGGCTAACAGGGCAGTGCTAATCAGCCAAATCTTGTTTCAAAGGGGTTGGCCCATTCATATTTTATTCTAAAGAAGTCTCTTATGCTCATCAAGGCTGCATTAAAAAAACTGTTTGTATTTGACAATGTATTTTAAAATGTAATTTAATGCTGTCAAAGCTGAATTTTCAGCATCATTACTCCAGTCTTCAGTCTCACATTATCCTTTTGAAATCATTCTATTATGGTGGTTTGCTGCTCAAGAAACAATTTTTATTATTATCTGAACACAGCTTTGCTGCTTAATATTTTTAATAATCTCTGATGAATAGCAACAGATTCAAAAGAACAGCATTTATTTGAAATGGAAATCTTTTGTAACATTATAAATGTCTTCACTGTCACTTTTGCTTAATATTATGCCTGATCAAAAGTGACAGTAAATATATTTTGTTCTGACAGTAAATATTTTTTTTTTTCTGTTATTCTGTATACAGAATAAAAGAGAAAAAAATCTTACTGACCCCAAACTTTTGAAAAGTAGTTTTAATCAGAATAAGATACACTGATACATGTCGAGTATTATTACTGGTTCACTAGTCTTACCATCTCTCACTTGTTCTTTAAGCAGAAGGGCCATTCGGTCACACATCTGGTTTCCTTCAATAGACGTAAGAGCGATGTACAGGAAGAGTCCGTAGAGAACAGGTTTCGGTATCCACTCCAGAGGCACTGGCAGCAAAAACACTGACAAACCAATCAGGATGTTGGCAGCCAACGATGTAAGTCGCATCTCCTTCACACTGACTATCCTGCAGGTACACATAAGGACGTGTTTTACAAGTCTTGTTAATCACACTTGGGGCTCTATCTTGCACCCGGCGCAAATGACTTTATACACTGACGCATTTCTCATTCCTATTTTGCACTCGCGCAGAAGCGGGCTTTTTTCCTCCACAGACACACGTCGGTAAACTAACAAATGAACTTGTGCTTCCTGGGCGGGTTAGCGCAAAAAAGGAGGCGTGTGTCGACGCAGAACAATCCCTGGTGCTATTTTCCAGTTCCAGAAAACAATTGCGCCAATGACCAGAAAAAACCTGGTCTAAAGTCAGTGGCGCATGCGCGTATATTCAGATGCTATTTTCACGCGCAGTGCTTGGCCATAATACAGAGTGTGAACAGACGCGAATACACTGTAGATGATTCTCTCATCAACACAGATGCATTTTACTTTTCCAAATGATACATTATTATACGGAAAAATATATAAATATGAGGGAAATCATTGTTGTGTCCATGATGATGGGAAAAACAGGCATAAAGCTTACACATTTACCCAAATTATTATATGCATGTTTAACCCGAAAGCTAATTTGGGTGGGTTATGTCCCATCCCCAGTGTCCCTTCTCTTCTTTTACGGCCCTGACGAGAACATCGATCTCCTCGGCTGTGAACCGATGCTGAAGAGCGCCTGGTAAATGCGCCGTTAAAATGGAATTGCGCCACGGAACAAGCGCATCTCGTTCATCATGCTCTTAAAGGGAATGTGATATGACGCTCTTATTGGTTTATTTCAGTTACGACCCAAACCACACCTATGAATAATGAAGCTACTCCAGACCAACCCCTTTTAGATTTGCGCCAGGCGCAAGAGGCATTTATCCCGCCGGGAAAATAGCAACAGCGCCGGGATCCGCCCACAAAGTTAATTGCGCTTTGCGCTTTGACACTTGCGTTTCAGATCGTTAAAATAGGGCCCTTGATGTGTTACATGCTAACTCGTATGCATCATGCATGTTTAAACATACTGCGAGTATTGTGTTCTTTAAGTGTATATGTAGGTGTTTGCAATCACGTTTCATAGAGGTGGCCCCCCTCCATTCGCTGTTCCACCCGCGCCAGCTGACGCACATGCAGCGTGGAGATGTGGGAAAGCAGCGTGCATCCATGGTAACCCCAGCACAGACAACACGATGTTGATAAACCCAGAAAGCATCAGAGTCCCAGTGGTACGCCGCTCCCTTTAGCAGTCTGAAACGGATGCACGCACACCAAAATATGCTGACTCTTAGTGTCAACTGTCTAAACTGAACTGGCACAGTGAATAATGGCTTACTGATCATGGGAAAAATGTAAACCAATGGAATGCTAGCAAACTGAGAAGTATGGCACTGCAGGATGAAAACAAACTTTCAATCATTAACAAAATGACACTGCTGATACCTGTTCTCTGGGGCATTGGTAGGGGACACCACGATATTCTGGTCAATGAAGATGAGCAAGGCAAGGAGAAAGCCAAGACCACATGCGCTTAATATGTTCATCCCAGTCAGCTGATTGAAAGGTGCCACTTTGAATACAGTTCCATTCTGGTAGTTGAATACTGGAACTGTGGATCAACATATTAAAATAATTAAATAGATTATTCACTAAACAATTAATAATTCTGCCATTACTTACTCACTATTTGCAATAGCTCACAAAACACATTCAAATCTGTCACCTCAAAATGGGTTATGAAATGTATGATGTCAAGGGTGATGTCAAGAACTGGGCCCTCATTAAATTATGGAATAATTGTTAAAAAATAAATATAATAGGCATAATTGTGGAAATTACACAAAAGCATTGTATTTGTTTTCTTCCTAATTGTCCTTGAAATAGTGACAATTTTGATAGCCACGATCACTGTTTCACATGTCTGGGCTTAAGCATGTTGAGACTATGTTCATGTTCTTGCATATGAGCATGACCACATCGGCATGTTGTTCAGCACGGGTTGTCACGTAATTCTAGATGCACGGTCAGAGCTCAAGTGCCTCAAACGAGGTGAAGTCCCTTTGCCTATCTAGTTCCTTTTCTGGTGGTCACCAGAAAAGGGCTACTTTGTCTAATAGCACTGGTGATCTGAGGATTACAGTGAGCGTTCCCCGCAGAGACCCACCTCCTCTGGCCCCTCACTCCTCTAGCCTTTGCAAACATGCTGCTCTCTTATGAGAGCATTACCACGTCGGCACATTGTTCATCTTGCCTTCTCACGAGGGCTTGAGCGCTCAGCATGCCGTGTGCCATCAAGGTTCATGGCCACGTTCACTGTTTCTCATGCCTGGCGGCTTTCGGGTGGAATTACTGGTTCTTCTCATGAGGGACCAAGTACTTAATTCGGGATACCAGGGGAGGATCAGATGTCGATTTCTGCATCTGAGAGCGGGCTGTCACACTCTGGAAATGATGATGCTGAGTTCCCACTGTAATGGTGTCTGTGCTCATACTGAATCAGATTCAGACTTGACAGCCACCCCTGCCCTGCATGTGATGGCCACACTACAAGTCTGTGTAGGTCCAAAACTCGCAGTGTAGTTCTGAGTCAGGGTTGAACTGTGCATAGTGACTTAACATGGTTTGAGTCACAGCGCTGGCCCTCGGTCAGACGGATGTCCCACACTGGCGACCCAGGGCCAAACCTTACAGAGGTGCGAGACATCGCCAAAGTTCTTTTTTCGATGCTCCTAACTCGCAATGTTGGCCTTTTCGGCAACACTGTTGGACAGTTCAGGAAGCAGGCTGAGGGAACCAAGAGCTTGACCCGATGTCCTACCGAGTCACTTGTGGTCTCTCCTCAGTATATTTGTCGCCAAGGGTGTCAGTCCCCTGTGAAAAATTGTCACACCCAGCTCTACTGTGACATCTAGCTTTCACAGGAAGACAGTGCCACCTGTCTCAGCAGCCTGAGACAGGGTAACCCAGTGTTTATAGGAAGTTGCTCTCTGGGAGATGGTGTCTGGAGGACCGGGTGGAGAGATATTTGTTTCTGTTCTTTCGGAGTCCAGCGGTACCCACATTTTCAATAAAAGACAATTTCTTCCATCTCTGGGTCACAAGAGGCCGCGGATTGCAGTGAGCGATGCTTCAATGCCTTGCCACTCCTTTCCCCTCTTCCATCACCAGCAGACAGCAGTGTACAGTTAGGGGACACCACCAAGCCTTCCCATGCACCCTCTGCCCCACCTTGGAACCAGGTAAGTGTGCTACAACAAACTCAGACTCCGCTTCGGGCCGCCTCAATGCCTCCCGAGCCAAGTCCCTGTGCTCCACCTCACTGCCCCACCCCCCGGGCACGTCTGTGGTCCCCTTGGTCCCACTTGTGCAGTGTCTAGGAGCCTGGCTAGTGCTTTCCGGCCCATCTCTCTGGCTCATCCATATCGTAAGGATCGGAAACCAACCAATCTTGGACCTGCAAACCTCAAATTGGGTCTCGATTCTTCCTTGACACAGACCATTCCTGCGCTTTGCGGTAAGGAATGGGCATATCAGTACAGAGTCCTGCCCTTTGGGCTGTCTCTGTCACCCCGCGCCATCACAAATGCCACAGAGGCAGCCATAGTTCCACTCCGAGACGCAGCAGTCGTATTTTCAACTATATCGACGATTGGCTGGTTCTGATTCTGATGCAGTAGTGTGAACACAGGGACATGGTGCTCTGTCACTTCAGCCTGTTGGGCCTTCGGGTCAACTGGGACAAGAGCAAACTCTCCCCTGTGCAGAGGATCTCTTATCTCGGTATGGAGTTGGATTCGAGTCAACCCAGACAGAACAACTCACAGAGGAGCGTGTCCGGTCAGTGTTGAACTGCTTGAGTACAATCAAGAGCAGGACAGTGGTTCCACTGAAACTTTTTCAGAGGCTCCTGGGGCATATGGCATCCGCAGCCACAGTAACGCAACTGCGGATTGCTTCATATGAGACCACTTCAGCACTGACTTCATGCTGCGCAAGTATGCGTTTCCCCCAGTGAGTCTTCCAAGGTCAGGGAAGGACGAGGAGTAGGTCTTGTTAGTTGCGCCGTATTGGCCCATCCCGGGCCTTGACAGCACCTCTTTGGCCCATTCCTCTGAGGAAGGACCTACTTTCTCAGAGACAGGGCACTCTATGGCACCCGCGTCCAGACCTCTGGAAACTCCATGTCTGGTCTCTGGATGGGATGCAGAGGTTCTAGGTAGACACCATCACTTCTGCTAGAGTCCCCTCAATGAGGCACCTCTATGCTCTGAAGTGGAACCTGTTCGTTGAATTGTGTTCTTCCCACCAGGAAGACCCCCGAAGATGTCCGATCAGAGTCATGCTTTGTTTCCTGCAAGATGGGTTGGAGTGAAGGCATCGCGATGCAGTTGAAGGTAAGTCGTTGGGAAAGCATGAGGGGAGTGAGGAGACTGAATCCGCTGAGGGTAGGGGACCTGCAAGCATTTTCGGTCAATGAATCATGCCTAGAATTCTGGCAGCCGTTGTCCTAAGACCCTGGCTCGGATGTGTGCCTAAGGTTCCTACCACTCCCTTTAAGGACCAGGTAGTGAGCCTGCAAGTGCTGCCTTCAGAGGGGGCAGACCAAGCCCTAGCTTTTTTCTGTCTCGTCCAGTCCTTGTGGGTTTACTTTGGACAAAGCGCAAAGCTTCAGGACCTCAGATCAGCTCTTTGTCTGTTACGGAGGCCAGCAAAAGGGAAAGGCTGTCTCCAAGCAGATGATGGCCCACTGGATAGTGGAGTCCATCGCATTGGCTTACGAAGCCCAAGCGCGTGCCTTGCTCGTTAAGGTTGCGAGCACACTCAACTAGAAGTGGCCGGATACGTGCATCTATTGCTCCAGTAGTGTTTCCCAGAAATGGCTAACCCTGTGAGTTCCTCAGTCACCCCTGCGGCAGTCAGATGTTGCAGAGCATCTGACACCAGGCCTACACTTGTATACTTGTGTAACCTGTGTTAGGCTGGGTGTCCATATGTAGCTGTCCCTGCAGGAGACCCAATGTGTATTCTTTTACGATCAGCTCCTCTGACTTTTCTGTCTTTTCCTCAACATAGCTCGCTCTGTCGTCTCTGCTGGTGTTCTTTCCCACCTATAAGTAGGCTGGAACCACCCCAGAGACGGCCATATGTTGTACTACCCTGCTTAGCTAGTCCATGTGTATCCGTCACAGTACCTCCCTCCAGGGTAGGATGTGGCTTCCGCAGGGTTCCCCTACCCAAGGGCGCACTTTCCCAGTGTTATCCAGTAAGTCACACTGAGTGTGTCTTACAGAACAGCAATGACTGACCTTCTCTGCTTAGAGGTCCTACTTCTGCCCAACACTCAGTCAGGCCAGAAGACTCAAGCGGAGCGCTGAAAAGGCCAGCAGCTGTGGCGTTTTGCTTGATATCCCCATTCGTCAGAATCACTTCTGACTCACATCGCAGTGATCTGACGAAGGGGAAGGTCTCGGTTACGTATGGTAACCCTCGTTCCCGAATGAGGAACGGAGACGTGAGTCCCCTCGCCACAGTTGCTAAGCTTCCACTATTCAGCCGTGGCACAGGTCCGACTCCTCAGCGGAAAAACAAGGATGTGAACGCACCTGCTGCTTGTTAAGTGCTTGCGCCATGATGCGCAGCAGCTGGTGCAATTATCGCATGCCAATATGCATTGGCTCGTTTTATTTCACTCGAAGTAGATAGGCTCTCACAAGGGATCCCCATTGGTAAAAATTACTTCTGACTCACGTCTCCATTCCCTCCTTGTGGAACGAGGGTTAACATCCGTACCCAAGACGGAGGAATTTAAGGAGATACATCTGATATCTAAAAAAGAGCGACCTCTGAGCAATAAAATAATCATACAGTCTTGAAAGAGATTGCAGCAAGACAATAAATAGATATTCTGCGTTTCTTCTATCACATTCTCTGTTTTGACTCCTTTTCACAATATTTCTCAAGTCTCATTTTTATCTATATTTATTTCTCCAAAGGATTTTTTTTGGAGAAACCTCTGTTGTCCATCAATGCTGTTGATAATAAAATGAGAGATATGAGAATCACAACCAAGTCTTGTGAGCTTAGGAAAAGCAAGCAATAAGTTAAGCTGTGAGCTGACTTTCCTTGAAAGGGACTTTGTTTCAATGTGCAGAAGAGTAAAAGAGATTTGAGAGCTGCAATTTATGGGATGATTATCAATAAATGATTTAACTTTCAAACAATATCTTAGAAGACTTAAAAATATAGCACATTGGTAATATGGACTACTTTTATGTTTTTCTTTTTTTGTCAGATTTAAAACTTGACGGCCCCAATTTATATTGAATTTCCTGCTAAATATTTCCTTTTGTGAAAATCATCCAGGCTTGGAATAGCATTGTGGCAAGTAAATGATGACAAAATGTGGTTTAGTTTAATACTCAAGATCTGATGGGTTCCAAAATTATTACATTCAGTGTTATTACAGGATGAAATCAGGTGAAATCATGGTAGGCAGACTCTTAGAAAAAGGGTTCATTTGGGTTCTATATGAAAAAACAGAAGTGGCACTCTTCAAGGGATACTGATTAAATACATAAAATGATATAAATATATACATTTTCTAACCCCATATCTTGAATTTTGTGATCAGTCACAAGCATTCCTAAATACATTTTAGGGCCTTGATGTTTGTCAATAATATGAAATATTTGACCCAGAAAGGACAAATCAAATGATAATGAATGAACCCAAAAGGTTCCATAAAGGACCTTTTTCCTGGTAACAAAGAAGACCCTAAAGGTTTCTTATTATTGAACCCTTAAAAGGGTTCTATATAGAACCTTGTTCCAAATATGTAGCGCTGATAGAACCTTTTAAGGTTCTATATAGAACCTTTTCTTCTAAGAGTGTACTACTGAAAATAATGATGCATGCAAAAAGACAAAATTATAATTTTAGGTGATTGTTTTGACGTGAGGGCTTACGATGAATGCCAATGAAGAGGTAAGTGCCCACAAAAGAGAAGATGACCACAGAGATCGGCAATGCACAGTCTGACACCACCTCCCTGACTTTAGCATGCAGGAATGTACTGGAAAGAAACCAGAAAACATCAGAATTTCGAGTTAGTGTGGCCATATAAAAAAGGGGGATTCTAGCCTGGCTGACGCCAGACCATGTATCATTGAGAATAAAAAGATGTAAATTTTCTCGTATTTGAGGTGTGGTTTACGAATGCCCAGAGCCGTATTATTGGGTGCTACGAATGTCTATCAAATGCGCCTGTACATCTATCAAATGTGCCTGTGCTCCCTTTCCGTTCTGTGATTGGTTCCCTATTTTCAGGGGAAAATTTGATTGTTATCCAGACTGCCTAGCAGCACGAATAAAATCAGCGCTGCGGCAAGGCAGAATGGGGAAACCCAGGCAAGGGGGATTCTTCATTTCTAGTAAAAATAACCAATTAACTTGAATCTGAGTCATTATATATATATATATATATATATATATATATATATATATATGTGTGTATATATATATATATATATATATATATATATACACTCACCGGCCACTTTATTAGGTACCCCATGCTAGTAACGGGTTGGACCCCTTTTGCCTTCAGAACTGCCTCAATTCTTCGTGGCATAGATTCAACAAGGTGCTGGAAGCATTCCTCAGGGAGTTTGGTCCATATTGACATGATGGCATCACACAGTTGCCGCAGATTTGTCGGCTGCACATCCATGATGCGAATCTCCCGTTCCACCACATCCCAAAGATGCTCTATTGGATTGAGATCTGGTGACTGTGGAGGCCATTTGAGTACAGCGAACTCATTGTCATGTTCAAGAAACCAGTCTGAGATGATTCCAGCTTTATGACATGGCGCATTATCCTGCTGAAAGTAGCCATCAGAAGTTGGGTACATTGTGGTCATAAAGGGATGGACATGGTCAGCAACAATACTCAGGTAGGCTGTGGCGTTGCAACGATGCTCAATTGGTACCAAGGGGCCCAAAGAGTGCCAAGAAAATATTCCCCACACCATGACACCACCACCACCAGCCTGAACCGTTGATACAAGGCAGGATGGATCCATGCTTTCATGTTGTAGACGCCAAATTCTGACCCTACCATCCGAATGTCGCAGCAGAAATCGAGACTCATCAGACCAGGCAACGTTTTTCCAATCTTCTATTGTCCAATTTCGATGAGCTTGTGCAAATTGTAGCCTCAGTTTCCTGTTCTTAGCTGAAAGGAGTGGCACCCGGTGTGGTCTTCTGCTGCTGTAGCCCATCTGCCTCAAAGTTCGACGTACTGTGCGTTCAGAGATGCTCTTCTGCCCACCTTGGTTGTAACGGGTGGTTATTTGAGTCACTGTTGCCCTTCTATCAGCTCGAACCAGTCTGGCCATTCTCCTCTGACCTCTGGCATCAACAAGGCATTTCCGCCCACAGAACTGCCGCTCACTGGATGTTTTTTTCTTTTTCGGACCATTCTCTGTAAACCCTAGAGATGGTTGTGCGTGAAAATCCCAGTAGATTAGCAGTTTCTGAAATACTCAGACCAGCCCTTCTGGCACCAACAATCATGCCACGTTCAAAGTCACTCAAATCACCTTTCTTCCCCATACTGATGCTCGGTTTGAACTGCAGGAGATTGTCTTGACCATGTCTACATGCCTAAATGCACTGAGTTGCCGCCATGTGATTGGCTGCTTAGAAATTAAGTGTTAACGAGCAGTTGGACAGGTGTACCTAATAAAGTGGCCGGTGAGTGTGTGTGATGCAGCACAGGTTAGAACAAATGACCAAGCATTAGCAGATAATAACAATTACAGTTAACCATCCTATAATTACCTTCTCTTGATGAGGAACAGTACATAGCCCAGCCACATTGTTCCCAGCATAAGCAGTAGACAGAGTATTGGAAGCTCCCTGGTGCCTAGAACCATTGTTGTAGGCAGTGAGCCGCCGTTCTCTGTTTCCGTTCACTGTCTGAAGAAGCATTACACCCAGACGATGCCAGATCCTCTGTGCTTCCATTGACAAGTATAGGGCCATGGTAATATTTATGAAATACTAGAGAGAAAAGAGAGATAAATTGGTAATAAAGGGAACAGGTTAAATAGAAACGAGTGAGCGAATATATGTAGAATAATTCAGATGTAAAACATAAAGTGCACCCAAAATGACAAATCTTTCTCAATTTATTGACCCTCATGATGTTCCAAAAGCAAATGATTTGCATTCTGCAAATGTAAAAAGAGATTTTAGGCAGAATGTTCATGCTGCTCTTTTCCATTCAATGAAATTGAAAGAGAACTGGGGCTCTCAAGCTTACAAAAAAAAGCACATTATGATAAATACCTAGCTTGTTACATATACATGCAACATACATAAATTATATGTTAACTACATTTTATGTTCATAAAGGTTTATTAGGTTTATCACTTGTCTCAGCGATGTATATTTATGCTTAAATTTACAGGGGTTGGACAAGTAAAACATTGGCCAATATAGTGCTATAGGATTCATACCTATATGCGCAGCCTGTTGGCCAATCTTCTATCGATTGAGATAGTCTTTGTGGTGTATGGAGAGCTATGGTATCCTGTGTAATAATGGCATGCCACCACACAGGACAAACCATATCCAACAAGAGTATCTGCTGACGCAAGAGGAAGCTGTCTTAAAGTGATGTCCGGGTATTAACCAGATTGTATCCTAAAAAACATAAAACCACAGCTGCCCAAAACACTGCAGAAATTAAATGCGCTTCTTGACTGTTCGTCTGGAGCTCCACACAGTCAATATTCATAGTCTTGCTGCTATAGCCAAACTTTGTACACTCGATGCCAAATATCAATTTCAATGGTGCCAACAGGAAATCTTGGGCTGTGGACAATGTAAAACTTGTATTGTTCTTCTGAGTCTGTCTTCACTGACGAGAGAGTTACTGTTTGGAGAAAGCCCAAAGAGTTTTCACACCTAACTGTTAATCTGCCAAGAGTGAAGCACGAGGTGGATCAGTGAGCGGTTTAGGCTGCAATATTACGGCCTTCCCCACTGTGCTTGATTCACTGCCAAGAACGACAGAACCATTGTGCACCTAATGGTTCAAACATTGTACCCTGAAGGGGGTGCCGTGTATCAGCATGATAATGCACCAATACACACAGCAAGACTAGTGACAGAATGGTTTGATGAACATGAAAGTGAAGCTGAAGCTGAACATCTCTCATTTTGGACATTTAACAGCCTCAGGCTCCATTCACTTTCATTGAGTGTAAACATAAAATAATTTTTTTTTTTTTCTTTTTTTTTTACACCAAAAACTGATTAATTACCAACTTAAAATTGCAATGTTGTATAGGTTTGGAACATCAAGAATGGGAGAAAATGATCTTTTTAGGGTGAAACTATCCCATTAAACCATATCACAAAGAAATATCATCAATAATGTTCCGAAAATACATAAAAAAATTCCCTGTTAAATCCACATGAATGATTAATTTCTAAGATATTACAAGCGGTGAAACTGCTCTGGTATGGATATGAGTTCCAGCTATGTTCAGAGCTCTGAACTTACTGTTTATGGTGCCTTTAAAGGCGTCACCGACAAAGGCAATGGAGATGAAACAAAGCTATCACTTCTTCTGTGGAACTGAGAGGACACATAGGACAAAGTGAGCAACTGATCTTCTCTTTTGTGAAAACAACAGAGCACAAACCTAGACATAACAAAACCGGGGCACGCCATGAACAGAGATTACCACACACGACAGGAGAGCACAGATTTATGATGTTTATGCTACAGAGAGAGGCCACAGCAGAAGTGTCTGAGCTATATCAGAATGTAGCGTCTCCCCAAAGAGATTTTATACATCAGTGAAAGAAAGTACAGAAAATAAGTGAGAGTTTGTGTAAAAATTTCCACTACAATACTTGGTGTTGTGAGTGGTTAGCAGGGTTGGTATAGTGTTATGAGTTGTTGTTACTAGCTGGTTGAATACTGCTGGTTGGTACTAGCATTCTTCACTCTATAAAATTCTGAATCTGCCCCTCAGTTTGGGACTTTCCAAACTATGGAAAGTCTAGAAAAAAGGCTAAAAAAAAATCTGATTGTGTAGACATGCTAAAGAAATACATTATTGCTGGTTAGAATGACACAGGAACTTGAACGTATTAATTTGGCTCAACAAAACTTTTTTAACCATTCTTAATATACCAACCGAAACTAATTGCGAGTGAAATACAACATTTTTACCATACACATGGTACTACTGCACTGACCGTTTAAAGAGCTTCATAAACAGGCTGACATTGAAGATGCCTCCTAGTATGAGGAACAAACTGTTCCAGAGGCCAATGCAGGCGTAAAATGCAGGAAAGTCGAGGTCATAGTCATCACAGATGCCTCTGATCACTGTAGTGTACAAATAAAAGAGAGAAAACAACTGAATCGGTGAGATGAGACAGTGCACCTTACCTTCTTTTCTTTATAAGAGACATGCAGTACCACTGATGAAGATGGCTAGAGGTGCTGTGGTGAGAGGGATGACCAGCGGAGAACCCAGAACAAAGAGAGTAAATCACTCCTCCAATGCTCTGACCAATTATAGTCTTCTGTACATCTGCAGAAAGGCAAATAAAACGCAAGGAACACACAAACACAATACTGTCAAAATACCCTTCTAATCAAGCTGGATTTGGAACATGGTAGCTGATGTCCTGCTGATCAACCATCTAGGCCAGATAGGACCAGCTAATGTCCATAAATGTCCTATACTACAGACCTATCTCTCCTCGAGTGCTCTCATCATTCAGAGAGCCAACAGCGAATCGCTGGCAGCAGGATAGCAATGTAGAGGAAGATGGCCGTGGTGGTGTACTTCAGCAAAGATCTGTCAGAGCCCAGAATACCTGGAGAGAAACCACACAGCAACAGACACCTCAGCCTGAGATACAGAGACTTCTGTTATTTTTAGTAAAAGTGAAGTCAGAGCAGGGACTTGAAGGAAACTGAGACTCGCCATCTGTGAAGTCGGACAGGTACAGTGGAAGCCTGCGGCACAAGTCCTTAGAAATGCCATGACCTGCTCTGAGGAAGTCTTTGACCTGGGTACAAAAGTAGAATTGGAGATGAAAAAAAAAATGCTGAATAATGTTTTTTTTTTATGCATTAGGCAGGACCCACAGAATCTTAAATGCTTAAAAAAACAAAATTGTGAAAATAAGAGTTATGTCCTGTAGACTTTTTGGTGTAGAATCTTATGGTGATTGTTATCACAAGATGGAAAGTTGTAAAATCATTGAATATATTTGTTATCAAATTGGTTAATGTCTCTAACTACACTGTAGGAAAATAAATAAAATGGAATATTGTTTTTTTGAACCTTTAAAATAATCACATTAAAGGGAATGTGCGCGCAAACAGTGGATCACGACAGCATAGTGCACCTTCTATAAATCTGTTATATAGTAGCTTCATCAACTTCAGGAGGAAGTTGGAGGTTAAGCAAAATATCAGTTACAGAAGTTGTGGGTCATCTAATCTGATTGGCCAAGTGGTGTTATACATTAGTATAACAGCACTAGGATTTCTCTGTTTATATCCGTGTTCGCAACTTTCCTGACCAGAATTTCTGAGCAGTTCAAAAATAAAATATAAACCGTAATATTGTGAAATATTATTAGAAACCAAGGGCTCTATCTTGCACCCGGCGCAAATTACTTTATACACTAACGCATGTCTCATTCCTATTTTGCACGCGCGCAAAGCGGGCTTTTTTCTTCCAAAGACGCACGTCAGTAAACTAGGAAATGAACTTGCGCTCCCTGGGCGGATCGACGCAGAAAAGGAGGCGTGTGTCGGCGCAAACGTTCCCTGGTGTTATTTTACACTTCCAGAAAACAATTGCGCCACTGACCAGAAAAATCCTGTTCTAAAGTCAGTGGCGCGTTGCGCATTGTTCTTAATGCTATTTTAAGCGCGGATGCTTGGCCATAATAGCGGGGTGCACGACGCGCATATTGATTCTCTCATCAACACAGATGCAGCGGTTTTTATTTTTGCATATCATACATTATTAGAAGGAAAAATATTAACACATAATGGAAATCATTGTGGTTTACATGAAGGTGAAAAAACCTAATTACCAATTTTTTTAAGGCTAATTGTAGTACTGAAGGATCTGACCTGTTTGCCTAATAGTGGCAAGAAACATATGTATAATGTTTAACTGCCACTGATTTGGGAGGGTTTTTCCCATCCTCATGTAGCGTCAATTCTGTCTTTCACTGCCTTGACAAGAACGTGCTCTCCTCGTCTGTGAACGCTCCTGGCGCGCGCCTGGTAAACCCGCCGTTATAATAACAATCCGTCATGCAACTTGCGCACCTGTTCTTAAAGGGTATGTTGGCTGGCGCTCTGATTGGTTTATTTCACGTTACGCCCAAACCACACCTATGAATAATGAAGCTACTTCAGACCAACCTCTTTTAGATTTGCGCCAGGCGCAAGAGGCATTTATCCCGCCGGGAAAATAGCAACAGCGCCGGGACCCGCCCACAAAGATACTTGCGCTTTGCGCTTTGACACTTGCGTTTCAGGTCGTTAAAATAGGGCCCCAACTGTTAAAATGAAAACATTTTAAAATGTAATTTATTCCTTTGATTTAAAAGCTGAATTTTCAACACCATTACTCCAGTCTTCAGTGTCACATGATTCTTCATAAATCATTATAATATGATGATTTGCTTTTCAGGCCATGTTGCTTATGATTATAAATGTTGAAAAATGTAGTGGAAACCATGACACATTTTTTTTCTGAATTCAAATGTTTAAAACACGAAAACGTTGTGTCGAAACACAAATATTTTGTAAAATTAGAAATAGCTGTAGTTTGTACTATTATTTCTAAATATTTTATATTTTTTCATTAAAATTAGGTATATTTTTAAATTAGGAATATTAATGTGTAAAATATTAATATTGTTAATATTAAATATTAATATTGTTAATATTAAAATGTGTTATTAATTATGTCAGGTATATCCTACATTATAAAACGGTTAGTTCAAATCCTTGATTCTGATTGGTCAAGAGCTGTGCTTTATTCACGATAAATCACGGCTACGACTGCTTCACCCAACGGTTCTATTGATCGCTGCGCAACACTGCGGTTCTGTGTTGTTTTTATTTGAGCTTTCATGCATTTTACACATTGGAACGTTGTTGCTGTTCACACTCATGGACTATTTTTTTCCAGCGGAAGGTAGGCTTTTAGTGATTTTACGTCAAGAAAGTTGCACTAATATTGTTTTTTACTTTAATATTGTGTGGCAACCGTTTTATAAAAGCAATAAGATACTCGAGGCAAGTGCTTTATCGTGAATAAGTAACGGCTGAAGGGGTTGCAGGCACTCCGCTTCGCGTTGTGCCTAACAACGCCCTTCGGCCGTTACTTATTCACGATACACACAGCCTCTCGTACCTTATTGCTTACTTATAGGGACAAAATATCTCCACAAAGATGGCAATCCTTGTCCTTTTTGGGGACATGTTTGGTCCCTATGAGGAAAACAGCTATCATACTAAAGGCCCGTACACACCGGGACGAATATCAGCGCGCGTTATTCGTCAGCGTTTTCAACGCGTTTTTTGTGTTCACACCCAAGCGTTTTTCGCTGACGATGAGCCGAGTGAACATGCAAATTCATTCCCTGACATTAGATGGCGTTTAATGTAAAACAGAAATAATAATAGAATAGCCTACTATACTAGGGTGATCATATTCATGTCTCAATGTTTTATTATGACAGATTAAAAAAAAAACTAATGAAATAATGATAGAAATAATGTATTAAATATATAAATAATAAATAACTAAAAGAAATGTCTCCAAATGCAACAAAAAATAGCTCTCACAAACTTACAAAAACGAACTAACAAAACCTATTTATATCTTTAGTTTTCATCCCTCTTTATCCTGTTTTTCTTCATCCACCTTGCCCATCTATATTTTGCTGTAGAACTGATCTTTCCCAGCACTTTTATTATCATATAGCTCTTTTATGCTCCAGAACCAGCAGCTCAACATTAATCTTGCCCATAGGTATCTTGCATCTGTAGGTTATCTCTTCTTCTTCTCGTCTGTATGTGTGCTCAGCAAGACCGTTTTGTATTTGTGCGCCCCAAGTTGTATTTTACTGTAACTTCAGGAGTACCAGACACGTGAGCAAACCCGCCAATCTCGTTGGTCGGATAGGTTTTGACGCGGCGCGTCAAACCAAAAAACGAACCCGAGGCGTTTTTTAAAAATTACGCCTTTACGCGTGCCGTTTTTGCACGTCGGTGTGAACACTCACATTGGCGCCCATTGTTTAGTCACGAGGCGCGTTAAAAATCGCGTGCGAAGTTCGTCCCGGTGTGAACAGGCCTTAAGTGATGTTTTTTGAAAATGTAAAAAATTCTGAAAGTTTTATGTGATGGGTAGGTTTAGGGAATAGAATATACAGAATGTAAAGTATGGAAATCATTGTCTATGGAACCCAATATGTGTAAATTAAAGGCAATTGTTTATTTGATAATAATTTTTCTTAAAGGTTCTCTAAGCAATGTGGAGCCGAAAACATTTTTTGTCACATACAGCAAACGTCTCCTCACTATCGGCTAGCTGCCTGTCCCCTAAACACACTGTAAAAAACGCGGTCTATGTAGACACCACAGGCTCCACAAACGGCAACAAAAACAATCGTGTCTCACCCGGACCACGAAACCTAACAAACAGTGTTCCAGCCAATCACTGGCAAGAAGTATTTGAGGGTGGGTCTGGAGGGGTTAGTGCACATGAAGGGGGTGTGTGTGTGTGTGAAGGAGAGAGAAGCATCAGAGGAAAGTTTGAAAAATGGACGACACACGACCAAAGAGACGACGTTCTGATGAACAAATTAAAAAGAAGGAGGAATCGGATTAAGCACGTGCGAAGTTCCGAATTTACATCGGAAAGCTTTTGAACGATGGCGAGAACTCCGGCGGCAGAAGGGCTTCCAGTCCGACATTCAGGTTGCTCTGTTTTTGCTGGACAGGTGGGTAACGTTAAATTATTATTTTTTCCTTCTAAATTGACGCTTATGTTCGCCAAACCCACACAATTCACGTTCACAGTTATTTCAGGAAGCACGGAAGGGAGGGGAGGAGATGAGATGCGGAGGAGGGAGGGTCTAGCTAGCCTCCGATTTGTTTGAAAATATTTTCCGAACGTCAACACCCAGGATCGCTTAGAGAACCTTTAAGATACAGGGATGAAGATTAAGTTTACGATTTAATGGAAAGTCATATTGTAACAGTACTTAATTCACTACTATAATCAGAACAGAGGTTTAGGTGTTTGGGAAGATCTAAATCTTTACTCAAAAGCTCTTCAAATGAATATGCAGTACGGCTGTTGGGCGATAGGGTGTTTTGTGGATGGTGGGGTGGACATGCACCCAGGTCTTACATCAGTGCGGAGAAGTTTTTATTTGGTCAAGGTTTAGCAAAATGTGAGGGTGGACTGTACGTGTGAGGAGTGAACTTAATGACCCACACAGAGAAAACTGAACATCAAGTTAGCAGGCAGACTGAGCAGATAATTGGTTGGTGAAGCCATTTACATGCCTCTGAGCCTCTCAGATTCAGACCTTGAGTGGTTTGTTGCTTTGTGGGTCGGTCTCTTCCTCCACCGAGGGCTTCTGGATTGCAGTGAAGAGCTGCTGCCTTTGAATCACAAGCTCCTGTTTAAAGTCTTCCTGGGTCTTAGTTTCCAGGAGTTTCTGTGTAAATGAGATGTCTGAGAACAAAGTGGCAAAAGTGCGACCGAGCTCAATGGCAGTCTTTGTACTTTTCTGCAGGGTAAGAAAGAGGACATAAAAAAAAAAAATCGTAAATAGCGTAAAAACGTACACAGTTTGAAACAACAGCAAATTAGGATACAACAGTTATAATTTAAATCTGTGTTTTTGGTCACTTTAGGAAGATGAAAGGAACGGCTTACTGTTCCGAGGCGGTGCCAGGATGAGGATAACATAGCGGACCTCACAGCAGTTAACACCCCAGTTCTGTGGCCGCTCCAGACGGGTAATGCAAACACATCGTCTCTGAAGAGTCTTCACATTACATCTGCATACAGAAGGCCACACACTTCTTATTAGCCATATATTTAAAGTGCCCCTATTATAATTTTTGTATATTACCTTTCATGCAGTTTGTTATATAGCCGTTTGTGAATGTAAAAGGTCTGTAAAGATTAAAGTGCACAATAAATGAAGTTGCCTCCCAAAAGAAAGAATGGATTCTGAACTACCTCAAACAAGTCGTCAGTAGTGAGTCTGAAGTCTGTTAAAAGCTGATAGACTAACACAGTCTCATCCCAATTAGTCATATAACTGACGTCTTGGGACGTCTTTTGACCATTCGTCAATATATGCCTTTTTAGGGCCCCCTCAAACGTCAGTAGATGACGATCCCGGGTCGTCATACAACTGACGCTTTACCTTTAACGTCAGTTAGGTGACGAGTTGGGTTTGGGGTTAGGTTTAGGTCTGGGGTAGAGTTAGGATTCGAGTAACGTCATCTACTGACGTTTAAGGGGGCCTGAAAAGGCGTATATTGACGTATGGTCAAAAGACGTCCCAAAACATCAGTTATAAGACGAATTGGGATGAGACTGCACTGGATAGACAGGCGTACTGCGTCACATGAGCAACCTGTATGTCTTCTAATAGCTATGTCGAGTGAAATTTGAAAAATTCCCTTCCGAATCTCACAGAGATGGAGAGAGTGAGTATTAGCTGTCCATGAGCTAACAGCAGGATCAACTTTATTACTCTGGCTTCTCCCTTGACTTTATCTGACTTTATGCCTTTACGTCCCCCCGCCTGCGAGCTTCTCCTCCTGTCTATATCGATTCGTTGTGACGCAATCGTTAGCCTATTTTATCCAAAAACTGCTTATATCGGGCCATAACGTAAGAGACAAGGTAATGGAGCCTTAGTTTTATACATTGTCGTGTTTCTTTAGAAATAAATAATGGACAAATGAAGTCTTTGGACGCCTTAGATGTAAAATTATTCACTGTCAAATCAACGCAGTCTCATCCCAATTCGTCATATAACTGACGTTTTGGGACAATTCGTCAATATACGACTTTTTAGGGCCCCCTTAAACGTCGGTAGATGACGTTATGGGATCCTAACTCTACCCCAGACCTAAACCTAACCCTAAACCCAACTCGTCACCTAACTGACGTTAAAGGTACAGCGTCAGTTGTATGACGACCCGGGATCGTCACCTACCGACGTTTAAGGGGGCCCTAAAACGTTGTATATTGACGAATGGTTAAAAACATCCCAAAACTTCAGTTATATGACGAATTGGGATGAGAATGTGTTGGTCAAATTGACGCCAAAATGAATGGGAGTCAATGAAATGCGAACAGCAGATGATAGTCTGCTACAATGGCGGCTCCCGAGAGACTTCAACTTACGGCTGATGGACTACCCCCTTGGTAATTCCATTCTTACTTCCTGTTCTAAACTATGAAGGTTTGTAACATATTTGCATAATGCCAGCCTATTGGCTGCTTGTGAACAGCATCCACTCTGACCCTCAAACACTGTGGTTGTAGCTGAGGACTAAGAGTTTGGTTTGTGTTGTTGACATGTCAAGAAGACACGGTTTCAATACCGTGAAAGCAAATCCACTTTGCAGCACTTCGAAATGAGGACTCAAGCTGTAACTGATATACAAAAAATATAAAAAATATATTTTTATCGGTAAAACCAACTCCATATTTACTGTTTGTATGAAGTTGTGTATGAAATGCTGAGGAAAATCTAGTGCTGAAATTCAGATATGGTAATGGGTGTTTGGTTTCCAACCCACTGTAAACAATAGACCAATCACTACAGACTGGGCCATCTGACCAATCAGAGCAGAGTCAGGGTTGCGGAAAGGTGGGGTTTAGAGAGACCGAATCCTTTATCAAACTGTTTCGGACACTGTGAGAAAATAGAAGATGCTGCAATGTATATTATAAGACAGTGTTTTGACCTTGGGTGCATGTAAACCTATTGTAGGAGACCAAAAACAAAAATAGTAACAAATAAGGAATACAGTGTTAAGTAAATATTTTGTGTGAGTAAATATATAAAATTAAGTATATAAAATTAAATAAATTATTTAATAATTAGAAAGTAATTGTATTATGGAAATTTAAAAGTGCAAAGTACAATCGTTTTGCAATCTGAACAGTATAAGCATTAGAAAGAATCAAACAAGTGTGTAAATGTATTAATACTGCAATAAACGTTCAAGGCTATAGGCTTAAAAAGTAGTGCAGGGTTCTTGATATGAAAAAGATGTTAGATATTTAAAGTATACTTTCAAAATTTGCATCAGCCAGTAATGTTTAAAAAGGTTAAAAAAATAAATTTATATATGTCTATGCATTATGAATAAGTGTATATTAATTAATATTAAAGTGCTACATACAGCACACAGATCCAGGACTGCTGGTAGCGAACTCCAGTGGTTGTTGCTGTCACACCCTGAACGGTCTCGGTCAAAAGGTGAACTTGAAAAGACACAGAAAGAGAGAGAAACTGTAAAACCCATTCCCTGTTTTTAAAGACAGTTAGTCTTCCATTAATGTTTTCTCAAAGGGGCTGCCCTGGATTTCTAGATTGCTAGACTAGATGACCTGAGGCATTTGGGGCGAGCAGCCCGGTGCTCACCATTGGCATCCTGTTCTCCAGCATCTATGAACAGAGCACTCATGACCTCGTCCGCATTGCAGCTGCCCAGCCCGTCAGTGGCCACATGGTCCAGCATTCTGCGCAGTACTTCGTCCAGGGAGGCTGCCTTTTCATCCAGTAGGATGCTGGCCTGAGCCAAGAACCCATCTAGATCCCGGTGAGCTCTCACCTCCTCCTGGAAATTCATCAGCTTCACATACTGAAACAGGAAAGAACAAATCATAAGGTCATTACAAATCATGCTCTAGACCTTGGTTCTCTTTAATCAATCAGTTAAACCAATCAACATAGCATTTGCATTATATTTGCGCATTTGACATAGCTTTTTATTCAAAGCAAACCCATGACATTGAAGCACAGTAGTGCATTTAGTAACAATTAAAACAACATAAACCTGTGATTACTCCAGTTTTCAGTGTCAAATGATTATTCAAAAATCATTCTAATATGCTGGTTTGGATAAAAATATGATCAAGCGACTTTCAAAAATTTATAAAAAAAATTTTTCTAAAATTGGTGTCAATTCCACCTCATAACTTCAGATCATAAAAAAGAAAAAATGCACTCAAATTGAACCATGAGGCTTCATAGCCTTACCGTACGTTCACACCGCCGCGGCGAGAGCGTCAAAGTGGCCGGAAGTCATTCATTTTCAATGAGAGCCGGCGGCAAGCTCCGGCGAGGGCGGCGCGGCGCGTCTTGGACGGTGAGAGCGGCGAGGAAAGTTGAAATCAGTTCAACTTTATGGTAATGAGCAATGACGCGGTTCGGCGGCAACCAGCGGCAACCAATCGGAATGTAGAAGTGTTCCGTTTGAGAGAATTCCAGAGAACGCAGTCCTGTAAACTTTGGTTCCGGCCACATTAGTTCCCAAGCAAAATAGAGGAGGTTGATCATTTGAATTTGATAAGAGGGCGCGCAGCACTATTTATAGGCAAGATTTTCGTGCTAGAACACTTTTTCAGCGGTAATGCAAATTATAATAGCACTTAACCATGAACACAAAAGCCACACCACACACATATGGCTTTTCATTTGTTTATTTCATTAGCAAACATGTCACTATAATTTTAAAGTTATTTCCATCGATCAATTTTCTGCAAAAATAACGACCGACATGCTTGTTTGCTTTGTGGCCCCTTTAAATACCGTTTTAAAAAAGTCACGCATTCGATCTACGTCAGAGCATCAGAGCATCCACGAATCTTTCCACGGCGTCGTTGACAGAGCGGCAAGAGCGAATTTTGCCGCCTCGCCGCGGCGGTGTGAACGTACGGTTACACATCTCGATTAAACAACAGATTTTAATTATAACACAGCTTTAGAAAAAATGGCTTACTCTTCGTGATGTATGTAGAAGGCCAAATCCTGAAACGTCGTCTTTTCATAGTAGAAAGGACAGGAAGAGGAGGAAATAAATGATAAATTGTTAAAACCCTTGTGCTGTTACATGCATGTATGAGTTTGAAGGACATACCACTGAGCCAGGCCTCCCAGAAGAAATGTTTTCTTTCATTATCTTGAAGCCATGAACCCTTTGTATTATGTCTCCCTGGTTATAAATAGTCAAAGAGTCTCCAAGTCTGCAGCACAGACACATCAGAAGTGCATTGTGGTCCCTGAACCCTGACACAGCAGTCACTTAGGAATAAGACCTGGCACAGCCTTCTTCCCCAACATATGAGCCAAAATATGAAAACAATACTGATTGTTTTTAAGGTGGAAAGTGAACAGAGATAATTTTTGATAGGTGTTCAAAATGTGGAGGAGGTTGAGCTGCTGCTGATGGTTGATTCTACTGGGATCCATCTATACCTCAGGCTACCATCACAATGATTTTTGAAGTAGTCTCAAAGAGAATCTCATCTAACGCACCCACGCACATCATATCTGAACCGCACCACACAGATCTAAACAAACATCACACACTGTGATGCGTCATGACGCTCTGACCCGAGATGGTCGGCTGAATGGGCGTCTCGACTGCTGTCTGTTGCGATCGTGAGAGTCTCATGTTTCCTCAAGCTCTCTTCTCTGCGGCACCTCGCAGCTCTGAGGCATCAACATGTCACAATAGAGCTCCTTAAGTAAGACTTTCTTAGCTTTAAGATGATTATTATAATCTAATTTCCCTGCCTAACTCAGTCTGACGTGACCTTTTACAGCTGCTGTAGATGAAATATAGCAGTGTTTTTATAGAGGCTGAGAGGTGTTTAATGAATCATGCTCATTTTCATTTCAAGCAGAGACATTTATTTAATACTATTTATGGTATGTGACTTCAGATCCACCCCCTTAAAAACATATGCACCATCTGTTGAAGCTACCCAAGTAAAACCCTGCCCAAAACCAGACACACAGAGTATTAAAACCATAGCTGTCCCAATCAATTTTTTCTTTGCATGGAAGAGTATAATCATGACATGAGGTAAACTACATGATATTCTGAGGGATAAACCGAGTTTGTGCCGGTGTGGTGAAGAGATGAGTCCCTCCGAAGAGATGGGTCCCACCTTAGGACCCAAGCGATCCGATTGGTTCAAAGCTAGTTTTATGGGTAATCGCTTTAGTGCCTGGTTACAAATTAGAGAAAATCACTTTATTATAAGAGACGTTTGAAGTACGTTATAACGAGTCATTAATGTAGTTTAACTTATATGTTTCATATACTTGTATATAACCGATAGCCTAGAAATCTAGACGCACCCTAGCGGCAGCAAAAAATATTTTGCTGCAAAGTGTGGTCTAGCAACTCTCCGTTGACTTTCGAAGTGGAAAATCCAAACTCTGGTCTGGCCAATCACATCGTGTATAGAGTTGGTGGGCGGGCTTAACACAATGACGGCAGAGTTGTGACGGTTCTGCGCCGTGATTTCCATAGGTGATTTCCCTGATACTTAAAAACAAACAAGACGCAGCTGGCGAACAGCGGTCTCTTCTGGCCACGATTTGGATGACGTGGAGTTAAGAACGTAACTTAAGTCATTCTTAAAAAGGAAGATGTGTTCAGAGTTTTGACGACCGGATAAGACAAAAGTTTAATATATCAACTTTCTCCGCTGGAGAGAAACCATGGGGAAAGCGCATGGGACTCACTCAGCCACAGCCATCATCGCTCTGGTTGGTTCAGCGCTATCCTATGGCGTGCAGAGGGATATTGAAAGACAACCTTTTATCCCGCCCCCGGATTGAGGTATGCCAATTGTGAGTTCCCAGACCTAACATCTTGATAGGTCTGGTTTGCCAGGCTATATAACCGAAGCTGTAGATTGTAAATTTAAACATTTCTCGTTCTTAGTGTTTTTTAGTTAGCTTACATAGTAGATAAAAGATAGGTAGTACTTAGATAGTAAATAAACCACAGATTTGAGCTTTAAACAACTACATTCTCACCTTAAAAACTCTTAAAATTACATTTCATGACACAATAACAGTAATATTTTTAAATTTCGCAGACTTTTTCCTTTGCTGTTGACGCAACCTACTATGAAAAGCGCTAAACAAAATAGACGTATTACTTGAAAAGCGCAAATCAAATAAACATATTACTTAATGGCAACAAACTGCTTTAATCAGGTTATAGCGAGAACATATTTAGATCAGGCATACAACTGGCATACTATGGGGTCCTAAGGTGGAACCCATCTCTTCAGGCGGACTCATCTCTTCACCACACCAGCTGCAGCTGTTTGTTTCACAGTTGGGGTGATACGCTGTGAAGTTTGTTTACTCACAGACTCCGGTTTTGATGGTATTTACTTAATGTGATACTGTGAATTTGAGCTGGTTATTTTTTTATTTTTTTATGAAGTTATGCTTGTATGATCAATTCAGCATTTCCTCTTGCAGTATTTAACACATAAGCCCTCTCATCTTCAGCCCTCCTCAACCCGTTTTGTTTGTCTTTCAATTAACAGAAAATGTGCAAACTAAACAGATGTGGCGAGCAGATGCATAGGAACAGAGAAAATATTATAAAAACAATTATTTCTCACCCATCCCTTGGAAGAGGTGGCCATTTTTTGCCTGCCCAGGAGTGTCTGTGGAGGAAACAGGTCTCAACTGAGCCTTCATCTTCATACAAATGAGTTTCTTTACATGTTTCAAGGTGGTCAGAAGAAGAATTACAATTCTTACCAAAAATAGATGGATAGCCAAACGGTCCAACGCATTCTTATCCTTTCAGCGTCAAATGGGTGACGCTATATGACAAAACGGCCAAAAACTACGCACACGGCACCCGTTATCGTTAATATGACACGCGTTGTGATGGTCAGTTTAGGTGTGGGGTAGGGTAGTCTCATATACACGCTAAAGGATTTATGACGCCTTGGGTTCGCATGTTATATTAACGATAAAGGGTGCCATGTGCGTAGTATAGCGCCGTTTTGTCATCAGCGTCACCTATAAGACGCTAAAGGATGGGAACGGGCTGAACGGTCATATAGACATATACCCCTTTTCCACCAAAGCATTTTGAGAGCCGTTTCAGAGCCGGTGCCTGCGCGCAAACCAGTTCTTTGTGTTTCGACACCCAAAAAAACGGTTCTCAGCCGGGAAAACTGATTCCAAGCGGCACCAACTCTTTGCTGGACTAGAACTGTTATTTTACCCCGTCATGCTTACGTCGGGGGCTGGGGAGGGTTTAGATGTGTTCTAAACATCTTTTCTGACCATTGCAAAGCCAGGAGAAACATTTGTGGAAACGCGATGGAGTCCGCCTTTGTCATTGTTATGCTTGAAGTTGGCGCAAGCGTTTCTATTTTTTTAAAACATTATAAGCAAAGAAGAAAACAGTCACAATATAGAACAATAAATGGAAAGAAAAAAGACACAAGACAAGGGTACATAACTAATCAGAAAATATTACGTATCAAAAAGAAAAGATTAAAAGACTTACATATTTCAATTGTTTTTAAACGCCTTTTTGGTAGACAAGTTAGAGATAATCCCAAAGTAATGTTGTACTTGCAAGCGTTTCTAGCTAAGACATATGGCGACGTACACAGTGACGTAACAACGTCGTTCCCTGGGCGCTCTAGTCAGTGGAAAAACAAACAAGTTCTGAAAGGGTTTGCAAGTTGAACCAACTATGAACAAACTTTGAACCAGCACCAGTTCCAAGCCAGTTCTTTTTTAGTGGAAAAGGGGTAAACGAGACAGAAAGATAGACAGATAGATTTTTTTTTTTTTTGCATAAACAAACCCAAAGTCAGCATAAAATTGTTAAAAATTGTACCCAATTGAAACAGCTTCTCAAACGAGAAAAAAAACATAGGGTGGGACTTGATTCTGTCCATTGGGAAGGGATTGGATCGTTGTTTGCTAATTACTCATGTGAGTTTGCAGCAATTACCGAATTAAAGATGAATTAGTGTAGTTAATTGCACTTGGATGCTTTAAAAATAATGAAAATGTGAGGGGGGAAATTCAATGCATCTGCTTCTACGGTCAGTAAAATCAATGAATGAAAAGTTGTAATTGAGCCTTATAATGGCACTGAAGAGGGGCAATAGAGTGAAGAGCAGTCATGAGTCACTCTTATAAATTCAGGATCCTGACTCCTACTCTTACCTCAGCTGCACACACTTATTCCAGGCCATCAAAGAGACTGGGATTTAATGGAAATTTCCCATCTTTGAAATTTATCCAATTTACACCAGCCCTGATATCGTCATGCATGGAAGGCTCAGAGCCGTCACGTATTTTCTTCAGGGTGGATGGGATAAAGAGGTTATTTTCTGCACAAAAATTGTATTACAGACTGTAGGATATTCGAAGCACATCGTGTTGCTATCTCCAATGAGCGCATGCAGCTCCACCATCCTCCCGCCATCTTTAATTTAGCAGACAACTTGCTTTGTTACAACAGTCCTCACACTAGATGGGCCTCAAAACACTGTAGCGCTTTGAGCCCTAAGGCAGATCGCTGCCCTTGCAACCCTGCTGGCCTGGAAAAATAGATTCAGTTATCTTTGTGACAAAATATAATTTGTTCCTATATCTATGCTTCCTAAATACTGCAAAATCTAATGCAAAACTAGTTTTTTTTTTTTTTTTTTTGAGAGAGAGAATGTCTGAGAATGGAAATTCCTCCCTTGTGGATTGGTTTGCTCTACAGTCTGGACATGCGACATCTGGGATTAGAGGGAAGATTGTCATTTCTAGTCTCACTTCAGGACCTCATCAGCCCTCAGGCCACACGAGTCCTGTAATGGCTGGACATACACACTGTACGTGACAAAACCATTTCTGAGAGTCCTTAATGGATCCCTTAAAGCAATGTTCCGTGTTCAACACAACTTAAGCTCAGTCCACGGCATCTGCAGCATGCTGCCAAAGAAAATAACGTAATATCACACAAGAAAGACTTGTGTTGTGGCAGCAAACATGTAACTAAGAAAGGAAAAGCCACTCCAAAATGTTATTGGTCTGCTTTGACAGTGACACAGAGAGCAACATAGTGTCTGCCCACATCCGGTGTGGTCCTTTATCATAAATTAATGTATCAATCCAAAAATTTCCATGATACATGTAAGAATATTATAAGTCATACAATTAAAGACAGAACAAAGAGAGGGCCCCACCAATGCTTGGGACGGCCTTGACTACATGCAGCCACATAAAGACTTGCAAAATCCAATAGGATTTGTTTGAAACATTGTAATTAATACAGTACAACTTGTCACCTTCAATGGGCTTCTCTTTGTGTTTGTGAAGTCTAAGGTTTAATCCCAATTCACCCCTTGGCCCTACCCCTCCGTTTTGCGCGTTCACGTCTAGGGGTAGGGTGTCCCGATTCTTGTTGAGATCGAGGGGTAGGGCGAAGGGGTAGGGCTACATTGCCCTAGAAACAGAAGATTTTTCAGAGGCACACTCCAAATGGAGGGCTAAGGGAAATTTCACGGAATGCATCGGAAATCACCGGCGAGATGGATCACAAATGGTTAAACATTTAAATTTAGCGTCAGATGATTCCACCACGCACTTCATTTACTCTTAATAACACTATAGTCGTTTAAATTAAGAAATGGTATAATAAATTACCTTTCCGATCAGAAAAGACATTGAGGAAGGGATGTTATAATCATCATGTTTATTCAAAGTTAAGAGCAGCTGCGCTGATTGTCAGTTGTTGTCATGGCGAAATCCTGTACAAACTATGTACAGAGAGCCATCTCCGGCAGAGCCATCGCCAACTGATGACGTATCGGGTACATGAAGGGTTCCATTTCGTAGGGGAATATTTCAACCCCTTGGCCCTTATAACTCCATTTTAAGGGCCAATGGGTACACTCGAAAACAAGGGGTAGGGCCAAGGGGTGAATTGGGATTGAGCCTAAGTGGTCGAAGTCTTGTTGTTTTGTTCAGTTTCATTCTGTCAGAAATGAATATTTTAAAACATGCAACAACACAACACATTATGGTCTCTCTTCATTACCCACAGTTGTACTGGTAAATTTGAGTGTGATATTTGTCACGTCACATTTCACATCACATTGTCCTCTGTGTCAGAAGTGTGCCAACATAAATGAGGCATCAGTTTAGGGGATTTGTTGTGTCACGCTGCACTCAGTGTAGACAGCAACACTGATTATAATGGGTTCTATATGCTTTTGTTGTGTCATGTTGCACCGCTCGCGTTGTGACTATTGATGTAGATTCATTTTCTGCTTTGTTTACCAGGCATTAGCAGTCCTTTTACAAACTTGTCTATGTCCATGCTTAAAGCAGAACCATGCATAATTTATTTATATTTTTACACGGCTCCCTGCTGTACTTAATTTCGATTCTTTAAATGAGCCATCTAACAGTCTGTTATTGCACGACAACAATCACTACGGATAACAGACTGCTCAAGCAGGTTACTACGAGACAACTTAAGGTAATAAAATGTCAAATTAATATATTGACATTTTCAATTATTCACGTGGCAAATAGCCGCATAATAAGCAGGCTAATTTCGCAGTGGTGTCCTGTATCAACCTGAAGATGTTAGTTTTTTGCTTTTTTATTCAAAAAAGGGGCGCGACATAAGAGGAAAGCATGTAATCATATTTTGCTTACAATGCAACACACATTCCGTCTCATGGACATCTTTTCTCTGCTGCTTGCCTCATTAGACTTCCTGTTAGCAGGCTCGCTGACTTCCTGTTGCTGACTGTGCTGTCCTGTGATGCTGACGGGAATAATAGTTCCATGAAAAGGTCTATACCTTTAGCAGGAACTAAAGTACATTGGCACTGACCCAAAAATAGTTGTTTTAACTCTCTGAGACCTGATGGCAGATCTGAATTCCTCTAAGTGTTCGTTCATCCAATTTTATTTAATGCATTGCATTCACATATAAACAATGCACATCATCTCGTGTTAAACAGCACGTTTGAGCTTCAGCAAGAACCAATGAGGTTCATTCTTGTGTTACATAGCACGTTCGAGCTTCCTCAAGAACCAGTGAGGTTCATTCTCATGTTACGCAGCACGTTTGAGATTCAGCAAGAACCAAAGAGGTTCATTCTCATGTTATGCAGCACGTTTGAGCTTCAGCAAGAACCAATGAGGTTCATTCTCGGTGTTACGCATCACGTTTGAGCTTCAGCAAGAACCAATGAGGTTCATTCTCGTGTTACGCAGCACGTTCGAGCTTCCTCAAGAACCAATGAGGTTCATTCTCGTGTTATGCAGCACGTTTGAGCTTCAGCAAGAACCAATGAGGTTAATTCTCGTGTTACGCAGCACGTTTGAGCTTCAGCAAGAACCAATGAGGTTCATTCTCATGTTACGCAGCACGTTTGAGCTTCCTCAAGAACCAATCAGGTTCATTCTCGTGTTACGCAGCACGTTTGAGATTCAGCAAGAACCAATGAGGTTCATTCTCGTGTTACGCATCACGTTTGAGCTTCAGCAAGAACCAATGAGGTTCTCTTACGAGAGGTTCTCTCGTATTGCGTAAGCTGAGCTTACGCTACGGGAAAGATTCATCTTTTCTGAGAAGTTGAAGCCAAAAAATTATCCTATAATTTTGTATCCAATGTCAACGCAGTTCACTGCAGCAGACCATGAGCGGGCTAGCTAGCAGCTCATTGGTTCGCTCAGGGAGAACTGCTACAGCCTATGAGGGAACTCGGTTGAACTCGTGACCAATGAGAAGCAGACACGCTCTCATTGCGTCAGAGCCCGCCAAACGGAGTGGCCCGAGTCTATAAATAAGCGAGTTTCCCGCTGTTTTCCGATTTTCATCTCTTCAGCGAGGCTATACGCACCTGCTGATCTCCGAGAGGAAGCCGCGTCGCCGTCGAGAAGGCATCTCTTAGCGAGCGTGTGGACAGAGTCTGAGGAAGCCGGCCGTCTTCGCCACCTTCAGCCATCCTGCGAGCTAACGCCATCCGGCGACGTATCCTTACATTTGTATTTTGCTTGTGTTGTGTATTTTCACAAAAGAGCAGCGAGCGTCTTTTTAAAGATGCCTCGCACACCTCATGCCGCTCCCCTCTCAGCGCCGGAGTCCCGCGCTGTATGTGGGACGAGCCGCTTACAGCTGTGCCGACCGCGGCTAGCTTTCTTTACTTTACAAGAGAGCTAGCTTGCCCCCGCGCATAGCTTCACCGAAAATGGGTTTATCAATGGTGTGTAGTCCCGCCGAGGCTGGTCCTGTTCGCCACCATCACGCCCTCTTATCTGCTCGCGCTCCTGTGCTTGTGTCTTACTGCTGTGGCTCAGTGGTAAAACACAAAGCTTTTCGCGCCAGAGAGACCCGTGTTCGGAATCCGGCTCTTGCAGATAATTTTTTGCACGACATGAGAAACGAGTGTGTTTTTAACCCGCCGAGGCCGGTCAGCATCCTCTAACGTTTCTCTTTCCTCGTTCGAGCGGCCATAAACGCCCCCCGTGCATAGCTTCACCGTGAATGGGTTTGTGTTACTGTTGGTCTCGCCGAGGCTGGACCTGTTTCGCCACTAACACGCCCCCTTATCTGCTCGCGCTTTTCAGCTTATTGTGTCTTACTGCTGTGGCTCAGTGGTAAAATACAAAGCTCCCCGCGCCAGAGAGACCCGTGTCCGGCTCTTGCAGATAATTGTATGCAGCTCTGAGCTCGCGGCCAGCTTTCTTACGTTTCAGAAAGCGGCCGCGCTCTCCGCGCTCATGCGTCAGCGGCGACATGAGAAACGAGTGTGTTTTTAGCCCGCCGAGGCCGGTTAGCACCCACCTCTCTAACGTTTCTCTTCCTCGTTCTAGCGGCCAAATTGTCTATTTTGCAGCAACGAGCCTGTTATTACATGAACGCCTGCAATAACGCCGACAGATTCGATTGACGCCAATGCTGTTCAAGCACACCCCGTGTCTAACAGAGCCCACTCTCTTAGCTGGCTATGCCGCCTGAGTGTTATCTGTAACAGATGTGCCCACGTCCGTGCTCACATCTTCTTTCTGCCCGCTCTATTACACGGCCAGGTCGCGTGCATCCCAGCCTCTTCAGTCTCGTGCCCGCTCGCAGCGCTCACGTCTCTACATGCACGCGACCCCGCGCGCGTCAGGCTATATTTAGTCTCTGCCGCTTACAGCGCTCAGGTTTCTATCACGCACTTGCGCGCGCGTCACCTGTGCAGCCTGTATCAGGTGAAAATGTAAACAGGCATAAGTGCATAATGTCTGGTTTACACCAAACATACTATAAGTGTAGTATATGTGCCCACAGTTCAGTGTTCACTCCTATACTCAAGCACCACACTTGTGCCCGCTGCAGTCTCGTGCCCGCTTGCAGCGCTCACGTCTCTACATGCACGCGACCCCGCGCGCACCACAAGTGCAGCCTTTCAGGCTATATATAGGCTCTGCCGCTTACAGCGCTCAGGTTTCTATCACGCACTTGCGCGCGTCACTTGTGCAGCCTGTATCAGGCTAAAACGCAATTAGGCATAAGTGCAGAATGTCTGGCTTACACCAAACATGCTATAAGTGTAGTATATGTGCCCACAGTTCAGTGTTCACTCCTACACACAAACACCACACCTGTACCACGCTCACACTGTAAGCACGCTCACACACGTGCTCAGCCCGCTATGTGTATACACATACATGTGTTGTATACACACGCTTTTTGTGTAGAATATGCGCCCACATCCTGTGTTCGCCCATACACAAAGCACCACACTCCCTGTGCCTCTGTCAGAGCCCACTCTCAAAAAGCAGACACTTCCCCTTGAGTGTAGGTCCCGTTGCCTAAACATTCTCAGCGTGCCCACACACTGTGTCCAGCCCGCTATGTGCAACAATCAGGCCGATATAGCCAGTCACCCGCTAGTGTCACACTTCTAAGCGTGGGAAGCTATCCCGGGAATCTCCCCATGGGTGCTAAGCACAATAAAATACGGCTATCTGTTACAGTTTCCGCGCGCGGCCCAAACTACAGTGATTTTAGAAGCAACAAACAGTCCTCCCGTTCGGCCTATCCTTAGCACCCCGTACGTTCACGAAGTGCATGGATACGGCGCTCACCCCCTGCGGAGCCAGGGGCTGCGAATTTTGAACTATTTGGACGACTGGCTGATTTTGGCACAATCACAGACAGAGCTACTGTCTCTTCGTACAGTCCTCCTCGACCATCTGAACACCTTGGGTCTCTCTGTCAACTGGACAAAGAGCTCGCTTCAGCCCTATCAGACAATTTCCTTCCTGGGAATAGATCTAGACTCAGTGGCTATGACGGCTCGCTTATCTACACAGCGCGCGCGCCGTGTTCAGCGTCTCGCCGCATCCTGTCAGATGGACACCCTCACACCTCTGAAAACTTTTCAGAAGGCGCTGGGTTACATGGCCTCAGCCTCCGCAGTACTTCAGCTGGGTCTACTGCACATGCGCCCCCTTCAGCTTTGGTTGAAGAGCCGTGTGTCTCACCGTGCGTGGACCACGGCCGCCAGCTGATCAAAGTTACGCAGACCTGTATCTCGGCTCTGCAACCATGGACAGTGGCAGAATGGTTTCAGCGGGGCGTCACCATGGGAACCGTCTCTCGCCGATAAGTCTTTTCGACAGACGCATCCAACTCAGGTTGGGGTGCGGTCTGCGAGGGCTCACCGGCCTCTGGCCACTGGTCAGTTCAAGAGAGCTCCCTACACATAAACTGTCTGGAGATGATCGCGGTCGAGAACTCGCTCACGTTTTTCCTCCCGCGCATCGGGTCACCACGCATTAATCCGCTCAGACAATGCAGCCATAGTCTCCTATTTCAACCGTCTGGGCGGTGTCAGATCCAGGAACCCCTTCCTGATGACGAAATGCATTTTAGTTTGGTCCCAGAGCCACCTGCTCTCGCTAAGAGCGACGCACGTGCCGGGCCACCTGAATGACGGCCCAGACAGACTGTCCAGGAACCTCATCCTTCCGGGAGAATGGTCCCTGCACTTTCAATCAGTCCAGAAACTGTGGCGATATTCGGCAGAGCAGAGGTGGATCTCTTCGCGTCAGAGGAGAACGCTCACTGCCCAATACTTTTCTCAAGAGCGAGGACGCGCTGAGCCCAGGAGTGGCCAGCCGCCCGCTTCAGGCTTTCCCTCCGGTCTCCCTGTTACCACAGGTTTTACAGAGGATCAGGGAAACACGCCACTCGGTGCTCCTCATAGCCCCGCGTTGGGAGAGTCAGACTTGGTTCCCGGACCTCGCTCAGCTGTCGCAGACAGCCCCGTGGCCCATTCCAGTCAGAGCAGATCTCCTCTCTCAAGCTCGCGGCACGATCTGGCATCCCCACCCTAAGCACTGGGTGCTTCATGCACGGGTGATCAACAACTATCCGATGCTGATCACCCGGGGGAGAGTTAAACACCGATGCATGAACGCCAGAGCGGCTTCTACTAGGAAGCTCTATGCGTCAAAATGGTCTGTGTTCTCAAAAGGGTGCACCGACAAAAACCTAGACCCTCAGCGGTGCGACGTGTCGTCTTTGCTTGTCTTCCTTCAGGAGATGCTGGATAAGGGCAGGTCCCCATCCACTCTCAAGGTTTACGTGGCAGCTGTCCGCGGAGTTCGCTGAACCCCGACGCGCTCAGTCTCTAGGCAAAGACGAGCTAGTCATCCGCTTCCTCTGGGGAGCTAGAAGGATGAACCTTCCGCGCCCCCTTCGGTTCCCAATTGGGATCTTTCTATAGTTCTCGAAGCTATGGAAGCTTTGCGAAGCTATCTCGAAGCTTTGCGTTCCCGGCCGTGCTTGCGCTACCAGTGTTCTCGCTTCATTCAATGAAAACCGGAAAACAGCGGGAAACTCGCTTATTTATAGACTCCGGGCCACTCCGTTTGGCGGGGCTCTGACGCAATGAGAGCGTGTCTGCTTCTCATTGGTCACGAGTTCAACCGAGTTCCCTCATAGGCTGTAGCAGTTCTCCCTGAGCGAACCAATGAGCTGCTAGCTAGCCCGCTCATGGTCTGCTGCAGTGAACTGCGTTGACATTGGATACAAAATTATAGGATAATTTTTTGGCTTCAACTTCTCAGAAAAGATTAATCTTTCCCGTAGCGTAAGCTGCAGCTTACGCAATACTCGTTCCCTCATCTAGAGAGAACCGAGGTCACCGTCAGGTAACCAATTCGTTCATTCTCGTGTCACGCATCACGTTTGAGCTTCAGCAAGAACCAATGAGTTTCATTCTCGTGTTACGCAGCACGTTTGAGCTTCAGCAAGAACCAATGAGATTTGTTCTCACGCTGTCAAGCAAGTATGGGTCAGCTTCCGTTTATGTTCGGGTTGTTGACTTGACATGGTATTTTCACTGTCACACACCATTAATATAGTAATGTCATCATTTAAAATGTAGTAAATGGTTAAAACAGTAAAAGAATTGACAAAGTTAGTGACCCCTCATATTTTCTCAAACATCATCTGATCAATGTTTATATGTGAATAAAAGAGTAAATTCAAACTGTTCAGTCTTAGGGGATTGGAACAACATGAGGGTGAGTAAATGATGACAGAATTATCATTTTTGGGTGAACTTTGGTTGAAAGGACAGACTGGACATTGAATTGTATATGGGATTTTTTTCTGTCCAATAGAATATTTCTTTTTGACATTAATACATTTATTCATTACACATTAATAATTTCAGTTTATAAGTATACATTGTTGCTTCTCTTTAATTATTAAGCTTGTCCCATACTTGGAGCTTTTAATAATAAGAATAATACTAATTATATTGTATCCCCTATATTGTATCTGCCAGCTCAAAGAGTCCTCTAACGTTATTTGTTATAAGCATAAGGCGACAATGAAGCTTGATGTGGCAATTATTTGTTTTTTTATTTTATTATTATTTTTTATTTGATTTGATCATTATTTATATATCATTATGTTTTAGACGAGTGATTCAATGCAATCAAGTTTATCTAACACAGCTGCGATCATCATATTTGCTTTACATTTGCTCTTACATCTTCAGCTTTCATCAACCCAGCTGAATCCTGACTCATTCTTATACCTGTTTTTACCTAATTTTGCACTGCAGTATTTATTTATGAGTAGCATGAGTTTTGAGACTTACAAAAAAATAAATCTTTAGTAGATAATCCTCTTAAATCCTCTTAATTTAAATACTACTCAATTTTTATAGTTGTACGTTAAAGTCTAAAACTCCAACAACAGTTTAAAACACCTGACTTAAAAATGCATATGTCCCATATGCAGTGGTGATTGTCACATTTGAATAGGAAACATTTTCACCAGTCCTTCAAAATTGATCATATGATAGTTTTAATTGTTAATCAATTTAATGGTTGTAAAATTGTATATTTTAGTGTTTTTTATTTTACTCTGCCAAGGGACTACGGGCAGAAAATAGCACTTGTGCTACAACCTGGCACAATGCATCTCTCTTTGTTTTTAAACAAGGTTAATGTTAACTTGTGCATTGTCCCTATTTAAATAAAATAAATCATAATCAGAAAATTGGCAAGATTAAAAGAAGAGAAGTATTTCTTCTGCCTTAAAATCTTTCAGTCTTAGCAAATACAACAAGTGATTCTGTAAATTACCCCTGATAAGGAGAAAGTGACCTAATTCACAAGTGACCAAAACTCCACTTACAGGTCTTTACCTCCACTGATAGTTGACTAAACACAGATGAACTTACCGGTTGGGACAAAATTCAGCACTTCTTTGCTTTCCATCATTTTCCTCAGAAGAATAGCCGATCAACCCATCATGGTTTCAAATAAAAAGCCCATACTTTAACACCTCCCCCACACATCAGCAAGCACATGAAACAGGGAGGGTTTGGTCTGCCTCTAGGTCCCTGTGCCTTTACAGATGATGCGACACTCAGACACAACTGAAACCCAACACAACTGAAAGTAAGATATTATTTCTCATTATTTCTTGCCATTATCACAAACATAAAAACAAGGTAATGTATGTATATATATATATATATATATATATATATATATATATATATATATATATATATATATATATATATATATATACACACACACACATTTATTATATAACATAAATGTGTGATATAGGCACATTCTTTACTCATAAACATAATTAACCAGGAAGGTTCACACAAATTGAAAAAAATAAATAAATAAAAATCTACTACAAATTGAGCCCTGCACTGGGTCTGCCTGGATAATATTTTAAACGCCTGACTATAAACTAACTTTCATGAATTAAACAATTTTCCTCTCCACCTAGACTTACATTTGAGAGCTGATATGCATTTGAATTAATGCAGGATAAAGTAGTGGTTAAAGTGTAAAGATTGATTAAAATTTGCCAGCCGAGATCATGCTACCAGTCCATTGAGAAATTAAACTCAGCATCACATCAGTAATAATGCTAATATGCTCAATTTGGCAAATTTAAACAAAGCACCTATTTAATAACTGAAGAATATCCCTTTAATGATAGAACTGCACACTTATAATTCCTGTAAATAACCGTGATTTTAACTGTAAAAAACTGTAAAAATGCTACAGTGCAAAACTGTTAATTAGTAAACAAAGTTTCCGTACTATACACGGTAAATAACTGATATAATTTTACAGTAAAATACCGTTAAATTTACAGTTTTTGAAAGTGAAAAAGAACAAATCATTGTATAATTTACAGTGATAAAACGCAAATGGACATTCCCACAATTCCCTGTGTGACACTTTACATTTTATGTATTTTTGTTGAAATAACTATGGTTCCTCGTAATTTTATTGTTTTTTTTTTCTAATCAGTTATGTACATTAGGGTTATATGTTACATTTAATGTTGTTAAATTAATGTTTATTGCATTTTTTTTAATTGCATGTGTGTTACCATGATGGTGCTTAATGTTTGTGTGAATGACACTGTGCAGCTTCTCTTAAAAAGTATTGCGTTATACAAGTATGAATTTGTGATGAGCTGTGATTGCTCATGTAACTCTCATCACTGCTGTGATGATTGTTGATTGTCAGTGTATTACAATGGTCTAAAGCAGATATCAATACATTAATAAGTTGGTAAATCCACATTTTCTCAGAAAAAAAATACGGTTTATTAATGTAAATTTCAAGTTAAATCTGTAAAATCCATTAACAGTTCCTGACTGTAATTTTTTAACGGTAAAGTTCTGGCAACCACAGCTGCCATTTTTTTACCGTTAAATTTACGCTGCAAAGTTTTCGCATACTAAATATATGGTAACACTTTATTTTAAGGTGCTTGTAATAAGCAGTAATGAGCAGTTAATAAGACACTTATAAGACCTTATAAGATGCATATAAGCATTAACTACTTAGCATATAAGGGTTATTTAAAGCACAAGACGAACCCGGAGAGGCAACTGAGCGGCCCGGAGTGGTCATGACCCAGCTGGACCCCAGGGGATGCAGTCTACACTGACCCTGGCTATAACTGTCGAGAGGCTCGTCGGTGGCACGATTGAGTAGAGCGGGAAAAGTGAAAAAGCATCCTCAGATGTTATATGAAGTAGTTAATGCTTATATGCATCTTATAAGGTCTTATACGTGTCTTATTAACTGTTAATTACTGCTTATTACATGCACCTTAAAATAAAGTGTTACCAAATTGTGCTCATATATTGTATAATTGTGACAGAAAGATATATAATGACACTGCCTAGCAAAAACATGTGATAAACTAGAAAAGGGAAATTTTGTTTTGTTTGACCATCAACATAAAAAGAAAGTTGACTGAATCCGAGTTTACTGAATTGAGGGCTTTATTTAAAAAAAAATAAAATAAATAAATAAAAAAATAAAGCCAATGCAGCATAACTTAATAAACAAAATCTTAATGTTCACAGAACATTACTGCACACAAACCCGGTGTGGCTCTTATATGCAAACTGAATTATGGATGATAAGGCAGACATTTTCAATACATAGTAGGGCTGTCAACTTTAAGTCGTTTAGTCGACTAATCAGTCGAATATCGATCTTGGTCGACTGAAATTCTTATTGGTCGACCAGTCGCATTTTTTTTTTTTTTGCCAATAGAAATACATTTTCAATGATTTACTCCCTGATATTTATTCCTTTATAAAGCAGTTATTTATTACTGTATTCTAAATATAATTAGCCTATGTTTTATCCCCAACTTTAAATGCTTTTAGGCTATTTCTTGTAACTGCGCCACAGTTTCAGCGCACACACATAACACACTCGGGAACCGCACCTACTGGCTGCGCTGCTGCTCGCGCTCAGTAAGGGATGTACTGGTAGGTGGTTTTGCTGTATTCATTCAGTTCACGCTACTTTCAGTCGACAGAATGTCCAAGAAATCTAAATCTTTTGTCTGGCTACATGTTTGTGGAGGTAGGCGACGGTGGCGACGCGTTGCTCCATTATGAGCGCGCACATCGCGTGCCTATTTGAAATCGAACTTGAGCGCGCAAAAGACGTGAGCAGCTCTTTTAACGGCTTTATCATACTGACTCAATAGATTGTTTTCTTAATAGGTTTTTATCTGTACACTTGACTCATTTGAAAGTAGCCTAAATAATGTAACAAAACGAAATTAAACTTATATGCTATCTTACAACACAGCCTAGATTTCAGATAGTTTTTTTAGGCTATTTTGTCTGTTGTTTTAAGACGCCTAACAGATCGGCTGGACAAAAGTTAACCCATAGCTTTGTAAGTAAAGAAGAATACAGCCTGTATAAACGAGAGCTTTTGTTAGGATTTTGCATTATGTGGCAGATAGCAGTTATATTATTTTGTCAGCGTGTGGTGTGATCAGGTGCGCGATTGTGACCGTCAGTATAGACCAAGGACAGAGCTCCTCACTTGCAGTTAAACAAATCACTTAATTTTCAAAGAATTGTATTATTATTATAGTTTTATTTATTTTCGATGTTTTTTCGTTGTTGTTTTATAAATGCTCTATGACAATTGTTTAAAAAATGTTCAATCAAAACATCCGTTTTTTTTTTTTTTAGTCGACTAATCGTCGCGCAGGACAAGACCTTGGTCGACTAAGGATTTCTTTGGTTGAATACAGCCCTAATACATAGTTGAGCTAGAAGCTCCACATCACATCTGACCTTTGGTCCTGCTTCATTTGTGTGCTTTTCCATTGAATTCCTTTAGAACAATGTAATCATTCATGGCATTCCTGTTAATTATTTTTGTAGAGGTCAGATGCCTTGTAAACTCATATCAAAGACGTGCTTTCACAAAACACCTCTGGTGCTCTGTTAAATGTGTGAGTTAAATGTTAGTGAGCTCCTAAGCAGGTTAAATGTCACTAAAAGTATGCCAGAAAAGAGGCCTCATGTTAGTAAAAGTTGTTAGTGGGCATTTTAATTATACAGGCCTTGGGTATGAAATATCACAGTGAGTTATGCCTCTGGCTGCTGCTAGGGGGCAACACACAGCAGAGACAGGAGAAACTCTGAAGACAATTCAGACTCAACCAACAATTTATCACATTATTGCAAGACTTATTACATTATGATTAAAGTAACAAGGTTGCATTATTAGCGGTGTGTACTGGATCATTTATTTACAATCTTTCAAAAGATGTACTTTACATTGAATCTTTAGGGGTAAATAAGGTACAAATGTAGAAAACCTCCTTAAAGGAAATTAAGGAGGAAATTTAAAAGGAAAAGAAATAAAGGAAATAAAGGAAAATTCACCATAGTAAACGAAATTTCACCATCTATCAAATGATGCATTGTGTTACTTAGGCTTTTTCTGATGACATTCTTTGCCCCATTCCCATCACTAAAAGCAGCATCTCTCAGAGGCATTTATTTTGAATATATGTGACTAGATGAGTCTAGCTATTCGGTGTGATGACGTTGAATTTTGAAGACTTCAAAATAATCACGAGGGGGATTATTGCTGATGTATTTTATGTCATAGAATAAAATGTGAGAATATCGATTTATCACAGACCTCAGGCATTTAACTAAAAAAACCCAGTGACTTCAGGACGATGGAACCAGAAGTGATATACAATGCTAACTTGTTTCCAGGTTTTGGCTAACAGTCTCATCCCAAGACGTCATATAACTGACGTCTTGGGACGTCTTTTGACCACACGTCAATATCCGCCTTTTCAGGGTCCCCTTAAATGTCGGCTAGATGACGATCCTGGGACGTCATACAACTGACGCTTTACCTTTAACGTCAGTTAGGTGACGGGGTAGGTTTAGGTCTGGGGTAGAGTTAGGATCCGATGAGCGTCATCTAACCGACGTTTAAGGGGACCCTGAAAGGCGGACATTGGCGTATGGTCAAAGACGTCCCAAGCCGTCATATAACTTGAGACTGTGCTGTTTTGCCCTGCAAAAATCCCCGCAGCACTCATATGGTTAGTTGTAGGGGTTGGAGTGGACTTTAATCCACTTAAGATTTTGAATAAATACACACAGAATTTGTTTGTATTGCAGATTGTTTTGTAATGTACTAGCCTACAAAACGGCTATCTGCATTATAGTGTAAAAATTATTTAGATGCTTTTTATAGCCTACTTAATAAAATACTTAGTGTAGCATTTAAAAATGATGTTTACTATTCTTTACACATCAGATGTGTCAAACAGTATTTCATTTTCAAGCTGATTTTCAGTTAGTGACTCCAACACTAACTTTAACTAGTGTGTAATTATAATATATATTTAATTTAATATATATTTAATTAAATGTATATAGAATTTGCATGCAGATTATTTTACAGTAATTCAGATCACTGTTTGAGCATGAATTATTAACATGAATTTGCGTTCTTAAAATAGATCATGATTCTCGTATGAAGTATGCCTAATAGAAGTATGTGTCTGTGAAAGGGGGCAAACATAAATGGTGAAGGCCTTATAAAAAGTTTCCATGACAGTCTTTGTATGACCATCATGAAAATGTTGAAATCTGTAAGTCTTGCTAACAAATAACCCCTGGGTCATCAACCATAAGTTAAAGAATCACCTATTATAGTGTCTGACTGTGAATGAGCATTTTATGTTTTAGTGAATGTCAACAGTGCCCTCTGCTGTTTGCTATATCGTCATAACACACCTGATTGTGATCATTGTGATTAGCAGAGAAAATATACAGTGTTGTGGGTGTCCAGGAATGAAAATCACTGATTTAGCCATGTTTGCCAAGAACTGAGGGATTTGAGAAATGTTTAAGTGATGTGGAGATTGTGTTTTTATTACTCAACAGGCCAGGAAGGTATACGATTGTAAAGCATTATCTATTGTGAAGGGTCATTTCATTAGCACTGTAGTTGTGGAATTTATTTTTAATGAAGTACTGTGCCAATTAACTAACTCAGTCATGGCTTGAGATCCTTTCCATCGTATATATCTCTTAAGCTATAGTGAATGTTTTATGAGTATGATAATCTCTCCTTCTCGCTTTAGTTATGAGACAGAACCATATCCGTTCTGCAGAGTCATACAGAGCTGAAGCACACAACCAAAGCATTATTCTTCTGCAAAATGCATATTACATTACATTGTGAACCTTTAAACGTTACCAGAAATATCATGTTTCAGAATCTTAATCAAACATCTACAGTACATTACTACATTATTCAAAATGTACACAAACAAAGCTGTTGGGAAATATAAGGCCTGGCACTAATTTAATTGTGTGTGTTTGGTCAAAGCATGGGAATATGGGCACTTTTAAATATATATATATATATATATATATATATATATATATATATATATATATATATATATATATATATATATATATATAGAAAGTTTTGTTGTAAATATATTTCACTATTTGACGTTTTGCTGAACTTGCACTTTGCACTAGGACTTCTGCCATTCCACCTCTATTGAAGACTGAAGGGGATACAAATTTGACAGTCATGCAATGACCTACTGGTTAAAAGACAACCTTAAATACTTAGCTACAGCATCACATTAGTTAAAGTTTTAACAGATGAGATGAAAGCTATGCCATCCTTCTACGTAATCTAAATTACTTTTTACTCCATTGGACATTAATATTTAATCTGTGCAAGAGTAGAACTAAACTGACAACTATAAATAATATAGTTGTCACTTGTGATGGGAGAAACAAAGCTTTAAAAAGCTTTGAATCAATTGAACCAATTGCTTCACAAAATTATTAACTGTTTTAAAGCGTTTAAATCTCCAATACTTACCAACTTTAGAACCATACGTCACAACCAACACAGTCTCATGAAGATGCGTATCTATACCACGAATGTCATTTCTCGTGGCATTTATACACCAAAAAATGTTTTTTTTGTGTGTGCATATGCTACAGCACTAAAAAACCCTGGGTTAGGTTTAGAGGGGAGGGGGTGGGGAGTTCGTGCGTGTTATACGCCAAAAAGTGTCTATCATACGCACGCGAAAAATGCATACCATATACACACAAAAACTGTTTTTGGCGTATAAATGCCACGAAAAATGACATTCGTGCTATAGATACTAACTTTCATGAGATCGGGCTCGTTAGACAGCACCACTCTAACAGTTTCATGCTGGAAGTAGGGTTGCAGAATTTAGATTTGAACTTCCAGATTGAACTTTCCAGGATTTTCAAAACTTTCCAGGATTTTTCGAAATCTTTCCAGGATTTTTGGGAAGTTTCTGGAAATTTACCGGAAATATTCAGCCCCTTTGCAACCCTAGCTGGAAGTGAGCGGAGTTAATGAAAACTATGCTGCAACCGAAAACCTAGGCAGCTGACTTGTTGCATCCCTGCCCTCTCAGGCAATGACTTAGCAGGCAGCTTTATGCATGAAGATACCTCACGAGACATGATAGACAAAACAGAGAGGGCTTTGGTGACAACCAATTGAATATTTAATTACTACAATATGAAGTCGCATTTCTCGCTAGAAATGCCATAAAAAGTGGGAAAAGTTGGTCAAAATGAACACTTTACACACCAACCTCAAATTTCAGATGCCATCTTTATTTTTTAGCTCAACAGGATTTTGGGATATCAAATGGGTAAAATGGGTCTTACGATGGAGTCACTGTTGATATTGTTTAGCTTTGATAGGTTACATATTCATGGTTTGTTGTTTTACATTGTTGATGCAGTATGTCATTGGTTACATTTTCTATTACTAACCAATGTTTGTGGATTTCTTTTGTTTTAATTTAGGCATATAACCATTCGAAAGGAAAACATTCAAAACATGCTTCAACAATTTCCACTGCCATGTATTTTTAAACTGAGCAGATGACACAAGTTGAATGCACACCTTTAAATTCACTTCAAAAAGGCAATTGTCAATGGAGGTATGAAGGTTTTGAGTTTCATTTTCAGTTTGGTCACAGCTTCAATGCAGTCGGACGTACTATACTGATTGAGATTACGCTTAGGGAGCCTGTCATCTACGAATATTGAAAAAATGAGCCAATGCATATTGGTGCGTTTCTGAATGTGTTTGTTCCCTGTCCCCAGCTGACGGTCAAAATAGATGCATCACGTGTTTGGGCTTATAGCCTCTGAAGCAGCTTTTGTGGATATCAGTGCTGAGATCGAGACTCAGTGTTGTAGTCGAGACCACCTCACTCAAGTCAGAGTCGAGACCAAGACCATAGAGGGTCGAGTCCCAGTCGAAACCGAGACCAAAGAGATTCGAGTCCGAGTCAGAGAACCAAGACCAAAGACAGTTCGAGATCCAAGCTCGAGACCAGAGAGGTTAGATAACCTAAGGTTTGGTCTCAAACCAGACTTAAAGATATCTTTAAGAATATGTAAAATATTTGGTGGTAACAATACAATTGGCACCATACTCAAACAGTAAACCAAATATACCATGGAATCATGTACACTGTAATGGTAAAAAGGCCACATAGTGGTGTAAAGGTAATTTTATTATTAATATGACTTACAATTACTACAATCAGTAAGTGCTCTTTCACATAACATTACTGCACACAAATTCTGTGTGGCTCTTATATGCAAACTGAATTATGGATGATAAGGCAGACATTTTCAATACATAGTTGAGCTAGAGGCTCCACATCACATCTGACCTGGGTCCTGCTGCATTTGCGTGCCGCGAACATTATAGTCTCAAGTCATGCGCAGTTGCGCACAAGAAAGTCAGCAATCATTGGACGTTTCAATCAAACAACAATTTAAAGAAATATTAACATACAGTAATAATCATGACATATTTTGAATGGGACTCGAGTGGACTCTGGAATAAGTCTGAGTCCCGACTCCCAATATGTTCGAGTACGAGTCAATTCCAAGTCAAAATGCACACGAGTCCATGACAAGACCGAGTCCATTAAAATATGGTCTCGAGACCGAGTCCCGAGTGCACAACACTGTCGAGACTCACCTTCATCCGCGGAGGTGGAGTCCCCATTCCCATGTCCCCGCTCTAGCGCCCTTTTGGCCACGGAGTCTTCTCTCTGTGAGGAGATCCTGAGAGCGTTCGGTCATTACTTCACTATCTGAAGTTGCTGATACCTTTGGAAATGCAGAAGCAAAGAGAGTTTCTGTTGTATGTGACAACGCAGCTAATATGTCACTCTGTGTGGTCTGGAAACACTAAAGGAATCACATCAATGGCCAGAGATGCAAGGCGTCAGCTGCGCCGGGCACACTTTGCAGCTCTGCATTAACACTGCACTTAAACAAAAGCCAATATATTGGTCCATGGCTGCATCACGTCATCTGGTGGAACATTTAAAAAAGAGGCACAAAGCGAAAACTGGACTAAAACAGAAGCAGGAGCAGCAAATGTTCCTCAGCATAAACTAATTCAGGATGTGTCTACCCGTTGGAACTCAATTTTGGAGCGACTCCTGGAGTAACGCTGGCCCATTACCGCAGTGCTGTCTGACCCAAGTTTGCTAATAAGAGCGACAGCAGTACACCGGACCTTACCACAGCACACTGGAATGTGGTAGAGGACATTAAAAATGTGCTGAAACCGATGACAACCCTGACTGAGTCTTAAGCTGTCTTAAGAAGACAACACGCCCCTGTCTGCAACAGTACCCATGCTGGCAAACTCGAAGAAACATCACCTGGCCATCACGGATGATGACAGCCCCATTACAAAAAAATAAATAAAAAGCAAGCTGGTCAAAGAAGTTGACAGTAGGTGGGAGTTTAAGAACCGAATGATGATGACCAAAAAAGAGTAAACATTACAGCTGCAGTAGTAGACCATTGTTTTAAGCAGCTGGATGATGCCAAACGAGATGGCAGACCGACCGAGTGCACTCAGCGCAGCCACAGGCACAGGTGAACCTGGAAGTGAGGAGCAAGATGTGTCAAAAAAACAGAAAACTGACAAATAGAAGCAGATTGCTATTCTGTTGTGCAGAGATGAGAAGAGATGGTTTCTACAGAATCAGGTGGGAGAAGCACAGAAGAAATGAAAAAACTAAATCATGCAGACCAAAACGTAAGTGATAGAGACTTGAAACCTGGCCAGATGATAGGCCTTAGGCCAGATGGTATGACACTGATTGACCCATAGGTGGCACTACAGCAACCAAAAGTACTAATTGGACTCAAGGTGTTTACACCACTGTGACCCAGGGCTCAAGACGGACAAAATGTATATCTCCAATTTTGATCTAGGCAGAGATCACGGAAACAGTTTGTTTATATCTATGGATCCATGTTGGAAGCGGATGCAAAGTTACCTTTTAATACAGCCTTTGTGTATACATACCGTAAAACTTCAAATAATAGCCCAGGCTTTTATTTTCCCAAACCGTCAAACTGCATCGGCTTGTATTTGAAACAGGTGTCTATATGAAACTGGCCTTTATAATTTAGTATTGAGTTGTTGTTCATTGAGTCTATAATCTCTAAAAATCTCCAAATGCTCCATGCAAAACTATCATGTCAATTAATTTGATTAATATGCGTGAAGGAGAGAGAGGAAGACAGCGCTCGTGCCTCGCCGAGGCGCTCTCTCTCTCTCTATGCTCGTTATGCGCCCTGTCAAGCGCAGCAGTCATTCTATTCTACATCACTCACCGATCAGAATAGGCTTTGGTTGGGACAAAAATTTGCTTTCATGTTCGCCAAAAAGCGGACAATCTGACGAGTTTTAGAAGATTAACAACCTGAAACTAAAAAACAGACCCGACCTCTATTTGAGACCAGCTTTTATTTACCCAAACCTGCAGTCACACCAGGCGCGTAAAAGAGACAGGCGTCCATTTGGGACTAGGCTATTATTTGAAGTTTTTTCCTTGTCTAACTTCCTGTCACTCTACATACCTCATCTGGTATCATTGACCTGATTGGCTATGAGCTACGTACAGGCGCATTTGGTAGACATTCGTAGAACCCAATAATATGGCTCCGGGTTTTCGTAAACCACGCCTTAAATAAGAGAATGAACATGTGGTTTCCAGACCACGTTTCATTGAACATGTGGTTTCGATACATAAAAACTATGTAAATATAATTCGTTTTCTCACACAAACCGCTCGTTTCGTGTCTTAGGCCATCAATGTGTACTTACATTTACGAGTCATTAAATCATGTTAAATTTAAAACATAATATCACATTTAAAATATATCTAAAATAGGTTCTAAAATATATCACGCTAAAATATATCACATTTTATTTCAAAGTTAAATATCTCTTTAACTGAGTTAATTTCCTAAGAAGGATGTCTGGCTGGATTGAATTAAAAGCAGAGCTAAAATCAACAAAAAGCAGTCTAGCATATACAACAGGACTTTCAAGGTGCTTCAAAGTTAGCTGCATTATTGTTGATAGAGCATCACTTGTACTACTTTTTTCTGTGTAAGCGAATTTTTTAACATAACATTTAAAAACATTGGAAGTAAAGGCCACTGGCCGATTATTATTCTCCTGGGGGAATGACTCTTTGGGTAATGGAATAATAATAGATTTTTTTCCAGAGTTGGGGTACTGTACATATATCTATAGAAAGCTGAAATAATTTATGCTAGGCTGGTGACAGTTCTTCGGCAAAAGATATAAAAAACAAAAGCAGACAAGAAAAGCAGACATGTTGTCAGGGCCTGTTTCTATAGTTGTCTGCATATTTTTAAACACATTAATAACAGTATGTGGTTCAATTACAATACAAATCAACATTACAAAAAACATTCTCTGGAACTGCAGCACATTCCCTAATATTATCAGAATTAAAACACATAAAAAGTATTCAATTCATTTGCTTTCACATTTTTTTTATTGTTAGCAAACAGGGGCTTCTTTTTAATGTCCATTTTGGGCATTTTTCTGAGTCCCAAAATTTCTTTGTGCTTGAATCTGACAACTCTTTTTCTGCCCGCTCCCTGTACTGCCCCCGAGCTTCTCTCATTTGCAGATTAAGGTCTTTTTGTGCAGCTCGGACTTCTTATTTATTTCCAATTCTGAAAGCTAGTTTCTTCCAATGAATACATGCCTTAATGCCCTTTGTGATATAGGGTTTATTATTAGGATACCGTTTAAATGTTTTCTGGGGTATGACAGAGTCAGTAAAGATAGAAATGCAGGGGCGGACTTAACCATTAGGCAAAGGTCGGCAACTGCCTTGGGCCCCGAGCTACCTAGGGGCCCCCAAATGTCCCATTAAATTATCCTTAAGTTGTTTGTTTGTTTGTTTGTTTTTTTCCTTTTCGCAAATTATATATTTCTAAAAAACACATAAAATCATTAGTGTCGCAGACGGGGCCCCCCCACCTCAACTCACTGCAATGGACTATTCCATTATCTCACTTGACTTTCTGCGTATGAAAGTGACAAGGCTGTAATGCGCCAAAAAAAACTGACAGAGAATAAGCAGTGACAGGCAGATTGTACACAGTAGACAGAGTAAAAATGAAGCAAAGCTACAGCTAACGTTACCCAAGCGGTGCTGAAAAAGCAGGACGCGGGAGGAAAGCAAAACGTTTTCAGCAAAATTGCAGAAGGTAATAACAAACCTTTTTGTGATGCCCGCTGACGATGACAACAATGCTAACAATATGTTAGAAGTCCATGGCCGTAGCCAGCTATAAGTCACCGAAGTCCGGACCTCTGTGTTTTTTTTTTTTTTTACATTCAAAAATAAAATGTCAAGCTCTCTAAATGATTAATCAGCCGTTTAAACCACCTCATATGAGTGCGGTGCATGAGCGCGTTGTGAGCGCGGGTACAGTCTCCGTGTTGCCAGATCCACCTTATGGAAAGGTGCAGTAGTCTTCTGGACCTGTTTTTCTGGTTTAATGTGACACTTTAGGAAGTTATAAAGTGGAAAGTTAATGTTAGGCTTAGTGATATATTAATCTTATTTTTAAAACACAAGCTTTGAACTTATTTCGGATTATTATTTGTTTTGTTTTTCTTGTTTTTCGTAGCATTATCTGGCAACATTTTACTGTCGACATGAATATATAAAAAAAAGCTTATGGACAAACTGTAATTGCATAAAGTTACCACATTCGGTAAGACAAACGCAATGATCATTGTGATTATCTGGAAGAAATGTATAACAATATCAAAAACTATAGCATAATAAACAGATCTGTATGAATGAAATTTGCCAAATAACTTACTGGCCAGCTGGAAAACGGCTCATGCTGTTTAGTTAACCTTTCACAAAGTCATGATAAAAACATTCATTAAAGTAGTGTTTCTCAACTAGCAATCTATTCAGTCATCATATTTGTGTTTTGATCTGGGCGAATTACAGAAATATAAGACTTGTTAGACCTATTTTTTTCTATATTTCTTTGCACAAAACTCTCCAGAAAGTGCCATTTAATGGTTTATTTTTCCAAAACAAAAAGTTTAACTTTTTTCGTTCTCTTTTAAAGAGTCGGATGGGGGGCCCCATACTACCTTCGCCTTGGGCCCCCAATTTGCTATGTCCGCATCCTTAAAGAACTCAAACAAAACTTGCGGATCAATGCATTTATTTACAGGTTGAGCAGAGTGGCTCATTTTCTTTTCCTTTTCCTAGTCTCTTCCGATCGCATTTTCTTTGCTTTTTCCATCATTCGAGCATCACGTCAGAAATGCGCACAAGTGTCTTTGTGCTTCATGTTTTGGTTGATGAAAGTGACATCGATTGCCAAGTTGTGATTCTCGCGAGATTTGTCGGGGGCACTCCTCTCAAACTTTCATTGCTGTTTTTTCCCAGCGGCGTCAAAAAATCTATTAATGTACAAAAAGTGCCCTGGCCTTGAATGACAAGGTAAAGGAAGTAAGACTAAATCAAAATTAAATAACCAAGACTAGGTTGACCATGTGATTTTTTCTCTCAGGAGATGTTTTGAGCATTTTACTTTACCGGATTATCAGCAAAATGCAAGCTGGCTACTATATATTCACCGCAAGTTATTTGATTTATTTCCCCCTTTCATCATCATCCACCGGGTAAAAATAGTAAGTATAATTGCTTAGGAACATAAAAGCTCACTTCTGCTCAACAAGCCTCACAGTTATCAACATTCATGTCTGGAGCACAAACAGTGAAGGACAGGAAGAGAAGAGGTTACTGGCATCCTGCATGTGTCTGGTGCTGAAAGGCTTTAATAACCTCTACACCTTTACCAGTGACCTCCACAACTACAAAATAAACAACAGCAACTCTGAAGCATCAGGGGAGTCCCTGTTTACACTCTGACCTCGTGGCTGACCCTAGGATATGAGCAACAAAGCAAACACTATTGCAACGAAGCTGCAAAGATGACTCAATCCAAACAAGGACGGATTAAAGATATCACCAAAGGAAGACGCTATCAGTGTAGTTCTGCATAAAGAGTGAAGTTTAAGATTGGTGGGTCATCAATCACTGATGGCAAAACATGTAGAACGACAGCAGGACCTCAATCAGTCAATGAGAAAAGAGCCAATCAAGAGCTCTGTGTTTGAAAAGTAGGCAATGATGGATAGAGATGAACAGAGGTCACTGGCTAAACGCCAACTGTCTGAAAAGGAAAAAAAAAATGTATCCTAGATTAATGAAGAACGAAGATGAGTCAAGGAAGATGTCAACCACTGTCAAAATGAACCTTTGGTCTAATAACACATTGGTACCTATTCAACCGTTCTGTGAGATTTGTTTTCATGATAATTCGAATGGAAAGAGTTTTATCTCTAAAAACTGTAGCTAGCATATAACGCTAGTATATAGGGCACAGAGTAATGAAAATAAAAATTGTTAGTTAATACCACTAACATGGCTCAAAATAGCCCCACACTAACACGGTAACATAATGAGGGTCCCTACATACAAAGCACTGAGAACTTTGTAAGTGTACAGACAGTTCAATAAGAAGCTATTTTATGAAGACAGTCCACTTTGTGTACGAGAGAGAGAGAGAGAGAGAGAGAGAGAGAGAGAGAGAGAGAGAGAGAGAGAGCTACTGGTGGTCAATGCCGCAAAACAGCCCTGTACTTTGGGAAACTGGTGGTGATACTGGCTACCTGCAGACATTGTGAAGCTATGGACACCGAACAGGAGTGCCTGTGTTGCATGGAGCTGGACCTGTAGAGTCGTGACAACCAAGAGATGCACTGTTTTGTATAGTCTGAAGATTACCCCGCTCTGATAAACAAGGCTGTAGTTACATGAAACTTTTTCCATGTCCTGAAAACAAATTGGAGGCAGCGAACCCGATACTGGAGAGACCATAGGAATTATCCACTGAGTAAGTGCACTAGACAAGTTATCTCTTTTAGATCGTTGCAATCATTTCCGATATATAAAGCAAATATTGCGTGATTTTAGTTTGCATCACCAGCTGTAAGTCTTGATCATTGATCTGAATGAATGACCGAAAAACCTCCTGCCCTCAATATTAAACAGTCAGGGGTGGGACGATACAGGTACCTCACGATTCAATTCATATGGCGATATGTGGTCCACGATATGATAATATCACGATTCAGCGATATCTATGATATTCAATATATTGGGAGAAATTTCATCAACGATATATCACGATATATGTGACTTACACTCACCGGCCACTTTATTAGGTACCCCATGCTAGTAACGGGTTGGACCCCCTTTTGCCTTCAGAACTGCCTCAATTCTTCGTGGCATAGATTCAACAAGGTGCTGGAAGCATTCCTCAGGGAGTTTGGTCCATATTGACATGATGGCATCACACAGTTGCCGCAGATTTGTCGGCTGCACATCCATGATGCGAATCTCCCGTTCCACCACATCCAAAGATGCTCTATTGGATTGAGATCTGGTGACTGTGGAGGCCATTTGAGTACAGCGAACTCATTGTCATGTTCAAGAAACCAGTCTGAGATGATTCCAGCTTTATGACATGGCACATTATCCTGCTGAAAGTAGCCATCAGAAGTTGGGTACATTGTGGTCATAAAGGGATGGACATGGTCAGCAACAATACTCAGGTAGGCTGTGGCGTTGCAACGATGCTCAATTGGTACCAAGGGGCCCAAAGAGTGCCAAGAAAATATTCCCCACACCATGACACCACCACCACCAGCCTGAACCGTTGATACAAGGCAGGATGGATCCATGCTTTCATGTTGTAGACGCCAAATTCTGACCCTACCATCCGAATGTCACAGCAGAAATCGAGACTCATCAGACCAGGCAACGTTTTTCCAATCTTCTATTGTCCAATTTCAATGAGCTTGTGCAAATTGTAGCCTCAGTTTCCTGTTCTTAGCTGAAAGGAGTGGCACCCGGTGTGGTCTTCTGCTGCTGTAGCCCATCTGCCTCAAAGTTCGACGTACTGTGCGTTCAGAGATGCTCTTCTGCCCACCTTGGTTGTAACGGGTGGTTATTTGAGTCACTGTTGCCCTTCTATCAGCTCGAACCAGTCTGGCCATTCTCCTCTGACCTCTGGCATCAACAAGGCATTTCCACCCACAGAACTGCCGCTCACTGGATGTTTTTTCTTTTCGGACCATTCTCTGTAAACCCTAGAGATGGTTGTGCGTGAAAATCCCAGTAGATTAGCAGTTTCTGAAATACTCAGACCAGCCCTTCTGGCACCAACAATCATGCCACGTTCAAAGTCACTGAATCACTTTCTTCCCCATACTGATGCTCGGTTTGAACTGCAGGAGATTGTCTTGACCATGTCTACATGCCTAAATGCACTGAGTTGCCGCCATGTGATTGGCTGCTTAGAAATTAAGTGTTAACGAGCAGTTGGACAGGTGTACCTAATAAAGTGGCCAGTGAGTGTATATATCTATAAATATAGATATATAAGGGCCCTATAAAATCTGTTTTATTTTTTGGAAATTAGTTTGTTTTTTAACCCTTGGCTGTTATTTTAGTCGTAAAAAGAGTGTGCTTTTAAAAGTTAATGATTCAAATGTATTAAAAAATACAAATAAATTAGGAATGACCTTAAATTTATTGAGGTAATATAGACATTTAAGTTACTCAGTAGCCTTTTCAGGACAAATACTGCATAATGCAACATACTGTAACACTGCACTCCCAAGTAACAACAAAATATGGTTATGAGCTTTAAACTGTCCAGTAATATAAATTATATAAGTTTAAATAAAGTCACACTCTGTTGCTCACGGAGTTCGCTTCGCTTTTGTCCAGTCCGGCACCTCATAGACAGACGCGGTGTGCACGTTGTGTGTGTGTGTGTGTGTGTGTGTGTGTGTGTGTGTGTGTGAGAGAGAGAAGAGAGCGCGAGTGAGAGAGCGTGAGGAGAGAGAGACGGAGGGAGAGCGGGGAAATACAACTGAAAGAATACGCTGCGTGTTTTTAATAGTGTTAAAAACCGAAACGCAGTATGTGGCGGCGAATTAGTCAATGTGTGGGAAACACTGCATAAGTCACGTGCGAACTGTGCTCGGCACTGACGGCTTATAGCGTTGAGTTTCTTAACTTTTAGCCGACGAAAGCAGAGCCGTGAGAGCCGCTTCACCATGCTTTCATTGTTTTGATTTCATCATTGTAGCTGAAATGACAGGTTGGTGGGTTTGTGTCACCCAGATTTGCTTCCCCTGGTCTGTTTGTACCACTTTACTAGTGCTGGGCGGTTTGACCAAAAATTGATATCACGGTTTTTTTCAAAATCATAACGGTTTTTCGGTTCGGTTCGGTTTTTTTATTTATTTATTTTTTATGCATAGTCAGGTGTTCAATGCATTTTCTACTGGTTAAGAGAGGAATTACTGCAGTAAATTGACTTAGGATGGTCTATTTTACTGTCATTAGTGAATATTGTAGAATAATTCCACACTAGTAATACAGGTTTGCATGGCCCCAGAAAATTATGCTGTTTACAAATAAGAGCCATTCATGATTCTAATGAAGTGAGGAATCAAAATGCAAAGACAACTGCAGTCAAAATACAGAACTTTTATTTTAAACAACACAATTAGAACAACTTGGAATACTTTTGCTAGTTCAAGTACAAATCCACGAACATTACGTGCATTCAAGTAAATATAAAAGGAAATCTTGTCTTGCATTGCTTTTGAGGTCTATTAAAGAAATTAAAACAAAATTATGCAACTTGCATTAGTTATTCCTTCAAAAGTATTGCTTCAGAAACCAGAACAAACATAAAATAAATATAAAGTGCTAACTTACTTGGCACACAGGATTATCCTGTATAATGGAAACAATATTTGGCTCGACTTTTCTTTAGCTTTCCCTGTGTTACATGCTGATGTGGAGGGCGCTAAATCCGCGGCTGAATCCGCGGCTGATTTAATACATTCTTGATATTCCAATATATTCCGATAGTCATTCTCCCCAGCGGAGAATTTTAGCCGGACAGCACTTACATAATGGTTGTTTGTTCGACGTTGGATTTTTGGAAAACAAAAAACCTCCAAACAACAGTCCCGGCTCCTCTTTTTGGCACAAGTTCTTCTTCGGTGTCATCACTGTCATGTTGTACTAATTCTTCAGCATCCATCGCCCATGTAACGTAACAGAGCGCTGCTGTTTGTTTACCCTCGTCGGTGCTCAGTAGTGCAACGGGTAAAGGGTCCGTCTGAAACAGTGTCGCGCACTGCCACTCTATGGTCGCGCAGTCGTAACGGTCGTTCCGAACGTTGTGTAATTAAATACACCGGTATGGCGGTTTATTCAAAATCAAAATCGTGACGAAAATATAAACCGGTTTTCGGTTTGAACCGGTTTACCGCCCAGCACTACACTTTACCCCTATTTACTCGAACAGCGCCTCTCGCAAACAGAATGGTAGATATTGGGTAGTGACCGTGACACTGACAACGGGTAAATTAATCATTTCATGTTGTAATAAAATATCGATATTGGGCGTTAGAGTATCGATCATTTATTGCAACAGAGAGCACAACAATATATTGCAATATCGATTTTTTTCCCCACCCCTATTAAACAGATATAGCTAATTCATGCATTTCCATCTAATTAGATTTCACAAACGTAATTCCGAGACTGTTTTCCAAAGATGGCTCCTTCATGTATACGCGAAGTGGACTGTCTTTATAAAATAGCTTCTTAAACTGTCTGTACACTTAAAGGGCAATTCCACCACTGGAAAGATGAATGTGTATTTAAAATGGGTCATTTATGTAGAAGAAATGTGAAATTATTTTTTAATTTGGAGCTTTCTAGACTGAGAAAAGACAGAAAATGTATTTTTGGCTTATGTGAATGAAAAACATCAACTCCCAGAATTCATTTGCTTCGCTGCCCTAGGAGGCCACGCCTACCGCTAACCTTGCAGTATGTAAACAACAGTCTACTAGTGATTCTCCGTGATGAGTCTGTCCGAAAATGTGTTTCGAGATCGCCCAAAATGTCCGCGATTCGGCTTTTGCGTTCTACAGTCGTCATTCATCATGTTTACTGTGGCAAGCGGAACGAGTGCGAGCTGTATGTAAACGGCGCGAGACGAGCCAGGTTTACTGTGTCGACCGGGATGAGTGCCGGCTGTCTGGATAACGGCGCGAGGCCGGTGGCGTGATTACCGATTAGCGGCACCTAAGACGTAAGTTACCGGTCTCGTATCTCTCACGGAGGAGCAGGAATTTTCTTAGCAATGTTAAAACGCATCAACCGATCACTTGTTTGGCGTTCATGTAAACACAACAGTCAGATTCACCAATTATAAGGAATTGAGTTAGATTGAAACAAAAGCTGTAACTTACATGTAAACAATGAATGGCGACTTCAGAAATTAAAAGCTGAATCCCGGACATCGACGGCCGGACATGTCCAGGAAAAAGAGGACGGTAACCCCTACTACTCAGCTTTCTCCACAGAACAAGAGCCTGCTAGCTTAGCGTCCAAAAAAGATGTGTAATGTTAATCCCAATCCTCCATAACGCATCCGTCAGCGTATTCAGTAGTTTCGTCCACATTTTCAAAACGTTTCTGCCAGTGAAATCAAACGCATTGGCACTGATCTGTGATAGGTCTGTTAGCGCAATAGGTCCAAACCCCCTATTGGCGGGTTTGAAAGGGTGGGGACTCGGGCTTGTAGTTTTTTACTGAAATCGCCCTCTCTTACACTTCCGCCAACAATGACGTAAAATGACGATTTTTGCGTCATTGTTGGAGGAAGTGAAAAAGGTAAATAGCAGATTTCTCTCGTCTCAGGGGAAAATGATGAAGTGTTGCATGACCATTCAATAGTATAACTGGGTTTCTAACAATGGAAAGCTTAATGCAAATGGGTGGAGTTGCCCTTTAAAGTTCTCAATGCTTCGGTTTGTATGTAGGGACCCTCATTATGTTACAGTGTTAGTGTGGGGGTATTTTGAGCCTTGTTAGTGGTATTAAGTGATTTTTATTTTTCATTACTCTATGCCCTATATACTAGCATTATACACTAAACAGTTTTTAGAGATAAAACTATTTGGGCCCTATTTTAACGATCTGAAACGCAAGTGTCAAAGTGCAAAGCGCAAGTAACTTTGTGGGTGGATCCCGGCGTTGTTGCTATTTTCCTGGCGGGATAAATGCCTCTTGCGCCTGGCGCAAATCTAAAAGGGGTTGGTCTGGAGTAGCTTCATTATTCATAGGTGTGGTTTGGGCGTAACGGAAATAAACCAATAAGAGTGTCATATCACATTCCCTTTAAGAGCATGATGAACGAGATGCGCTTGTTCTATGGCGCAATTCTATTTTAACGTCGAATTTACCAGGCGCGCTTCAGGATCGGTTCACAGCCAAGGAGATCGATGTTCTCGTCAGGGCCGTAAAAGAAAGAGAAGGGACATTGGGGATGGGACAAACCCACCCAAATTAGCTTCGGTTAAACATGCATATAATAATTTGGGTAAATGTGTAAGCTTTATGCCTATTTTTCCCATCGTCATGGACACAACAATGATTTCCCTTATGTTTATATATTTTTCCTTATAATAATGTATAATTTGCAAAAAGTAAAATGCATCTGTGTTGCTGAGAGAATCATCTACAGTGTATGCGCGTTGTTCACACTCTGTATTATGGCCAAGCATGCGTGCTAAAATGAGAATCTGAATATAGACCATTTCACAAGATGTAAACAACACTGGTCCAGAAGCACTTCCTGTTTCAGTTTTTTAACACTACATAAAAGCTGGAAAAAAATACAACCAACAGAACATTTAAAACTGAATCAAAAAGTTAAACAAACATCTTTAAGATGTTTTCTTTACATGTGAAATAAAGAAAACAGTTACAAACTGAAACAGGAAGTGTTTCTGGACCAGTGTTGTTTACATCTTGTGAAATGGTCTATACGCACAACGCGCCACTGACTTTAGACCAAGGGGGTAATGCAGTCGACCGGAAGTTGAAGCCTCGCGGGAGTTGCCATCTTGTAGCAGAACTTCACTTGCGTTAGCATTCCCATTGACTCCCATTCATTTTGGCGTCACTTTGACAGCGGAATAACTTCACATTTGAGGCGTTTGAAGACCCCATTTGTCCTTTATTTATTTCTAAAGAAACACCGACAATGTATAAATTGCTCCATTATCTTGTAGCTTATGTTATGGCCCCGTAGAAGCAGTTTTTAGTGAAAGTATGCTGACGATTCGCGTCATACCCATGCGACTCTCTGTCGCACAGTAGAGAGATTACCGTATGGACAGGAGAAGAAGCTTGCGCGCAATCGGGGAAACATGGAGGCAAAATGCAAAATAATTAATCAGAATACCTAACACAATGGTCTACTTCTCCTAGCTCATGGACAGCTCCTACTCACACTCTCCACCTCTGCATGTTTCGGAAGGGAATGATTCAGATTTCTCATGCCACCGCACTAGAAGACAGACGGGGTGCCCCTCGTCACAACTACGTAGTCAAGCTCTGTTTGAGTCTGCGCGTCAGGGACGGAAGTGCTAAAAAAAACACCAAAAACGGGCTTCAATCATCTCAATGGACTTCCAACGAGATCGCTCTGTCCATTTCTTTTACTGTCTATGCTTTAGACCAGGTTTTTTCTGGTCAGTGGTGCAATTGTTTTCTGGAGCTGCAAAATAGCACCAGGGATTCATTGCGCCGACACACGGCTCCTTTTTGCGCCAACCCTCCCAGGGAGCGCAATTTTATTTCTAGTTTACCGACGTGCGTCTGTGGAGGAAAAAAGCCCGCTTTGCGCGAGTGCAAAATATGAATGCTTAATGCGTCAGTGTATAAAGTCATTTGCGCCGGGTGCAAGATAGAGCCCCTTTACATTCGATTATCATGAAAACAAATCTCAGAGAATGATCGACTAGGTACCAAAGTGTTATTAGACCAAAGGTTCATTTTGCTCCAAAGTTGTCCTTTAAATGGGACAGGTCCACAATAAAACTTCAAAAGAACCTAATCCCGAGCCCTGAGGTCTTCCACAAGGTTGACACACACGCAATCAAAACTGGAAAAGAGGTGATAGAGATCAGATGTTTTACTTGTATGTCTGTGTTTTTGGATGAGTAGTTTGATATGTGTTCATTTGGATATGTAATTTGCAGCTTAGAATCAAGCTGATTTTTTCAGTGCAAGCAATCACTCAGACAATCACACAGGGGGCGAGTGGTGAACCTTCCAGTTTCTAAAGCCAGGGGAAGGATGCCAGTTCGCAGCTGAGCCACCAAAGATTGTTGATTCCTTGTTAAATTTGCCTTTACATATAACTCAGTTTCATATACATCTTTAAATTTGTAGATAAGTCCTTAACTTTGGCTTAGCCATGATCCCAGTTAGCCATTTCTGTTCAAAATTTGACATTAAACTGGTTTTAATGTTATTGATGCTACAGTTTAAATTAGTACAGAATACATACTGCAGTTTTGCATCAGCAAAAATATTCTGGAGCTCTGCAGCCCAGATGGACTTTTTCTTACTCCACAGAAAACCTTTTTTTGTTACTCTATTTTCAGGGAGATTTACAAGTCAATTCAACAGCCTAACCATTTCTTATTTCCTTTGGATTGATCCAGGAACCCAGCCCATATCACCCAGCGCTGCCAGCACCGGGACAAACTTATGAACCCCCAGGAAGCAGACGAATTCACGAATTTTCTACAGCGTTCACCCAGCAGCATAGTTTAATACAGGGGACACACAGGCAGCATACAACTGGGAGAATGTTCCATAACCAAGATCTTTACAGATTTTTAACTTGTTTATCACAGAACCCAGGGCTCTACTGGCTGCAGCAGCTAGGATTTTAACTCCTCTGTCAAACAACATAAATTCATCAAATACAAATCCTAAATACTTATACTGGGTTACATACTCTAGAACGGTATTTCCAAACCTAAAAATAGGGCTGGGTACCGAATTTCAGTACTTTTTAGGTACCGACCGAATTTATTCGTGTACTACCGAGTATCGAAACGTGTCTTGTTTTTTTCAGATACCAAATTTCGGTACCCAAGTGGTTAATCTCATCAACGTCAGTGAAACAATAAGCACGCAGCACATATGCTGTGGCAGAAAACACTAGTTTACGCAGCTGCTCAGAGACTCGTCGCACGTGAGTGTGTGTGTGCGCGTGCGTGTAAGCGTCCCAACCCAGATGGATAGAAAATATGTGGAAATGATCCATAGTGTACCTGTGTGCCAGGCTCGATACCAGAAGCACGCGATGCAATATTTTCGACAGGATATTTGCCACCAAAACCAGTAACACGGTAAATCTGATAAGCGCACACACACTTGTTGAGAGTACAAAGTCCGTTTTCCGCTTCAATAACTGGAGCGCGTCACAGATGAACCGACACTCAGCATATGGGATACTTGCCTCATAGACAAGAGAAATAGGTCTATAGTCGGTCAAAATAATTCTACTTTTAAACAAAACAACTAGAAATAAATAGTTTGATTACCTGATCCATATAACGTTAGGCGCGCGCATTCACTGCTGCAGGAATGACGAGTCAGCATCGCCATAATCATATTTGCTGCCAGCAGACTTATTAAACACTTGTTCATTAATAAACGATAAAAAATATATCCTTGCTGTTGTTTCACGACACATTCATAATCATTAGGGTTCTGTTGCCAGTGCTTTGCGGCAAGCTTCACGTGTGCTGAGCGCGAAGGCATATATCCCACCCCCAGTAGCCTATATTTGATTTAATTCACTTGTATAGCATTTTTCACAATACATATCGTTTCAAAGCAGCTTTACAGAAAATGCATGTTTCTAAATAACAATTTAGAGTGATGATCTGTTATTATCAGAGGTGACAGTGTAATGCATTTCAATTAATTTTCATTCAGTTTCATTGTTAAACATTAAGATAAGGCAGAATCAATGAGCTCTGAAGTAAAGAAAACATGTTGTTAAATGATTAGGAACCATAGAAAACTTTAGCATTGGTGCTTTTTTACATACTTGAGTGTGGAAAAAGTCAACAACTGAAAAATAAAATAAAAATGTAGGTAATATTATATTGATAAAACTGGTTACATAATATTGGTATCGAAAAAGGTATCGTTCAGGAACCGGTATCGAAGTCAAGGTATCGGTATCGGTATCTAACATTTTGTTATGATACCCAGCCCTACCTAAAAATGTTTGTGCTTTGCGAAGTACCACCTTTCCTGAAATGTATAATTTGCGTTTTTGCTTAATTTATAACAAGTCTCCATCTGCAGCACCATTTTCGTAGAACATGTAACATTTTCTTTAGATCCTCTGCATTTTCAGTCAGTAATGCAACATCATCAGCATAGAGTAGAATGCCAACAATGATACTGTCTAGGCACACCCTTAAGTTTAGATATTTAATTTCAAGAGCTAAATCACTTATAAACAGAGAGAAACAGGCTTGGGGCACAAAATATCCCCGTTTTACACCAAAAGGGATACGAAACCACTCAGTCTGCTCATCATTCACCTGAACACATCCCATACATTCTGCATACAGGGACTTTAATGCCCAGTAGAACTTCCCATCAACCCTCTGCCTGGGAGAAACTTTAAAGGGGAAATGAAGCAGTGAATCAAGTTTACATGATTTACAAGATGGATTTCCAATATAATCAACAATTATATAAGAAACATGACAAATGTAAACATTTAGAAGAAAAAAGAAAACAACTTTATATCTTTCACCACCAGGGCGCCGCCATTGTGGAGTATTCTAACATGTGACGTCACGGGGTTGGTTGGCTCAGGCTCTATCCATAGACAGTAAGTGAATATCGCGAACATTAAACTGTTTACACCAGTGTTTTGACCGCGAACGACTAATGTTAGGTACAGTCATTAGACAAAATAGACGATGTCTAATGTTACTATGTTGACAAACTGCATCATATTCCCGTCTCGTCAACAACATGTAAGTTAGCATGTATTTGTTTAAGGGGAAATGAAACGTCCATGTTTTCGTACTGGTAGTGCTAGCAGCTACCGTAGCTACAGCCTACATGTAATAGGAAAAGTGTCTCCGCTCTGACATTCAGGGAAAGCATCGCCGCTTCCAACTACTGTCACTTACCTCACGGAACAGCATATTAGTAAACGTGCGCGCCGGTGATGCAGAATTGACCACGCAATACATGGCTCAAGATCAACCTCTTAACAGCAGATGGACCACGGTAAGCATCGCAGTACAACAGCCACACTGACACACCGGTAGCTTTGCAAACCCGCTCTTCGCCCCAAACCACCACCGGCTGTTCTACACAGCAGCGTAACTTACATGGTGTTGACGAGACGGGAATATGACGGCAGACATCGCAGAACAATGTTTCTATGTGCAGTTTGTCAACATATAACATTAGACGTCATCTTTTTGTCTAATGACTGTACCTAACATTAGTCGTTCGCGGTCAAAACACTGGTGTAAACAGTTTAATGTCGCGATATTCACTTACTGTCTATGGATAGAGCCTGAGCCAACCAACCCCGTGACGTCACATGTTAGAATACTCCACAATGGCGGCGCCCTGGCAGCGAAAGATATAAAGTTTTTACTTTTTTCTTCTAAATGTTTACTTTTGTCATGTTTCTTATATAATTGTTGATTATATTGGAAATCCATCTTGTAAATCATGTAAACTTGATTCACTGCTTCATTTCCCCTTTAAACTTAACAAATCCCTATCCACCCAATCAAAGGCCTTTTTAAAATCCACAAAACAAACAAAAGTGGGTTTGTTTTCAGTTAGCCTGGTTCTGACAATTGTTAAAATTATATCAATATGATCAATATATGCCCGGTGTTTTCGAAATCCATATTGTTCATCTACAAGATGCTCTGTTTCCAAAAAATGACTTAATCTGGCATTTAAAATACTGGATTAGATTTTATAAACCGTGCTTAGGAGACTGATTCCTCTGTAGTTCAGAGGTATATGGGGGTCATCTTTCGCTCATTTAGGAATAGGTTTAATAATTGATTTATACCATGTAGAAGGAACAATACCATTATCAAAACAGAATTTAAATAAATCAAGAAGCATATGCCTAAGATGTAAGGTCGTTAACACCTTATTTGGAATTCCCTCCATTCCCATAGCCTTCCTCAGCTTGGCCTTATTGAGAGCAATGCTCACTTCTTCCAAGGTAATATCAAAATTCAGATAAATATTTGATCGACTGTTATCACCCATAATTAATTCAAGATTTTCCTTTACTTGAACTGTCATAGAACACTGAAAGCAAGGTCAAAATCTTCAATGTTAGTCAGCCCTGAATATAAGGTTGAGAAATCCAGTTCCCATTTTTTAACCACTTCGTTCTTTCTCAGCTCCACTGCACCATTTTCCATAACAACTTCCATAGGAATGGCCTTGATTCTGTGTGGACCCAATTTATTCATCTCTTTCCAAAATTGTTGTGAATTACATGTTTGTAAATTCTCAAGTTTTAATGCTTGACCCCTATTAAACCTCCTTTTATAGAATCTTACATATTTACCAAAGAGTAATTGCTTCCGTTTACAATTTTCCCTCAGCTCTTGTTTATTTTGAGGCACTTTACATTTAAGAAATTCTCTCTCTGCTGTTGTTCGCTCATTATCATAACTTTTGAAGATGGTCATTCCAAAAGGGCTTCACAACCCTTTTAAAATATTTTTTAGTAGGTATGCGATCTTTACATGAGTTTATTGCCCCTCTAATAAATGTACAAAAATCCTCATACCATTTATCAACATCCTCCTGAGTATTGTGGCAGAGCCCTAGTTTATTTTCTAGCCCTTGCACTGCCATTTGGCAGCTAGTAGATGTTAAAAATGTCTCAGGGAATGGTCCATGTCTCCTTTTAAGTGCACTGGTAAAATTATTTTCATTAGTTAGTTGGATATCCACTTTAAAGATGAATTGAATTAAGGAATGGTCTGGTAGACGACATCAGTCTCCAATAAGAGGCAAACATACTACTGCATTTTTGTTAAGGAGGTCTGTGGCAGTAATCACCTGAAAATCAACGCAAAATTCTAGACAGGTATGAGGCGTCACAATATAATCTACAACGGCTTTGCCTCGAACTGAAACAGAGGTGAAATTATCATCATTTACATTTAGCCTGCCATGCAAAATACAACACTTTGAATCTCTCAAAAAAATCAAGAAAAGATTCACCGTGACTCAGTGGTGGGCCGTCAGGGCCAGCAAGGCCTTCTCTGCTGGCCTAAACACCATCAGAATCACTTGCTTGCATTGTAATATATTTTTTTTTACGTGAATGTGTATTAAATTATTGATAGTCTGTTCTCTTGTCATGGTGGACGAGACATCTGATGTGAGCAATGTAGCGCAGCTCGCACTGGTCCTGTGTTATGTGACGGAACACGGGTGTCAAGGAGCGCTTTGTCAGATTTGAAGATGTCACTTAGTGGCAGCGAGCCGATGACATTGTTGCTCTAATTGTCAGTTTCTTGGAAGAATTTGAATGCCTAGATAAAGTTGTGGCACAGTGTTTTGATGGCGCACTGGTCATGTCATCTGGAGTAAATGGGGTGCAGGCTAAAGTCAGAGAGGGCACCTATGGCCTTTTTCATACACTGCTATGCACATCAACTGAATTTAGTACTGACTCAAGGGGCCTCAAAGCTTAAGGAAATGAATGCAAGATATTTTTTGCCCACCTAAATGGCCTAGCTGCATTTTTCTCCAGATCCCCTAAGCGCACGCAACTACTGGATGAAATTTGCCAGCGGCGTCTTCCTCGTGTGGCACCAACACGGTGGCAATACACATCAAGATTGGTCAGTACAGTTTTTGAGAAGAGATTTGCCCTAAAGGAGCTGTTTCACCACATACAGGAACATCATGATGATTATGACGAGGACTCTGTGCGATGTGCTGATGCATTTAATGCACGTCTGGATGATTGAGTTTTGTTTTTTGCTTCACACATTTAATGGGATTTTTGAGTATTCAGATGTGCTTTTTGCAATACTACAGAGCAAAACACTGGATGTAAAATTCTGTCTGACAAGGGTAAATGAGTTTTGTGACACCATTGAGCGAGAGAGGGGCCAATTTGATCAGATCTATGAAGCCACTGCGCGCATTCGCAGGCACTCGGAGCGCACGGAGAGGCCTAGCACAAGGAGACCTTTGTGCACACTACCACAAACTCCACAGCACTGTTCTGGACAATATTCTTTGCCAGATACGGAATAGATTTCAAGACCACGAAAAATTAATGTTTCTCTCCCTCCTCGATGCACAGCAATTTCAGACTAGGCTGGGCGATAAAACGATAACAATATGTATCGCGATAGACACGTGATCGATATCAATAAAAAATGTGTTCAATATAACGTTCAATATTTTTTTTCCGACGGAAGAAATCACAGGTTGCGAAGCAAGTTTGGTTGCATTAACAAAGGCACGCACTATCTGGTAACCTAGCGACGTGGGGAGTGACACGCTAACAGGCAATCATGTAACGGTGTCAGTTTGATTGCGCCATTTCGATGTCTCGTCGACTCGTGCTGCTGGATTCCTCTTCAGTAACCGGCGATTGATAAACAGAAAATGAGTGCCGTTCATCTGCATGCCGTGCAGGCTAGAATTGTGAGACATTATTGGATAATTCGCTCTATTCGCGTTTGATGTGAACACAGCATAATGAACAGGCTGCGATGTCAAGATTGTAATGCTGGAGTGAGTGTGTGCGCGCGCAGAGAGAGTAAGCACGTGCGCGATCTAACTTTGTGTGTGTGTGAGAGAGATAGAGAGACAGACACGCGACGCGAGTGCGATCAAACAGTGGAGACATAAAAACATAAGCTGTCATTTTGTTAATACAGGACATCATTCAGTCTGCAAAGTGTTTACTTATAATTGTGTAGGCCTATACTCGCAATAAAACACATATAAAACATATATCCAACCCCTTTTTTAAAACAGTCTGTGTGTTCCATCTTTTGGACAGTCACAAAAATAGTCTCTGACAGTCATCATCAAACCGCATTGGTTTCCATTTCTTGTCCTCAAAACAGAGCACTAATCTGTTTATTTTTAAGTTACACATTAAAAAAGAGAATAAAATGTGTTGGTAGTATTTTTTTATACAGAAATCTATTTATAATTCTGATGAGAATAACGGGTTAATTCAAATTAAGGAAAACAAATATATTGATCTGAAATATAGCTAATTAGTTTTAAATTAATTCAGGTACAATTACAAAACATATCTCAAGGTATTTTTATTAATTTAATAAACTAATTACATAAAACTATTATCACTATAGATAAACCGGTTATACAGTATGTCTTTATTGATAAAACATATTTAAAAATACAAGGCTTAAGACATTTATAAAAATGCCTTCTATATTTCTGTTTTGCTTTCCACTCCCTTGTACCAAAATAGTACCGAACCGTTGATGTCTGAATCGAACCGTGACTTCTGTGTACATTACAAGGCTGAATCCAGCTTCTTATCCGCAGCTTCTTATTGACGCTATCCGTTCCACCAATGAGAAGCAGCGAATAAGAAGCTGGATTCAGCCTCGTTTTTAATCATTTGAGTTTTCCATGGTTGTGTTGACATTTCTGTCTTGGGATTATAATCAGAGGAAGGTTAAGTTTAAAATAAAAATGTTTAATTGTAATTTTTTCTCCTGGTCCTTATTTTAAATGGGTCATAAAAAATATAATTATTTCAATAATATAATTAATTCAATAATTATCGATATCGACCGATATGAAACACTGATATCGTGATAAAGTTTTCAGCCATATCGCCCAGCCCTATTTCAGACATACCAGAAAAATTCCCGCATGCAGCTTTCACCAGCTTAACACAGAGTCACGGCAACACTGTTCGATCTGTCCGGCTAAAAACAGAACTGACTGTAATGTATGCCATGACAGACTTTGAAGGCAAAAGTCCAGCTGATTCTCAGGGCTCTGACATTAAGGCTTGTCCGCTTGTCCGGGACAAGTGGATTTTTTCGTAGGACAAGTAGAAGAGAGAAATTCAGTTGTCTGACCTTGGGACAAGTTAAATTTCCAACAAAATAAAATGCCATGTTACTTCACGTTATGTGTCACTCGTTACGTCTGATTATTTTTACCGATTTGAAACACACTTTTTCACGCTGCCTGTGAATGTCCTCGATGTGACTCACAGAAAGACGCGCGCCAGTATAATGCGCATGCACAGACCGTGCGCCAGAAGTTCCTTTCACGCTTGAACAAACATCAACACACACAGTTAAGCCAAAATGTCATTTGTGGAGTATCTTCATAACATAAGAGCAGTCTTATGATGGACATATAGAGTTGTGACTCATGAGAGAATGAGGCGCGTGTGAGATCTGCGTGCTCTGTCCACAGGCTGCTCTTAAAGGGCCAGCTACCAATAAAGCGTTCTGTCAGTAAAGTTAATGAAAGAACAAAGGGAACAGAGAAAATTACTCACTGCTCTTGACTAAAGAACTTGTGTAGCTTTAATAAGGAGTAGTCTATATATAATTTATGCAGCCCAGACTGATAACTTTATTCAATTTCTGTATAGCCTATGTCCTAACCAGTTAGACAGTTAATTTTTATCCAGACATCAATGGCTTATTGATCATTATAGGTGTTATCAATCATTTAGTTGTTATTGCTAATTTCAGAATTATCACTAATCTGTGTGTGCATTTGGTTTAGAACCAAACAAGTTGACTCATGAAACCATTTGTTTATTATATCGCAATCGCATATCACAACCGCAATATTACGTAATCGCAAATCGTGCATCCCTAGATACAATTATAAATCTTTACCCCGACAAGTTACTTTTGTGCATGGACAAGTGAAACATAAATTTACTTGTCCGAAGGACAAGTGCCTCAAAAAGTTAATGTCAAGCCCTGGATCTCCTTCATTTCCTTCAGCAGAAAAATCTGTGTGAGAGCATGGGGCAGCTACACGCATTGGCTTGTTTGGCACTGACTGTCCCCTGTGTCCACTGCTTCTGTTCGAGCGAACATTCTCAGCCCTAAAGAGAATTAAAACGTATTCCAGAAATAAGACTGGACAGACTCGACTTTCAGCATTAGCCTCCATTTGCGATAGAAAGGGAATTATTGTTGGAACTGAAACGTACAGATAACATGTACAACAGTGTAATCGAAGTCTTCTTGAGAAAAGAAAGGAGAATGGATTTTGTCTACAGATAATCAGTTTTGGTGATTAGGCTATAATGCATTTTATTTAGCCTACATACAGTGAGTCAACCCTGGCCCCATTTTTTTTTTTTGCCCCGTTTCTGTGCAGAATATGATTTCTTTTTTTTTTTTTTATTTATGATCGAATATATATTTTTATTTTCATAAATTATATTATTTTAAACATTTTCATGATCGGATTTTTTTAAAATAGGCCTAAATGAATGTGTTCAAATATTTTTTTGAATGAAAAACACTTTGTAGCCATATATCACCTGAAAGAAATGCAGCTACTGTTTTGATTGTTCAAAATATTTGGTAAACTTTTTAAGAACCATTCAGGCCTTTGCGTTTTCTTTCCTGTAGAATTTGACCAAAAACACACAATTTGCTTTAATTTCAAATGTTATTTAATTTAATTGAAAAAAAAATTAAACTGAGAGCGAATCCTCTTATGATGTATGTGGCGCTGCTGTGGAGCAGTGAAATGAGACGTGTTGAATTTTTGAATGGAAAACGCGGTTCATGGATGCAACGACAGACGTTTGGGAGTGCAAGCGCTTTATTAAGAAAGCAGCGCGTTCAGACGTGGTATGTGAACGACTTCTATATGGTTTCTTACTTTAATAATGGCACTCATTCTGCTGCATGAGATACCTGTCTGTTATACAACAGCCTGTTGTGCTGCGTTTCTGTATAATATTGATGGTTTATAGTCGTGGCGTCATAATGATGGTATCAAGAGGTGGATTAATATGGGGAGAGGGGGGGGTTAACACACCACAGAAGGCCTAGGTGTTAAATGCACGGCCCGCCACTGCCGTGACTATTACAAACTAAATCTAACGCCACTCTCTGTGGAATGTTGTCCAAACCCTCAATGCAGTCCGCTTTATCAGCAATACGACAGTTAAAGTCGCCACAGATGTAAATCGCATTAGCCTCTGAAACTGTACACTTGAGTCAATAAGTGGGCAAAAAACCCTTCACAGTCTCTCCCTCTAACAGATCCCTCCGGGGACAAATAGTCAGAGAACACCGCAAAGTTGTAGCTAGTATAACCGGTGTTCAAAGTGCACTCCGAAGGGCGCCGCCAGGAATTTTGGGCCCCATGACAAAAAAAAAATCACATTGGGCCCCCTCTGCACAGCTATTGTCACCACATCTCTAGGACCTAACTGTCCCATCAAAACCTTTACATAACTCTAATCAAAGGCTTGCAACTGTCTGGCTTCTTGTAGTTCAATACTAGCACAATATTTACTGCTGGTGATTTATAAATGCAAGTCTGCATACAGTATGCATTTCACTAGTTGACACAAGATTAAAAGCCACCATAAAAATGTACTTAATGCAACACTTTGTAAAACATTTTACCTTAAAATAATGTTTCCAAAATCATTTCAGTGGTTCATCAAAGCCGTAACACGGTGAAAGGCACTTATGCCTCCGCTTTGCGGCCCTATATCTGCTATTACTTCACTATGTAAAATTGCCAGATCGGGTCACGTTTCTGTAGTTCTAATTATGAGACATAAGAAAACTACAAATTTGACTTTCTTTACAACAAGTGTTACAATAGTCATTATTTTGTTTTACTTCATTTCTGATGTCGGTAATGGACAATTACGCTTCCAACCTGTAGGGCGACTGCAGATATTAAGCATCTCAAACAAATTGCCCTTCATGATGGAAAACAATAAAGTCTGTATAGATGTCATTTATGGCCAAAAATCAGTCTAAATGAACGGATCAAACTGGATTATTTTAATACTGTCTGTAATTTGCATGCATGTTGTTGAGGTAAGCTACTTCTTCTTTAACTGTATCTCCTGTACAGACAGGAGATTGTCATATTGTTTTGTTATGGTAAAAAAGAGCAAGAGAGACAGAGAACCCCACAAATACTCCCTGGAATGATGCTAAGTCAACACAATGTTGCTCACCTTCTTCACTGGGACAGGGAGGGGTGCAGTTAGTAGGCTATGGGGAGACTGGGGTGCTGCTGACTCATCGGTTGTTGTTGCTAAATCTGCTAAGAGGGGATGGATGATTCAATATGAATATATTGCTAAACGTTTCCCTGCACTTATTACATGTTGATGAAATGTAGGCTAACACTAGCCTGCAGCTAAGTTAGCTAACGTTAACTTTTCAATATGGACAACAGCTTAATACCACTCACAGACTAAAGGCTACTCACCTTTCTTTGTGGAAAAACTGGTCTACAGCCTTTCCTCTCTCTCTCTCTCCTTTTCTGGAAACCAGATTTTATTTTACTATTCAACATTATGGTCTCTGTATTTCTAGCGCACCGGCACTTTCACCGTGCATCGATTCGATTGACTGACTGCTTAAACACCGTCAAGTTGTCAAAGATGCGCGCGCTTAGGCAGGACCAAACCATTTCATGCGGATACATGGGGGTGGTTGGCCAATATGGATATACTTTTTGGTCAATGGGGATATTTAACTTTTATTGCCAAAATAAGTCAAATCAAAGACATCGTTCAATTTATTATTAATTGAAATATTCACAATGACGATATTATATATATATATATTTTTTAAGTTTTTACCTATTTGATGGGCCCCTCTCCTGTCAGGGGCCCTTGGAATTGTCCTAACTTTTCCCCCCATACGGCGCCCCTTGTGCACTCCTATAATGTCCTCCACAGATTTGTCCATTACTCTAATTTTAAAGTGTATCAGAAAGTTCACTTCTAACCTCGTCCTGGTCCTCGTGCACGCAACCTCTCCAGAGCAACCAGCGTCACCCCGTCATCACAATCACAACAATCCTCAATCACATCAGTCAGGTTCTCATCTTCATCAAAAGGCAAACCCATGACTACAATAGAGACATCTGGGTCAAGTGTGTTGTTTAAGGAACGGCTATAATGCATCTTTATCTTCTCCTCCAAATGTAGCATTCTGGATTTAAGTTCGCCAATTTCCGAATCAAAGTCGTCTTTCATTTTCTTCAGTTCTTGTTTCAGAGGGCTCCTCTCCAACGAAATCCCAAGCACATCCACTTTAGAAGACAGCTTTTCTTCAATATTATCAATTTTAGTATTCACCAATCTGAGCTCCTTCAGTAACACATTGGTCTCATCTTCTTTATCAACAACTTGACTACGGGTAACTTTTTTCTCTGTCATTTTCAGACCCGTTCACTCTCGCCTCTCGCGTCCTACAATGGACCGTTCATATTATGTGATGAACTACACTGGCTCGAGACTCTTTCACAAAACCAAGAAATGGACTAGACAGAAGTGACAGATCCCCGACACTACACACCTGTGGTTACTCTGATGAACACTTGTGTGAACTTGAGGGAACTAGCTTTGTACAGTATCCAATAAAAATCACTTACACCAATCACTTGAAACTCATTACAAAAATGGCTCAAGAAAAAAAAATATCATAAATTTAGCGTAATTTGATTGCTGAAGAGTAATTTGTAGAATGTGACAACTGAAGAATGCGACAATTTTTCAGACTTCAAGTATGAGAACTTATGCATGAGAAGGCTTTCGTGTATGTAGATAAATGGTGCTCGTAAGGTTTATATAGTTTTAATTGTCTACACGCTAAAACATTGTTGAGCACTCTGCAGATTGTTTTGATTGAGGATGTTAGAACAGCTAAAGTAATTAGCTATCTGTTCAGATTCTATGCCAGCATTAAAGAGACATCAGTCCATTAGAGAAGTCCATTAGAGAAGAAATTGAATAAATGCATTAAAAGAAGCACATGATGACCATGATAATGACATACTGCATGTCAAAAATACAATTTCAGAAATGAATAGTTTACTTTATGACCAACCCTGAGAGCTTCATCAAAAGTCACTATCCTGATAAAGAGGAGTGCCAGCTCTTGGAGAGCTTGTATTGATCTTGAAGAGTTTGACCCTCGCTCACCCAAAACACTTCCTGGGTAACACTTTTTTACGGTATGCTTTTTTCTTTATTGCGATTTTAGTGCAGTATGCGTATCAGAAAAAGTCAAAACCAATATTAATTCAGAAACTAAAAAACATGCTCATCATAAAATAAGTGTATGTTTGATTTTCCTCTGTTGTGTGAAGAATCTACTAGATGAGTTTCATGTCATTGATCCATCAATTGGTGTACTACTGTGAGTAATTGACACCTTTACCATTCATGCCACAGAAGTGATGGTATTGATGAGTTTTCCCAGCCTAGAGGCAATGAACTACGTACAACAGATAAGCAACTAACATAATCGGCTACCTCACAAGCACCCAGCCCAACATCTGGCATATAAGAGGACAGGGTTTTGCTCAACCTAGAAACAATTCCAAAACATTCAGCTGGATATATTCCTTCCAGTCAGAATGTCCAACACCCAAGGCCTGAAAAGAGCTGCCTGAAAATCCCTGACCCTGTGTCCTGTTGCCTGCAACCAGACGCTATGAGTTTGGGACTCAAGCCTTGTAAATATGTGAATGATATAATTTCCCTAAAGTATGGATTACATAAATTAGATTTAAAGACTACTAGACCACTTTCAATGTTGCATGTGGTGTGAACTAAACAATGGGAGCAAAGTCACAATCAGCATTGCCCTTCCTGTATGGAATCTACAAGCTTGGTCTCTAAGGAAAAACATCCTTCAAGCTAGAATTCACCTTGCTTTGTGAAATCATCCTGAAGAACATTTCCATGAATGAAAGCCATATATTCCCATGCACATACAAAAAGTCTGGAAGAGGGGCAATGTGCTGTTTGAACCTCATACGGGTTGTTAGAGGCCTTATCCTGGGTGAAATATTGTGTGCGTGTCCCAAGTGCCCAACTAGAGAGTATGCAAGGAGATTAGAGAATGGATCACCAGCACAGAAAGAGCAGGGTTTGGGAAGGGACTTTCACAGGCAGGGAACCACAGCTCTGAACTTTCTGCCAGCCACAGTGAGACCTCCAATGAGAAGGTCATCCTAGGTCCTTCAATGTAATGGAGCCAGAACGAGATTTGACAAGTTCTGCAAGTCCCATGAAATAATCCCAAAAGACATTTGAGACCCATTAGTTGTAAATATATTCAGCATGGATTCTTGTATGTTATCGCAATTTGATATAGTTTATCGGAAGTTCATATTGGTTTTCAGCTTATATTAGTGTTTTTGGTGACACTCTATTTTACAGTGTCCCTGTTACACAACTTAATTTTACTACTTAATAATAATAGTAAATGATGCATAATTACACGCAAATACCCATAGAAATTGTCACCCACACGGCAGGCTCCACCTGCTCGGTTTTTTTTTATTTCATAAAAAATGTGCCACAAAGGAAACAAGTTATAAGCAGGTGTCTCCAAGAGAAACTCCACTGAAAGGGATGGGGTAACCAGCCAGTGCCACCACATACACCTTTAGGTTGGAGGGGGCTAACCTTGTGGAGAAGGCTCCTGCAGGAATTCCAGCACTGCACCCACTGGGCAGTTAACTGGGTCCTGCAGGTGTTCTCCACACCAAGAAGTGAAAAGTTATCACTTCAAGGCATATAGCTTCCTCATGGATGGAGCTCTGGAGTGAAGGATGGTCTCAACAACCTTGTTTGAGAGACCGGAATCTAAGAGCTGGGCCTCCTCAGAGGCCAAGCCCCACAGTTTCCACAACTCTGGGCAGGGGTCAAATATCATGCTGCCTGCCTGAGAGAGTAGATCCCTCCTAACCGGGGCTCCAAAAGGAGAGCCGTCCAGGAGAGAAACCAGGTCTACAAACCATACTCGGGCCGGCCAGAACGGGGCAACTAATAGTAGGCTGACCTCGTTCTGGCGAACCCTCTCCAGAACTCCTGGTAGCAGAGCAATTGGGGGAAAGTGTACAGACGTGACCTCGGCCATGGCTGCACCATCAGCGTCCAACCCCAGAGGGGCTGGATGACTGATGAACCACAGACAACAGTGCGATATCTCCTTGGAAGTGAACAGATCCGCCTTGGTGCAACAAAACTTAACCAAAGGACCTCCACCACATCGGGGTTGGAGTCTCCATTCCCCCGGCCTCGGCCCCAGCCTCGACAGGGAGTCTGCTACCACATTTAATTCAAATACCCAGGAAGATACATTGCTCTCAGTGATAGTAACTTCCCTTGGGACCACAGGAGGACCTAACGGGCCAGCCAGTAAAGCCGGTGTGATCGCAGGCCCCCACCGATGTGTTTTCTGACTGTACTAACACATGATGACCCCTCTGGTCTGCTAGGAAGTGTTTCAGAGTCTGAAACACCGCCAACATCTCTAGACAATGTAAATGCCATGATAGATGATGGTCCTGCCACAGACCTTGGGCTGGACGACCACTCATGACCGCCCCCACCCTGTGAGGGAAGCATTCGTCGTTAGTGTCACGTGACGACAAAGAGCCCCCAGCACAGGACCTTTGGAGAGGAACCAAGTTTCTTTCCACAGGACCAGAGCACGAAGGCAGCACCCCGTGACTTTGATTGTGCGGAGTGGATTTCCCCTCGGGGAGATTCCCTTGGTCCTGAGCCACCACCGCAGCGGCTCTCATGTACAACAGGTCAAGGTAAAACATTGGACACTGCTGCCATCAAACCCAACAGTTTCTAAAAAACTGCTTTACAGTGAGTAGTTGGCCAAGCTTTACTGTTTTAAGGCCGAAGAATCGAATTCGGTGCAGGTGACCGAATCACAAACAACGCCCGAAAAGTGGTCTCCTGAGAAGGAGATAAAACACTTTTCTTCACGTTCAGGCTCAACCCTAACTTCCTGAAATGCGCCAGGACGACATCTCGACGCCAAACCACCACCTGCTCTGTCTGAGCTAAAATCATCCAATTGTCAATGTAATTGAGAATGCAAATGACCTGAAGCCTCAGAGGCACTAGTACTGCATCCATGCATTTCATGAAAGTACAGGGAGATAGCTAGACCGAACGGAAGAACCCTATATTGGAATGCCTCGCCCCCAAAGGCAAACCTCAGGAACTTCCTGTGTTGTGGAAGGATGGAAATGTGGAAGTAAACCTCCTTTAGATCTATCGTGACAAACCAGCCCTTGGATCTGATTTGTGACACGATCTGCTTGATAGTGAGCATCTTAAACTGAGCTTCCCTGACCGAGCGATTTTATAGGTGCAAATCTAAAATTGAACGCAACCCTTCATCCTTCTTTGTAATGATGAAATATCGACTGTAATAACTTAGCTCCAAACTGGGAGGTGGAACCTATTCTATAGCCCCCTTTTGAAAGAGCGTTTTCAACTCTTGTTTCATTACCAGAGCCTACTCGGGCCCACACTATGGGCAGAACCCCTCTGAGTTTCGGAGGGCGAGACCTGAATTGGATTGCATAACCTTATACTACTGCTACTGTCTGCAGCACCCATTGAGATATTCTTGGAAGGCTCCTCAGAGGGAGCGAGCATCCCTCGGGAAAGCACTTGCTGGGACCGTCTGCGCCTCAGCATGAAGACAGAGTTGGCAGGACGGGCCCCTGAGGGCACCGAGAAAGAATGGGCACCATAAAAAGAGGTGAACACCTTTTTCCCTCGGTGGGGACCACCCTCAGCATAGCCAATATAACTGTCCTCAAATAATATTTTTCTTTTTTCTTTTTTTTTCCCACTTTTTTTCAAAAGCTTTGGCTGAGAGTGCAGTGTCTGGTCCCACTGTCCAGCAGGGAGAGCGCGAGACACGATGCTCTGCTTTGCTGTGCCTATGCGATGAGCTCGTAGACGGCCGGGCTACTTGTGAACTTTTAATGGAAGAAACCTTTTAAAAACTGCTGCCTGCTTCTTTTCTTCCTGAAATTATTAATGACAGTAATAACAAAGTCACTGAATAACCCCACAGGGGAGAGAGGAGCATCCAGAAGAAAGCTTTTTCTTTCTCTTTCATGTTGGAAAAATTCATTTTACCATAAATCGGCAGTTCTCTGAACCACGTCAGTACTGCCTCCTCACTCACGTTCACTTCCTTTAGCAAATCAGCCTGGTATGCCTGCAATATAGACATTGTATGCAGACACAACGCATCCTGACCTGCCGCCGAATAAACTTTACAAAGGTGAAATATACATAAATGCAGCCTTGGAAGAGAGATAGCTCGCCAAACGTCTCTTCTACCCGTGGCAAAGCACCGTCTTTTCTTGAAAAAAAATAAAATAAAAAATAAAAAAAACCTAGCCCCTGCTAAATCGGAATAATGATTGGGGGCTAAAGGTACACCTCAGTACAGAGATCATGAAAAAAAATGGCAAGCACCAGCTTGGAAGTTGCACACGGGAAGGGAGAAATCTTTAATCTAACTTAGAATTATTAACAGACTCCTGCCTACAAAAATAACTTTTGTGTGTGTGGGTGTGATTTCAGGTCATGTGGAAAAGCAGATGATCATGGCAAAAAAAGGTATGGGAAGAATTAACTTTAAACAATCATAATGAAAGAGTCTTCTGATTCCATATGATTGAATTAAAAGTGTGCACAAGGTTTGGTTTTGCTACAGCAAGACCACGATTGTGTTGGATTCCACCCATCTATTGTTTTTGTTTTTTGTAACTTGGCTCTGTCATTTAGAAGCATGGCTTTTCATAGCACTACTATCTTAATGACGCATATCTCTACCTTTCATTCCAGCCAGATTATCTGACAGTGGCTGTTCACATCTCGGCCTAGCTGATTGAAAATTCTTGCTGGATGAATGACCTTCACCTCAACTCAAACTTGCCAAGAAAGTACAGCTTATGGTTTCAGCCAAACCATGCTGTGATCCTGTTGATTTGCCTTAACCTTTTTTATTATTAACCTTGTTCCATTATTTGCCAGAAACCTCTGTAACTGATCCAGATGTTACAGCAAGAGTGGTCTTTTAAGGTAGCCCTATACATGTTTTTGAGCCGTTTCCACACTACATCCTAAACTCCTCCTGTCGATGCAACCCATTTCCGTTCTGGCGGGCTAGGTTCGGTTATGTCGACAAAGCATTAACGCAGTGACAAAGAGGATACAATTACAACATGAAGAAAGGTGGTCCGGGAACGATGTGTGCGGTAGTTGGCTGCAAACACTCGAGAAGCACCTGAACGAGTGGATAGATAGTGAATACTACGACCACAAACCAGCTACGAAGAGGCAATACCCATGCGCTCCATTGTTTACACACAAACAAACACACAGTTCGCACCCACGCCTCTCTCTCAAACACACAGTCCAATCGTCGCGCGCCTCTCTTGCACCTAATTATCATCATGGCACACACACACTTTGCACTCTAGTTTGGATAACAACAATTATAAAGACATAGGCCTAGGCTACAATGGTCAAATAACCTAGTTACATTTGAGCTTCAACAGGATCGCAGTGATATCCCTGGTCCAGCGACACACATACTGTACTGTACATCCCGCAGTTTTGACTTCTCCAGCTTCAATTATCAGCACTCAAGCATTATGTCATGCATTGTTCAAACACTGGCTAGGCTCTACATTAGCTTTCAGATAAAATATTTTTACATGTTCCAAGTTATATACTAAGCTTGTATTTTCTATCAATCACTTATCTTGATGTTCAGTGTTTGTTCAATTACCAATACTTTAAATGTGCAGATATTCTGTACTCATACATTTAGTTAATTTAACAGAAATTGATTTTAAATTGGCTATTATTAAGTACTTAATTAGAGATTGGTCAACATTGTGAAATTGGATCTATTCTTTCAGAGCAGTCAGAGAAATCTGATGTTTGTGGCCTTAAAATGTTTTCTCAAATGTATCAGAATTAGTTGAGTTTATGCTAGAACAAGAAAATACTGCCAGAGAAGTTTATTTTTCATTCCCCACAGGCAGATATTTTTTTCTTGTTTTAAGCCACTTATGATAAATATTTCAGAAACTAAATGTGTCATTTTGCTTCAAGTAAATGCATCTTGATTTTAGATTAAGATATTTGCTTTTGGAAAAAAAAAAAGAAAAAAAAAGATTTTCTTTTTTTAAAGCTACACTGTGTAACTCTGTTAGTTTATTCTTGGCTAGAACACTTAGTTCTTTCAAAAATATGTGTGCTCATTAATGTATATTTACTTCGTTCAAGTAATAAAGTATTCTCGTGAGTGTATAACATGCCATTGAAAATACATACGGGTAAGGGGTTCTAATGTCAGCCGCCATGTTGACCCTCCATCTTGACATTAGCCAAAGAGGGACATACCCGTTAATTCAAGCTTCGCCTTTACGTTTGAGTTAACACTCATGGAAGAGATTGAACTGGAAGCCATGTTAATCTTGGACTAGATTGGCCACCGTAGGAGTTAAAACCAAATCGGAATTGAGAGGAACAGAAACTAATATTCACTTGGATGGTCATATATCTTTACACCGCTAGATGGGGGTAAAAATCACACAGTGTAGCTTTAAGATCTATGGTGCATTTCAGGAGTAATAATGCACTATAATATCATTCATGTATTCTTTTTAACCTATATTTGTGAAAGTTGTTTGGGATTCAATGCAGAGAAGCAACAAAGTTAACTTCAAAATTATGAGAGAAGTGATTATCAGCTCTAGGACTTGGCTTTGTTTCATTATCATTAGCCTCACGGCAAGGAATAATTAGAGCCGTAAGGTTTGCCAATATTGCCTCTCCACTGGCTGCTCATTCTGACCTGGAGTAGATGATGTACTGGTGAACATCTGGTATTCAATAAACAACTGGTGTGTTTGTTGAATATATCTTTAAAGAAGATTATGGATGGAATGTGCCCAATTAATAAAAAATAAAATAAAAACATTTTAAAAAGACATAGTAAACTGCTATTATAAGTGCTGAAGCACACGAAACATAATGGTGATGATTGTTACATTCAGACTGCAGGTCGAGATGTACTGATATTAAATAAACAGCAAGTTTGACATTACCCTTTACTAAAAGCAAAATGTTTTGCTACTTAGTTGTAGAGGAGCAGTTACTCTTGTTATCATTCATTTGAATCTAATGTAGTCCAGCTGAGCTGCAGGGCCTAAAACTCAGAGGTCAAAGAGTTTGTGAGTGGAGAAACTTCTCATAAGCGACACATATGTAAAAGGAGGCCAAGCATGTGAGTTTCCAGCCTGGTCTCATTGTTAATACGTAGGTATTTTACATTTTTGCAAAGTTAGAAAACGTACTTTTTAGTACGTTTTGATAGATGCTGAAACGTATAATATGGACGTATTTGCAACATTTAAATTGTAACATTATTACGTTTTTACAGCTAAAAAACGTAAACTGTTTACGTATATTCTATATTCAGCCTGGTCTCATCACGTTGGAGTTTCAGCCCTCTGTCTGAGCTCTGCACAGGGTCAGACTGGGACAAAATATCTCACACTCATCCAGGCCATCCCTTACACCTACAACAAATTTTAATACCATGGACAACCCTATTTTTTCTATGGCCATCACCAGGGTTTGAAATTAAGGAAAAGTTTGGAAAAACTAGGGAAGTTTGTGTAAACCAAATCTAGTGTAAATACTCAACTTGTGAGCCATCATGATATATTAAATACAGCATATTGCGCAAAATCTGGCTTACTTGAACATGCACGTCACTATACGCAACAAATAACGGTGCACTTGTTCATTTGCAATGAAGCAATAGAAAACATTAAAAAAAAATTTGTTAAACAGAAAAGATAGGCAATTGTTATTTTCCAACACTGATCACTTCGAAAGAAAATACACAAAACAATGAATAAATACAATTAACACCAAAAGAAAATACAAAGTTTCTACATGCCACGCTAAAACACACAAAAACTCTTTACACACCACACCTGTATAAATCGAGAGTGAAAATCTTCCCCCTTAGTTACTATGCTCACAGCTACAGATAATGACCTGCTTGCAGTTCACAGAATCCACCATATAAAAAGTACAACTGATTAGGCATGGGCCAACCAAACAAAATAAATGAAAAACAAACAAAAAAAAGGTAAGGAAAAACATTTTTCCTGTGCAACTGACCACTCGAATTCTACAAAAGGAAAAACAACAGGAAAAAAAACAAAAACCACATTCTCATTAAAACAACTAGAATTATTACGTCTAAACATAACATTGAATACTAGCACCACAGCATAACATCATTTCCAACTAGGAACCACTTATCCATATATTTATTTTTCATCATGGCTAAAATAGGCTAGCCATCAACCTTACATCACAACCTCTCTACAAAAGGAAGTCATTCGCCCCAATACATTCAACACAGGGTTGTCAACGATCATTTAAAAGAAACATAACTTGCTTTAATAGTGTCAACACTCACATGCTGTGATGATAATTCAGTGTCAACCACTCATGCAGCCAAACTTTATCAGCATTGGGGCGTTTGGGCCTCACTTCTAAAACAACCCAACTAACTACATCAAGACAATAAACAGATTAAGTACAGATGGCCCATTTGAATTAACATTTTCACTAAAAATCACTGGCTCTTGGCCAACACATCAAAAAGATCCAAACATCATAAGTATAAAAATAAAAAAAACACTTCTCATTAAAATAAACCTACCAGAGCTTGTTCTTCCAGCGACCATGCCAAACAATTCAGCTACTGCAACTATTCCTCTTCAAGAGTTTTATGGCGGTTGGCAAACCAGCTAAAAAGTTGGATTGACCACCTCCAACTGGAGAGGAGTGTGAAGCGTCTACAGAGTTAAGCAACTTCTTAAGCAACTACCTACGTTCTAGGTTATTCTAATGTTTCAATAAAATTGGTTCTTTCTCTGTTGTATTCTGAACACTGAATTAACACATGTTCATCTGTTTTCACTGGCCGAGTGTCCTGGTTTTTGGTAATCAAAATGGTCACCCTAATGATGACCTTTAGCATACAGTATTTTAAGTGATGCTAGTAATGGGGTGCTAACAGTTTCTAGCAGTTTAATGCTTAACCAAGTAAACAAAAACAAAATTACAATAGCCTATTTTACAATTACAGATGAAACTGACGTATACTTGAAGCCCCCTTGAAGGGTATTGTATACAGTTACAGTTAGATTGTATACAGTCTAACCTCAATCTAACAAATCTTCAAAAATACAGTTGCATATACAGTAGGTGTTGCTGGAGTCTCGATCTTTGAACTTCTTTTCCCTTTTCCACACTTTAAAAAGAGGGAGAAGTTAGACCAGTAATTTCTTTGCTTCCTTTTCTAAAGTGATTTAAACATTCTTTTTTCTGCAACCGAAGGATAGACTCATAGATGGATAAATAGTTTCATTTTTGTGGTCAAATTTCCAAGTACAGGGAAGACAACGATCTGACACGGTTGTTCTGACTTTTTTCGGTCATTCCCCACTTTGGACAAGGGGGAATTTTCAAGCCCCACCTGCCCCCATTGCTCCAACACAATGCTAATGAAATACGCTAAATACAAATAAATAAATAAAATAAAAATAAATAAAATATCTAAATAAAAACTAACTGTGCTATCTATCTACATTAAATAACATAACAGCAAGTTAAGGCGTCACTTAACTGATGCCTTGGGAAGCATTTGACCATGCTTCAATATCCTAGGGCGTCATCTAACTGATGCTAAAGGGCGCCTAAAGCGTCAGTTAGATGACGCCCTGAGGATCGCGTGTAACCCTACCCTACCCCAGACCTAAACCTAGGTAAACGTCATCTAACTTACGCTTTCCTTTAGTGTCATGTTGTTTTACACAATAGCAACTGACTGGCTGCTAATGTTAAACACAAACAGCATTGGCTAAAGCCAGCGCTGGCACTTGAAAAAAATAAAACACAAGGCTACGTCTGGAATTATACATGCAAATACATTTAAAATGATTAAGTCTTAGCCTAATTACAGGTTGTGGCCCAACAACTGCTGCCTCTGGTTTTAAAGTTGGATCTGCTCCATGTTTTAGTAACAGTTTCTTGTTGAATCCGGTGTTGAATTCGTGGAGATTCTGGAAGCTGTCTTCCGTGAATGAGCAGCACTATGATCGTCACTTTCAGGAGTATAATCAAACATAAATTGTATCCATTGTTGTCGAAGTAGCGTCCGTGGGAAGCTCGAACACAGAAGACCTGACCGCTGGGTGAATATAACACACTCGACGAGCCGCAGAAATATGATCATGCCCTTTCCTGCATATTCCGGAGGGAGGGTTGATGCAAATGTGTGGGTTAGTGACTACTAAAACCCAGCTGTAGTCCCAATCGAGTCGTTTTTGTAGGCAATTATACTTCCTGATTTTACACTAAACTTTCAGTGCTGCAACTTTGCAGATACTGTTCATGCACCAACAGCAACATTACACACTATTTAAGATAAAAAAGTGTCGCAGTCAACCCCCCCTTTAACAACACTGTGAGGCAGTTAGCTGTCACACAAGAGTAAAAAAGATAAGTTAAATTATATATTTCGAGCTAAATCAACAACTTTGAGGGTGAGTATTCTCTCATATTGTACGAAATCCGAACTAGCGAATCAGTGTTTCTAAAATCGTTGTCTCCGTTTCTGAGAAAACAGATTTTATTTAAGTTTTGCTGCTATACACTTGGCCTGCAGAACGTGCTTGCAGAAGTAAAGAAGCTGACTGAGATTCTTTCGGACACACGTCAGTAGGGTTGGGTATCGAGAAACGAGTATCGATTGGAACCGGGACTAACTTTTCGTTTTTCCCGGAATCGTTCAAAAGTTAAAATTTCGATTCCTGAGTTTCGATTTTCACAGTCTGCGACCGGAAGAAGAAACCGCTGAACAACACCAACAGAGAAGCGTCTACCGGAAGTGTTGGCATAACCGCGTCAAGTTCGAACATGAGTAGCTTACGTCGGCGGTCCAAAGTGTGGCTTCACTTTTCTAAAAATAAGGAAATATCGGCAAAATGCAAAATTTGTGACAGAAGGAGTATTTCCTTCAGAAAGACCATTGGTTAGCAAGGTTAGCTAACCTCTTTTGACCCTGCCTCTTAAAAGAATCGGAATCGAGAATCGTTAGGAACCGGAATCGAAACAAGGAATCGAAATCGGAATCAGAATCGTTCAAATTTAAACGATACCCAACCCTACACGTCAGCAGGGTTGGTGCATAGAGCCTATTGTGGTGTATTCTTTGGTTTTCATCTGTCATGTTTTTACCGATCCAATCATCGAACAGAGGGAGTGGCTTAGAACGATGATGTTGATGTTGTGTGCTAGTGGTTTGAGTCGTCATACGTCATGATCAAACGTCAACCATTAGTTATGGCAGATCCAGTGTGACTCTGGGCATATCCAACAGTTTTTAACTTCAACAGAGTACCCGACTACAAGGAAGTTAACACTTCCTGGACACTTCAATGGAACGAGGCCAGGCTCTGTGTACAAATTAAATATACGAGAGTCTGGTGGGACCAGTAGATACTGCTGGTGTAGAGACAACACATTTGAGGCCTTTGAGCCCTGCTGAGCTGTATCTTTCTGCTTGTGTGTGAACTCTGTGACTCAAGCCAGTGCAGTCTGCCAGTCATGCTTCAGAGTTCGCTTTGACCCAAGAAACACTTTTATTTGAGCTTCTCTATTGGTGTGCATTAATCTGAGTTCTATGGAAGCTTGTTTCTGCCACAGAATAAAATAAATGAATAAATAAATAAATAAATAAATAAATAAATAAATAGTTTTTATTTTGAAGTTTTTATGCACAGCCCTTTATATCATACTCTGACTTTATTTCTTAGAATTGTGAGACAAACTCAGTATTGAAAGGGGAAAAAGAATTGTGAGATCTAAATTATATATAACTTTTATATAATATAATTTTTTACCCACAACTACAAGTTTTATATCTCACAATTCTGAGATAAATGTAAAGCGGAAAAAACAGAATTTACTAGAATTTCTCTCAACCAGTGTTGTTATTTTTAACTAAAACTTAAACTATTCAGCAATTTACAAAAAAAGCTGAAATAAAATAATATATATAAAAAAAGTTAAATGCTGCCTTTACACTATCAAATAAACTTTAAGTTTAATAAATACAAATACCAAAAAAGAAAATAAAAAATATATATAAAAAAACTATCAAATATTTTGCTAATAATACTATAATCGTATATAAATGACAATAAATATTTCAACCCTATATTTTGCCACATGTGCGAAATATGAATTCCAGGAAGTTCTGCAGTAACCTTTTAAAATGAAATGGGGAATGAGAATGATACAGAAAATGATTTATTTCTTTATATGCAAATGGACATTTAAGGCATTATTTACGACTGGTCACATTCATCCTTTAGAAACCCAAGAAAATTCTCAAGCACCACCGATTTTCATATATAATATTATGTTGCAATCAAAATTTGCACCATCATCTGAGGAACACACACATAGAGAATCTCAAAACCCATAACCAGTAAGCAAAGGAAATATCTCACATTGAGTTGGTGGAAAAGAGAGTTATTAACATGCAGCAGGATTATAGGTGTACAGACAGATTGCTGCATAGTGTCCAAAAGCACTTTATTTCACTAATGTGATAGGCTGGAGAGGCTAAAGTGGACGTTGAATGTGAATAATTGGCTAGCACAAAATTTCATGTGCAATAACTGCAGTTGGAATTACAGTTCAAATAACCCAAAAAGAAATGTCAAAAATATATGTGATGTGTCTGATGGGCAGCAGGGGGCAGTAACTCAATAACCCAGAAGAGCTTGCAAAGAAACTAGTGTCTTTGAACTTTGAGAAGCATAAACTTTCTGGTTTTCTGTTTATAAATGCCTGCCAATGCACTTTCCTTTGCTTGTTATTTAGGTGAATCATCATGAGAAGCACTCATGCTCCCGCCTCCCTCATCATCACCTTGTTTATTTATTTAGCAAATGGAAGGCCGAGCACCTCAGTTTTAGCATGCTGGACAGTGTCCATGTTCAGCCTGGCTGGAAAAATCGACATATGCACAGCTCAGAAATAATACTGCTTCACGGTACTTCTAAAAGTAATTGAACAGAGAGTATCTAGATTGCACTGTAATGACTTAAGAAGGATATGTACTGTTACCTACATGGGTCTTACAGGAGTTAAGAATACGCATTAGCACCTTAATGACTAACATCTCTGCCTGATTGTGTTTGAAGCAGCTGTCTGATTGCATTTGGACAAAGTCTGATTGCAGCCCACTCTGAAGGTTTGCAATAAGTATACTATTATGTTGGGCAAAAAGGAGTGATGCTGAAATATTTATCCAACAGTTTCAGAGATGCAGCATCTGTGGAGATATTCAACAAGCACAAACAGATCAAAAAAGGTTGTATTGCATTTGCAGTTGGTGGTGTTTCATATTTTGTCTATGGAGAAGGATCTGCCTCATTGCGGGGAGGTCAAGCGAGTTTGCATTGCTCGTTATTTTTTCCTGACAGAAGTGCCTCTTGCTGTAAGCTGAGGGAAAGTTTGGAGAGAGGCGTGTGCTTGGAATCCATCAGGCAAAGCCAGGCTTCTCTGAGTATATGCCTGAGGGCTGACTGGATAGCCTGGACCGCATGTGATAGACAGCTTACTGACTGACATATAGCCTGACCACATGGACTGGACGAGGATGGCTATGCATGGTGAGTAGGGAGAGAAAGAACTGAGAATGAATTCTTGAGATGACAGATTGAAATAAAACAAATTAAAACAGACAGACAAATGGACAAAAGGACAGACAAATTAAAAAAGTTAAAGGGGGGGGGGGGGTTGACTGCTTTTTTTCTTTGCATGATTGTGTTTATGGGGTGCAATATAACATGTATTTGTGTTTTTTCTTTTTTAAAAAGTCTTATTTTTCATAAATTTCACCTTTATTGTAAGCCGCGCTCTCCTCTGTCCCCTGAACGAGCGGTTCACTTCCTGATTCTATGAAAACACTCCCTCAGAAATACGCGGTGGGCTCAGATTGGTTCGTTTTGGGTCGGTGTGTTGTGATTGGCTAAACTGTCATAAACTGTCGCTCGCATTTTTTTTAACCATATACTCAGAATTTTCTGTGAGCGATTTGAATAGTGCCGCTCATCTTGACTATCAATCTATGGATGGTTTTAATCACAAAGCTTCCTGCATTTATTGGCTGTATAGGCCTCTTTCAGTTATCAAGAGCACTGTTGACATCTCTCATCCTGTTTGTCTCTTCAAGTCTGTGCCAGAGTGCATTCCAATTAGCAGTTATATAATGAGAGAGAAGTACTTCAACACAATCATCAAATAAAGCACTGTTCTCTCCTTTGAAGAGCTGAAATATTCTTTACTCACCTTCTGATTCCATTTGGTCCATGTTTATTGGCCTGTTCCCTCATTTCAGTAGTTATTGAGCACAACAGCACATCTGACCTTGAGTTTGTATTGTGTAGTACTATGTTAGTATTATGTCGGAATAAGTTTGAGCAAAATCAATGTGAGGTTTTTTGAATGCGGTCTGTTTTGAACAGTCGTCTGGTTCATTCTGTATACTGACACTTACAGTCACAAATCCAGGTTTTATAACAATAAAAAAACTTTTCTTTCCATCTAATCTAAATATTATATTCTCAAAATAAACTGACAAAACTTACCAAAAACAATCTTTTTTACCTATCCTCTTGAACTCCACATAAACCTATTGAATGAACAGTAATTCTGGTTGCTACATGTACAATTCAAACGTCTTTTCATCTGAGAAATCTTTGTTTGAAATAAAGTACGCAAACATCAAATGAGTGTCACTACAGGAGGCAGAAAATGTTTGGCTTGGCAAAGTCTTAAGATATTGTAAGGATGAGAATCCTTTGCTTTCCAACTCCCTCCAAGGGCCATTTGAAATTCCAAAAGACAGAGGTGCTAATAGTGATCAAGGCCTGTAGGCTCATATGTGTGTACATCAAGGGTCTACTAATTGTTTAGTATGGTGGGGAAAGCTATAATCTTCTGATTGGTCAGTTTGATGTCACATGGTCAAATAAGGGAGTCAATAAAAGAAGATTGGCAGAATCCAAAATCACCCCCTAAGCCATCAATCACCAATCCCTACGTTAGTCCACTAATACTGTTCACTTGAAGGAGTAAATGAAAAAGAGTGAGTGAATTTGGACAGCCATTGAGCGTACATCAGTTGTACACTCGTTATTGAGGTGCAAAGTAGAAAAGAATGAGTGCATTCAATAATGTCCACTATGGTTTCAGACACCACTACAAATGGCTGTCCCCTCAAATAATGCCCTATTTAAGGGTACAGGGGCCGATTTCGGATTCAGGCATTGTAACTGTTGCTCTGCTCTCTTTTTCTTGGACACTCTTCTTTTCTCTGGGCTTTGTATTTTTATTGTTCTTGTACTAGATTTTGCTGTGAAGCACTTTGTGATGTCTATCTGTGAAAAGTGCTATATAAATACATTTTACTTACTTACTTACTTACTACTTTATCTTTTCTTTGTCTCTTCCTCTCCTTTCTACCTGAGCTCCGCCTTCCATCTCTCTTTCTTTCGCTCATCTCTTTTTTCTTTTCTCTCTCAGGTGACATTCTGCATATACGCTTATAATAAAATGTATAATTTTTTTGTAACAATTTCAAGTGTACTGTATGCATCAGCAAATAATGCAATTAAACCTTTTCAATCATAACCTGTGTTAACTATTTTTTGATTCAGTATCAGCACTGCTACCCTTTGAAAAAACAATACAATATCGTCAAACTATAGCAACACCCTCCTAAATATTTTGCTATTACAACTGCATTTATTTCCGTCATTGGTATAAGTAGCAGCGGGTGGTAATAGGCAAGAAATGCAAAATTGTATGCCACCTTGCTGATAACGTTTCTTTAGTCATTTGGCAATTCTGCAGACTTAACGAACCACTGGAGGAAACCACCCTTAATATTGTCTACTGCTTACAGATAAATCTGCCTGAAATACTGAATTTCTCAGTTTCTTTTAGGAATACAAAGATAGCCTTAACACATATAGACTAAGACTAAAACACCACAACATTTAAAAAATGTTGACATTATAGGTCTTGTGACATGTACAATCAAGACCCAGGTCCTGTTTGCCCCTGGTATCAACATTTATATTCTGTCATATTCTGTCATCTTTCACAAGTTGTGTATCCATCACAAATGTTTCTGCCATGACCACTTGTGATTGAATTTTGAGGGGAGGGTTTCTTATTTTGTGACTACGTTGAGTACATCACTCACAGTGTTATCGCATGGTTATAAAGCTTATAAAGCATGTTGATTCAATTCAGTAATGAAAACAAGTGAAGTTCACAACATAATTTCGGGAGGAGTGAACCCATCTAATCTTTCATTTAACTGGCTGAGCATATAAGAAGCCGCTCACCTTGCTCTGGCATCAACTGTTTTGTCACCTCTCCACCTCCCACACTGCACCAACATAATTTAGTCATATTGCTACCATACTCATCATCTAAGACAGAAACAATCTGAAGAGAAAATGCAAAAGTGCCATTGCATTATCACTTTTTATTCTGCATGAGCATTATGGGTGGGAAATCCGTGTGCATATGGTGACGCAAAAGTGTGTGAAATGCGATGTAGTATGCACTCCAGGCAGCTAGGTGGCAATGTGAAGCACTGCCACACAACAAAACCAAGTCCGCGCGCCTGTGTACGACCTCCACTGTCTAGCAGACTTTTTGCGTTTTACTCTTTAGATGGAAACGCGACGGTGGAGCGTTTTCAAGATCTTCCACTCTTTCCACTTTTCTGCGTTTTTAAGCCCCAAAACGCTGTCGCCGTGTAAACGAAAGGCACATTCGATAATTTTTTTTTTTAATGTTTTAACCCGCGAGGGTTGTCGTGTAAACCTAAGCATTAGTAGTCCCACTGGGGGGTAAATCTAAGCTTGAGTTGAAGCTACTTCCTTGAGCCCCTCCATTGCTGACAGCAAGCCAAATACGCGTGACCTTACTAGCTTAAAGATTATATGGGCAAAGGAACTTGTGAAACTTAACTAGTGGAAAGTGAAACTTTAACTATAAAGCATCTCTACTATCACAGTGTCAGGAGCCAATCAGAATCCTCCCTAGTGACCATGCAATGATCACTCTCCCCGGATTACTAATCACCTGCACCTGTTTCCATTCAGCACGCCCTTCCCAGCCAGCACAAAAGCACCCGTTTCACAGTCAGTCTTTGTCAAGCCTCCAACAGGAAAAGACCCTAACCAGTCTCCACTTGCTTCCCTTCGAGTCATCCAACGATCCAGAAAGTAAAGTATACTTACCTGAATATACTAACCTCTCTGTCCTTGTTCTGATGTTCCCAGGACCCGCTTCGTGGTTCTCGTTCCCTGTGCCCTGGAATCTGCCATGAGTCTCGTTCACCCCATGGATGCTCTGTAAAGAAAAAAAGCAAGTATCACTGAACTGTGTTAGTTCCCTATTTTCTGCACTGAAAAGGATCTACTCACTTTGAATCCTTCCTGCATCCTGTCTGCCCGAAGACGAGCTGAAAGAGAGAAAAGGAAAGTAAATTCACCGTGTCACCGTTCTTGTTAATTCCTGAATGAAGAGGATTTACTCACCTGGATGAATTCCTGCCACGTATCCTCCTCAAGATCACCTCTGAGCACCAGAAACCCTGAACACTTACCTTGACATTAAATAAAGAAAAGCTTTATGTTTATCACTTACCTCTGTCTCCGAGTCTGAATCCTGACACACAGTGCCAGCTTCTTTGCACTGGTCAAGCTACATTTCTAAAGGTGGTCCCCCTTGTTTGCAATACTCAATTGGTCTCAGTTGGAAAAAAAAATCTAAAATAAACTCTTATACTGGTGGAGGGTTTCATTCTTCATATATTCAAAGCTTTCTTCTTCTTTAGTGCTCCCTAGTGCACAAAACCGGACCCCATCCCCCTACCAAAACCCCAGACCAGTTACAATGCAGCTCTAGCCAGGACAAGGGCAAAAAATGAAATGAACTTGGCCAACTAAAGAGAAGATTTGGTAACACTATATTTCGATAGTCCACTTTAGACATTCTACTAACTACAAGTAACTTTTCAACTACATGTCAACTAACTGTCATTATAGTATTAGTAGACTGTCAGCTTAATATCTGCAAACACTTTATTTTGTTGGTCCCCCAACAGACATTCAACTGACGATAAGTAACTTGGCGACTACAAGTAAACTTATTCTCCTAACCCAAAGCCTAACACCTAACCATAACCTAACAGTCTACTGACAGTCTACTACTTATACTCTAATGAGACTTAGTTGACACGTAGTTGAAAAGTTACTTGTGATTAGTAGAACGTCTAAAGTGACTATTGAAATAAAGTGCAACCCAACATGGCCAACATAAGAAAAAAATATAAAACATCAAATTAAATGTTTAATAAAAGACAAGACAGATGTGCTTAGTTCCTTGAGTCATATTTTGCCTGCAATAAGAGATATTATCCAAGGCCAGCAATAGTACTCTCTGTGAAATTATATATAAGCACTTACTTAGTTATTAACTCTATCTTACTTAGTCTTAACTCTATCTCTAGTGCCAGTTTTTTTTCTTTACGTTTTCAAGTTTTTCACAAAATACTCTATTTTCTAAAGGGTAGGGGTAGGCTTGGGGTAAACCTGTCAACACAAGTCTTATGCAACACAAATTAAAAGGAAAATTACAACTCAACCCACCTCTGTATCACTGCTTTATGCAGACTCTTCTGTAGACCTTTCTGTAGATGTGGACTCCTGCAACACATATTGCATTCAGAAATAATAGGTACTCAAGGGTAAACTGAGTAAGTAAGTAAATTTCTCCAAAAAGATAGTCATCTAAGAGGGGTTCTGTGCATTCACTGTCCTGTGCATTGGGGAAAATGGGCATTACAAAGTGTTGCACTTTCTTCCCTTTTGATGTAAAGTTTGAAAAAGTCTTTCTTGAGAACAGATACAAGTGTTGGTGTTTTGTTTAACTGTACAAAAGAGAAAAACACAATTTCATTACAATGAAATACACTGGGGAAATGTGATCAATAACCCATGGCAACATACTTTTTTTACATTAACTATAGGCTAATTCAGTTCAATTCAATGTTATTTGTATAGCGCTTTTCATAATACATTTTGTTTCAAAGCAACTTTACAGAAAGTGCATTTCAAAAATGTAGCATAGAAAAATACAGTTCCTTCATTGTCACTCTGAGTTCCGTTGCGTGGCGGTGAACGGGGTTCAGCTACGATCAATATAAAACGAGCCAATGGCAAAGAAATGCCATGGGTCTGCAGAATATAAAAGGAGGACGCCGGCAGAATACAGACATGTTTTCACTTCAGAGCCAAGAGTATATCTTCACTCCACAGCCATTTCTGACTTTACTCTACAAGACCGAGTCTCGAGGTTGGCATGGCAACACGGCACTCTCCGGTCAATCAGACCTTCATCCCGTGTACGAACCTCCGTTTCCTACAGGCCGGAGTGCCCCAGGAAAGAGCTTCCCGGCATGTTGTTGTAACGACAGATGCCACTACCACGGGCTGGGGTGCTATGTGTAATGGAGTTGAGGTACTAGTCCGATCAGACAATACCGCAACTGTAGAGTACATCAACCGCCAAGGTGATCTGCGCTGCCGCCGTATGTCGCAACTCGCCCACCACCTCATATGGAGTCAGAAGCATCTGAGGTCGCTTCGTGCCATTTATATCCCTGGAGCCATGAACCGTGCAGCCGACGAGCTCTCAGGTCTTTAGGCCCTCTCTGGAGAGTAGCCAGCTCCATCCTCAGTCGGTTCCAACTGATTTGGGACCAGTTCGGTGATGCACAGATAGATCTGTTTGCCTCTTATGACTCGACCCATTGCGCCCTGTATTATTCCCTGACTGAGGGCACGCTCAGCACGGATGCACTGGCGCACAGCTGGCTGCGGGGCCGCAAATATGTGTTTCACCCAGTGAGTCTTCTTGCGAGACCCTGCGAGGAGCAGGTCGTTCTGGTCGCACCATACTGGTCCAGCCAGACCTGGTTCTCCGAACTCATTCTCCACGTGTGGCTCCTGGGCGGGATGAGGCAGGTTTCCTACCACCGACAATTGACCCTTCGCTGAAGCCCTGCCCTCCCTAGTTACTGTTGCTACACCAGTCAAGCTTTCGCGGCAAACAAGTAATAATTATCGGTAATTTCCGACAAACAAGTGAAATTCGAGGGATATATTCACAACATAATATGCAACCGATTGGAGAATAATTTCTTAAAAATTGAAGCTAAAGCCTAACCTTATAGTCCCAGCGCAAGCAGCAGAACCAGCACCTCATATGCTGACCATTCAAATGGAAACACACAAATTGAGAAACAGCAATGCTCGTGCATAGCAGGGCATGTGAAAATAATCATAATTATTATAAATCAAACAGCTTATCCATAAATATGGTGGAATAACACTACTACCAGGAGAGCCGTGATCGGATTGGGTTAAAGTTATTCAGGGGTAGTAGAACATCGATTAACAAAATGCTGAAATATAAAGTATGTCAGTGAGCCTCTGTCTTGTCTTTAATCGTCTTATTTTACATTATATCATCATGACCCAAGAACCGTCAATAGTTACAAAAGCAATTAATTTTGTTAATCATGTCGACATTTAGCGGTAGTTGTGAATGGGTCTCGCACACTGCTTCATCACGGCCATCATTTCTCCCCTTGGCTTTTAGATTTTCTGGAAGGAAAACAATTCCTCTCTCCCCCATCCAAACTTTTAGGATACCGTTTTCAGATTTGTGCAATCCATAGGCACAATGCTTCAGCATGTTTCCCTCGCTCAAAAGCTTGCCAGGCAACGTTCTGCAGTATTTTTGTCTTTCATTCACTGAGTTTAAGCTACATGGAGCATAATGTATATAACATTCATGCTGGTTGTTAGTTTTCCTGTTGTTACTATTCCACTAAAGATTTGGAACAGGGTTAAATTGGGTCACCATGTTTTTTTTATTTTCCAGTGGATTGGCAGAGAAATGGCTGTATGGGGCAGAAGTGCCTGAGGTCTCAGGTGGAAGGGCTGCTGGGCAGCAGGACATAGCTCTCTAGAGGAATAAATGACAAGAAACATGGGTCAGGACAATCATGCTCATCTCCTGTACTCTTTAAAGTTCAGCCAAGTAGAAGCTTGTACAGACATCTCCAATCACAGGCATGAGGTTGAAAACACACACACACAGAGAATTAACAACACAGTCTCATGAAGATGCGTATCTATACCACGAGTGTCATTTCTCGTGGCATTTATACGCCAAAAATGGTTTTTGTGTGTATATGGTACGCATTAAAAAACCCTGGGTTAGGTTTAGGGGGAGGGGGTGGGGAGTTCGAAAATTATTAGTTATGCATAAGGTAATATTAACTAACAATGTATTTGTTACAATATTTCAGGTCTATTAAATAATATTAACAGATAAAACATTTGATTTTGATAATGTAGTAAACAGTGACATTAACATTAAAGGCCCCCTGAAATCCAAACAGGTTTTCAAGCAGTGTGCTCCTACTTGCCCTCGTTTCTTTACGGCTGGGGATACACACAAGCTAACAAACTCCCACTTCACACGCTCCGCTCTCGTCTGTCACTCTTTGAGGAGGGTGTTCAGGTGAGCGTTGCCTGCGGTTCGGGCCCCGCTACTGCCGAGGCAGCACGGAAGCTCTTATTGTGGGGATCTCCGCCCTTTCTCAGCCTTTACCCGTGAGATCCAGTGCTCTCTCTCCGGAGTCGGAAGCCCGCAGCGCGGAGAGGCGGTGTCTGAGGAACTAGGCAAGTTGAGCATTGATATGGGGGAGAAGAAACAGCAGCTTCTTCCTCAGTACATGAGGAGCTGGTGGAGGTACTTTCTCGCACTGTCTAAATTAAATATTGAATGACCAGCTGAGAAGCAAGGCGCTCATACCAAAAATCATCCAGCTCTGTATCTCCACCGAGGGACTTCTTTTCCATGACCTGTGCAGTTATCGAGGTCGTGGATGAAACTTTAAACTTGTAGAGTTTTCAGGCCCCAGGTCCACGTTATTCTGATATTAGGGGACTGAAGGAACATGATCATCATCCTTGAATTCCCCAGTGCTGCCCACTAAACCGTTAAAGACGTCATCTACATTAGTGGGTAAAGCATATACGGCGGCAGGTCAGGCCGGGGCATGTTTGCACACGATGGCCTTTCTACAAGTATACCAGGCTGACCTGCTGAGGGACCTGGAGATGAGCTAGGGGGCAGGGTGTAGTTCGGTGTAGTCCGATGTAGTTCGAGAATTACGTCAGGCCAACGATTCAGTTCTCAAGGCCACCAAAGAGACCGCACGTGCTATTGGGCGGTCGATGGCAGCGAATGTGGTTATGGAGTGACACTTATGGTTGAATTTATCGGATATAAAGGATAAAGATACATTTCTCCTTTTGTACACCCAACTATCGTCTTCTGGCCACTTCGGCAAGTCTGTAGACACCGTCGTCGAGAGGTTTCAGGAGACAAAAATACAGACGGAGGCGTTCAAACGTTATCTCCCTCGCCGTCAACAGGCCCCTGGGGTGCTGGGCGTTAGCAGCCCCAGCCGGCTAGCTCCTCATACCGTATCCTGTGAGCTGTGGTTTGCTTCCTGTCGCTGGATGTCATTCGACTGACTTGACTGACTTCGTAAGAAGTACTGATCAATGCGAGGCCCTTGTCCCTTCTCCCTCAAGCATTTCATTTCCCCTTGAAAATCTTCAAACCCCTGACCATTGTCAGAGCTGACCATTGCTCCAGCCACAGACATAAGCTTGGAGTTCAATGACTTTACTAACTGCAGGTTGTGAGCTAGTCTTACTATCCATACTCCTATACGTTTCCATTGCTAAGTCCATAACCATGTTGACCAACATTGAGTCAGCGTTAATGGCATTCCCCAGTGGACCATCACGGGAAGGGAGTCGGTTGGCTTCACTGTCTGACGCTGCATTTAGCTGGCAAGAGAAAAATCCATGTGATCATAGATTTGTTTTATGATTGATTACATTGATTCGTTTTAAGCACATTTGCTCAGCTGTCTAAAGTACATTCAAGAGCGGCATCTCTGTCAAGTCGTGAAGCTCTGTCAATTCAAAGTTGTCGGAAAAATCCCAGAAGTCATAGCGAGCGGACAACACCTGTAAACGTTCAACTTTTTCCTTGAGAGATTCCAGCTAAAAGCTGGCAAATATGACGGCTTATAAAAGAAAACATTTGTATTTTTGTTTGGCAATACCTAGATATACCTAATACCTAGAGAAAGCATTCAATACTTTTTTAACTGGCACAGGCCTATTTAAAAGAATCTTATTGTTGACAAAGCATAACATTAAATACTAATTATAATGTGCTGAATGGTCAGGTGAGCATATCTAAATTTACGTTCACATCACCGCTGACTTGAGTGTCAAAGAAGCTCTGGTCGCCCTGTCTGCATGGCTGCCCTGTCAATAGCTAAATGTTAGCTATTATTATTATTATTATTATTATTATTATTTGCATTAGGCTATAAATGCAATTGGTAAAATCAGTGTCACCGAGCAAATTAATTGCATTCCCACTTTAAAACGAGCGTTCGTAAATATTTCAAATAAAAGTATAAGCAAACAACCTCATGTCATAAATTAGTAGTAGTAGTAGTTTATGTTTATTTCATTCATGGATATTTCCATTAACCTACTTCATCACTCATTTATGTAATTTATAAACCATGATGAAAATGGTTAACGCTGACACAATGTTGGACAACATGGTTATGGACTTAGCAATGGAAACGCAGGGCTCGACATTAAGGCTTGTCCGCTTGTCCGAGACAAGTGGATTTTTTGTAGGACAAGTAGAAGAGAAATTAGTTGTCCGACCGGACAAGTTAAATTTCAAACTAAATAAAATGCCATGTTACTTCACGTTATGTGCCACTCGTTACATCTATTTTACAGATTTAATTTTACCGGTTTGAAACGAACACATTTTTCGCGCTGCCTGTGAATGTCCTGAATGTGACTCACAGAAAGACGAGCGCCACTATAATGCGCATGCACAGACCGCAGCGCCAGAAGTTCTCTTTTACGCTTGAATGAACATCAACAACACACACAATTAAGCCAAAATGTAATTTGTCGAGTATCTTCATAACATAAGAGCAGTCTTATGATGGACATAAAGAGTTGTGACTCATGAGAGAATGAGGCGCGTGTGAGATCCGCATATCTGTCCACAGCAGCGGCTCTTAAAGGGCCAGCTACCAATAAAGCGTTCTGTCAGTAAAGTTAATGAAAGAACAAAGGGAACAGAGAAAATTACTCACTGCTCTTGACTAAAGAACTTGTGTAGCTTTAATAAGGAGTAGTCTATATATAATTTATAATTTATGCAGCGCAGACTGTATGATAACTTTATTCAATTTCTGTATATGTCCCACCTGTTAGACAGTTAATTTTTATCCAGAAATCAATGGCTTATTGATCATTATAGGTGTTATCAATCATTTAGTTGTTATTGCTAATTTCAGAATTATCACTAATCATTTGGTTTAGAACCAAACAAGTTGACTCATGAAACCATTCGTTTATTATATCGCAATCGCATATCACAACCGCAATATTGACCTCAATAATCGCAATATGACATTTTCCCCAAATCGTGCAGCCCTAGATAAAATTGTAAATCTTAACGTGGACAAGTGACTTTTGTGCATGGACAAGTGAAACATAAATTTACTTGTCCGAAGGACAAGTGCCTCAAAAACTTAATGTCAAGCCCTGAAACGTATACGAGTATGGAGAGTAAGACTAGCTCACGACCTGCAGTTAGTAAAGTCATTTCCATAAATGATAGGAAACCTGTGGGAAACCCAGCAACGGCGATTATTAGCTTCTGTTCCATTTTCTCGGAACTAATTTTTTGCTAGGAACTAAAGTTTACATTGTATGTTTCTCCGGAATCAGCCAACGTGAAGGACATCTGTATTCCGATTGGTTGTTGCCGTTTTACCGCTGCTTGCCGTTGAACTGTGTCAAAGCTCATTACCATAAAGTCGAGCTTCTTTCAACTTTCTGATTGTCGCTCAAAACAGCCTAAACGCAACGCCGATGGATATCAAATCCTTTCAACTGAGAAAAGTCAGCTTTTGAAATTCACTGAAAATGAATGACTTCGGCCGCTTTGGAAGCTCAAGTCGGCGGCGGTGTGAGCGTACCGTAAATTCTCACAAAGCGTGTCATTCCGAGTTCACTCTTTTAAAGTAGCCTCGCAAGACCCAAGTCTCCATGAGAACGCAAATCACTTGGTTCTTAGAACTGAGAAACACCCAATCATCACATTCCCACCCATGCTGGTCTGAATCAGCACAGAGTGATTGCTGCTGAATCATATTGAATTAAAAGCATATTTGATCTTGTGCTAATGCTATAGCCTTAATTCCAGGAGCATGCCATATATTAATTTAGATTGAATTTACCTGAAATAAAATTTGAAAAGGGAAGTCAACTGCAATCATGTTTATATATTTGGGAATTTCCACAGATGTCTCCAATCATCTCAAATTGCTGATGTCCAATCCATTATTTGACATTTTCTTTATTATAAATCCAGAACTGTGCAAAAACAGCCTGGCATACTGAATGGTCTTAATATTTGTATATCTACAGATCATTTACTTTGCTTGGCTGGTGAAATATAGAACTCTTTATATTGGTGGGATCATTATATGAGAAGTCATAAGATTCATAACCCTTTTCAGAACACTTTTAAAAGATCCATCAATATTAATGTAGGGTGTAATTGTCTTTTTCTAGCCAACAGAGATTGAAAGCAGCACACGTTTTCTTTGCATTTGCAATTTGTGGGGTTTTAATTACCTACTCCAAAAAAGCACATAACACAGGGTGATTTCAACAATGGTCTAAATAATTAAACGTGGGCACTTATATCGGGGTGCGCAGTTAAGCTTTTGAGCAAAAACTGTTTGTTTTACCCTAAAGACAAAAAAACCCAGGAAAATTAAGTTGACATGCAGTATGACTTTGCGTTCAGATTTGTCACAATGTTTACAGCAGTGAGAGGAAAAAAAAAATCGATTATAATTCTTTCTTCGCCAATGATGGCTTTGGAAATAATGAAAGTTGTGTATGCGAGTCACTTCTTTGAATGCAAACACACCACTGGGAAAAAGACAGACAACATCCATATGAGACAGACATACAGTGCATGCGTGGCTAGGATGCTGTTATAATGGCAAAAGGTTTCGAAACCCTGAAAAGTTTTATTGATTGTGACGGGATTTATAATCATAGGTGAGGATGAACTTTGGACAAAAATGTGGATGCCACAGAGATTATTACATTGCCAAGATTCAGCTTCTGTTAGTAGGCTACAGCAGGAATATAGAAAAAAATAGTAGGACAGCTAAGAGCTGACATTTTTTAACAAGTTATGAATATTGTGAAATGTTTACCATCTAACAGAACGATCTCTCCAAGTGCTCAGGGCAGTGCTCATGGCAGCGTCTCTTTTTCCAAAACAATCAAAATGAAATGTCAAACATAAAAAGACATAATAAAGGAGTACAAACTCCTACGTAACCAGTCCTTTTAGCACCAGTTAAAAGAATTTTTAAATACGTTTTTGAGGTTCATTTGTAATGTTAATAATCAACAACAACAAGAACAACAAAAAACTATATAATTGAAAAAAATATAACTTGCATATATATATATATATTATTTGCATGAATGATTACATATATATTTGCATAAATGATTATTTTCAACCCTCATTCACACCCTCTGTCTGAATAATAGGCTAAATAATGAAGAATTTGCAAGGGGAAAAGTATCAACTCCCTGTCGCCATCGAGGGTATGGATTGATGTCACTTTCCCACCAGGACACGCCCCTCTACCAGACTGAGCCAATAATAACCAACTGCCAGAAACATAGAACCATACGTCACAGCAGATTGAGGACAGCAGCGCAAGGCCAGCAGTCTCAAGGCCCTTTCAGACAGGATGTGGAATACGCTGGCCGCTGGGTTCAGCGTAGCCCTTCAGATACAAAGCGTTTTGCACTACGCTGGCCAGAGCAAAGTAGGCAGAGTTTTTAAAACTTTTAATGAGAATTCTATACATCTATTTATGTGATTGTTGCCCCACCTTTCATTCAGCAGCAAAATAAGTACGCACCGTGTGCTAAGAAGCACCTGACATGCCAACTCAAATTGAGATGTCTCTAGGACAGCATTTCTCCCTATGTCACTACACAACCACAAAGTTGTGTTGTATAGCTCCGGAAATTCCGACACACATAATACTAGTTGCTCATGCATTTTGCTTTCCAAGCTTGTTTGGATGCCCTGTTTCTATTGGCCGCTCCGGGTAATTAGCACAGAGAGAAAATTTAACTGTTTTTAACTTTGAGCGTGTGCACTTTGGGCGACACAGCATCAAACCGTCCTAGTGCGGCGCAAGCCATTGAAATATATTGTAGTGGTGGGCAGATCAAGAAATGTGCCATATTTGAAGCAAATGTGCCATAAAGTGTAGAGTCTTCAAAACAATCCGACACCTGTCTCCATTGTGACCCCTAGTGGTCAGAACAGTGTAAATGCAACAAAAACCCAGGCCAAACATGCATAAAGACCCCTTTTACAAATCTATTTAAAAGGCTATATTGATAGTAAAATCTTTCAAATGTAATTATCTAATCATCTAACAAGATTATCAAGTGTATATATGTTATTTTATCAATTGTCAGGGTTTGTTTTGCTAGTTCTATGAATGACTCAGCTAAACAGGCCAATAAGAGACTATTAACTACCATTGTTCATTTTAAGTATACTAATGTCTATTTAAATAGTCTACTAATGTATAAAATTGATCAGAGATTGGGTAAAACCCACAGACACTAGTTCAATGGTTCTCAGCAAATACTCATGATTGACAGAGATCATAGCCCCCAGCGGTGAAAAATTTAAATTCCAAAGTGAAACAGTTATGACGTAATGAAGCCTCATTTACTGAAATCATGTGACTCTGGCAGTTAGATACACGCTCCGAACCATTGATTCGTAATAAACGATTTGTAAAGGCTTCGAAGCACCATGAAGCAGTGTTTTGAAATTGTTAATGAGCAGTTTGTGTGAGAAAATGAACAGTATTCATATAATTTTTATCTCTTTTAACCAGAGCCACGTCCAAGTGATCTGAGGGCGAGGGCGCTTCGGTCTGCGCAAGCCCTGGAAAGCGCAGGAAGTGATCTCTTACGCGTGTACATCACTCATTGTTTACACAGAGGTTTGGAAGTGTTACCCTTCACTGTGAAGATCTAAACATATTTAGATATACATGAAATCGCAAGACTTCGATATATCAAGATTTCGATACAGTATATCAACAGACAACATTGATTTATTTCTTTTCCGCAACTACGCAAGAGATCACTTCACACACTTTCTGGCGCTTGTGCAGACCGAAGCGCCGGTGCCCTTAGATCACTTGGACGTGGCTGTGGTTAAAAGAGGTAAAAATTATCTTATTAGTTTTTTATATATATATATTAGGGGTGTAACGGTACATGTATTCGTATTGAACCATTTCCGTTCGAGGCTTCCGGTTCGGTACGCATACAAACTGAACGATTGCTTAGACCATTTTTCCTGCTGGAAAACAACGTTGCACAACATCAAATGGCAAGCGTAATGAAAGCAGAAGGAAACTGCGCTACTCATTATGTGCTTCACAGATCATTTATCAGTTCGGACCAGCAATCTGTGCAGCGTGAGCCGCTCTCGATCAAGCAACACTGACCGTTACCACACAGCGCTAAGAGATCCGGTAAAGAAAACATTTGAATTCGCCACTGAGGTAATAACATCGATGCTGTAACGGATACACCAGCTTCAGCGCCACACCCCTTTACTCCACCCACTCGATCTGCTTCTAATCATCATCACCTGTCACCACCACCTGCACGCAATCCCCGTCTCACTCACCATAAAACAGTCACCTGTTCACCTCTTCAGTTGTCTAGTCTTGTCGCTACCAACAACAACAGACTCCCGCCATTCAAAAGCCTACTTACCTGCTACTTACCTTCTAAGTGATCTTCTTCCAGTCCGTCACCCATCTGCACTCTGGTCCTGTTCCGGTCCTTCTGATCTTCGTCTTCAGTCAGCATTCCATTCTCGCCCAGCCTGCAAAAGATAAGAGACTCTGTTCATAAGACTGTTCAACGTTACATGCAATTCTCAACTAACCAGATACTCACCTGCCATTTCCTGTTGTTACCATCTCAATTTACCAGTCAATCTATGTTCCTACTCTCACCTATGGTCATGAGCTTTGGGTTCAAAGATCGCGGAAACAGGCAGCCAAAATGAGCTTTCTCCGCAGGGTGGCTGGGTGATCCCTTAGAGATAAGGTGAGGAGCTTGGTTACTCAGGAGGAGCTCAGAGTAGAGCCGCTGCTCTTCCACATCGAGAGGGGTCAGCTGAGGTGGCTCAAGCATCGGTTCCAGATGCCTCCTGGACGCCTTCCCGGGGAGGTTTCTGGGCACGTCCCACTGGGAGGAGACCCCGAGAAAGATCTAGGACACGCTGGAGGGATTATGCCTCCCGGCTGGCATGGGAACTCCTCGTGAGCTAGAGGATGTGTCTAGGGAGAGGGAAGTCTTGGCGTGTCTGCTTAGACTGCTGCCCCGCGACCTGGCCCCGTATAAGCAGAAGAAGATGGATGGATGGATGGATAGATTACACTCAAACAATAACATTTGGTTAAAAAGGGAACACAATGCAAATATTATTGTTACTCAGAATTTTCTAATTAATAAATCGTGTGCGTGCATTTGAGCGAGAGGTTTTTTTTCTTTTTCCTTTTTTTTCATTTATTTATTTTATTGTGTTTCATTTGCACTCTTGATGTTTTAGTGTCACCCCTTTATTGATGTACACTTTTTTTTTCTAGACAGTGGCTGATCTGTCTGGCTGACCACCAAAAGTTTATCTGAGTTTTCAGATTTTTTTTTTCATTTTCCCCATTCATTATTTTTTACGACCCTTTAACATATCCAAATCATCTCCTTGATATTATTTTATTATTACTTATTAATTATTACTTATTTTATTATTAATAGTTTTTTTATGTGTGTCACCAAGTTTCATCTCATTCTGATAAAGCAAAAAAAAAAAAAAAATTACATTTCGAAACGAAACAATGTTCGGTCATTTTAGACCGATGAAGCCCAGAGGGTTTTAATCATCTTGTTTGAGTTTGTTTATATGCCAACTGCACGGTTAAAGGAGAACTCCGGCAAACAATGAACCTTTGGTCTAATAAAACATTGGTCCCTAGTCAATCGTTCTCTGAGATTTGTTTTCATGATAATCGAATGTAAAGAGTTTTATCTCTAAAAACTGTTTCAGCGTATAATGCTAGCACTGGGGGCATTGACTAAGTAAAAAGAAATCGCTCAGTTTATACCACTAACAAGGCTCAAAATAGCCCCACACTAACACAGTAACATAATGAGTGTCCATACATGCAAAACGAAGCATTGAGAACTTTGTAAGTGTACAGACCGTTTAATAAGAAGATACTTTATAGAGACAATTCACTTTGTGTATACACAGCAGGCGCCATCTTAGAATATAGTCTCGATAAGTCGATCCCCGAACGTCGTGCTGAGTGATCTGAACTGTATGAAGTTCAGCGAACTTCTGAACTGTATGAACGGCGTTCGGGATCGACTTATAAAGACTATATTCTAAGATGACGGTCAGGTGTTGGAAGATAGTTTGTGGACAATCATGGTTAAAACGTGCATCTTAAAGCGTTGTGATAACAAGGATAATGTACATAGTGCCGTCATTTTTCACCGAATTCCAACACACCACATACTGTGACGTTACAAGGGAGAGCGGTTAGCTGCTGTGAACAAGAATCCAAAAACACCGTTGATGACTGAAGTGGCACGTTTGCTCCTAGCATTTCACAAAGGAGGACTATACCTGAACAGGAACACTGACAATATTCAGCTGAGTAACATATCTGTGAAATCAGTGCACTTCTGAGACAGGCAATAAGAGGTGACTGTTTTATTTACAAAAGGACTAAGCTCAGAAATAAAAATGTAGTATAAGCCTAAAACCTTAAGTATAACAGCAGATACTCCGCTCAAACTACTACTACAGGTGCATGTCACGTTGGTTCTATTGACGGAAATGAGAGGGAGGAGGAGAGGGAGCGGGGACGGTGAGCGGACTTTTCACGAGTGATGATATTACCGCGCCAAGTATTCCGCCATACAATATAGGTATCAATTTTAAACGCTTAGAAAAGCGCAACATTTTATTTTGTGTCAACAGCCTAAGTTGAGTTACACTACTCGAGTAACTGTATTTAAATAGGGAAAACGAGGAGGTGTTTGGTCGCTTCTCTTTTTGGCCTATATTTAAAGGAACACTATGTAGGGTTTTTTTAGGTTCACTGAACAGCTTCGGAGTTATTGAAATTGTTATATGACTTCTTTCGGATTGAATGGTGGCTGTCACGCCATGTCACGCTCTGCGTGAGCGGTATTTAGGACAGTGACATTAAATACAAGTACTCAACAGCGACTCTAGGTGTGTTCATTTTTCTCTAGTTTTTCGCACTGAAAAAGCAGACGAGGGATCAAGACATCTGTATAAGGCATTAGCCTATGTTTAGATCACAAACAACCTCTTTTCCATCAGCCTAGGACAAATAATTTAAATTAAAATCTACATATTTTGACGTTTATACCTTGACACAAATATCTTTCACAAATATTAGGCAAATTTGACACCAAAGTAGCTTAAGCCACCAAAGTAGCTACTCACCAATTCCAAATTACAAGAGGACAATGCATCTGATGTTATCTTCTGAGCTAATCTGAGATGTGTACGAAGCCTGTAGTCTTATGTTTCATACATAATAGAGCTCCATTATGATTGCTCTTGATGAGGAGCTTAATATGTTCGCTATTTTGCTAATGTGCTCAGTACATGCGCAGGTCAACTCAATCTGCTTTTCAAGCCTTGTTATACCTATATTTGTGCTGTTATAAATCATTCTAACTCAAATTTTCTGGGAAAATGTTTTAAGATAAAAACTGAAAGTTGAGACTGCACTCAACGGTCACAGCTTTAATTAGCGAAGGGAGAGGGACTATCAGACTGCGACGGAGAATGATAAAATAACCGTATAAAGTTCATACACTACACGGTTGAGTACATAGTGTATAAGTGCATCTTTTGGGACACAACTGATGTCTTGCTTTACAGGCAGTCATATACAAATAATTTGCCCATGTGGCATCACAAATTCCAAAATATCCAAACAAGCCTCTTTTGAGCTGGGTTAAATAAATGCTCTTTTTTAATTGGGAATAGCAGGATATCTTGATGGTGTAAATACATTATATTAGTGTAAAAAAGATAATGTCAAAAGATCATGGAATATTAGATTTCTTGTATAATTTTCCCACACTTAGTTCTTCTCAAATTCAAAAAGTAATCGGCGTCAGCAAGGATTTATTCAGATCTTGAAGCTGATCCTTGCTGCATGGGATGACACATTACATCTTCGTGTTTAGAAAATGATGAAATAGTAAATACCGTGAAATGGTTACAGACCATAATCTAGACAGAAGGTGACAGAAGGTTGGACACCTTTACCGGCCGATAATCCAGAAACCCCAAGTTTTCAACATCTTCACTGTGAGATGAATGAAACCAATGCAGCCATGCTGTGGAAGTACCCGCATTTCACCCTGTGAAGTAAAAGATGGATTTAAACAGTTTGTTATCACAACATTTATTCTTTTGTCAAATCAACTTAAATAATTTATTTAGTTCAGATGACATATAATTTTGAGTTTCTCATGATTAAATCAATCTCCTTCATTGTATTAACTCACTTTTTCCATTTCAATTAACTTAATTTTAAGGCAACCAGGTTACTTACTTTTTAAGTTAAACCAACAATATTTTTTTTTTGTATTTTACACATATGTAAAGTTAGCTGATTTAAAAAAAAACTGTGAAATGACATTATCCTCTTTTGCTGTACATCATCTCAGCGTGACAGGGTGTTTATTCAGAATAAATTTGCGTCCTAGATCTCTCACTGGATCGCTGTCTAGAGAACATGCTTGAATACTTCATTTCAACACATATTCAGATAAATGTACCCAACAATTACCTCTGATGGAGATGTCGGTATCATATTGAGATGGATCGCTGCGTGATGATATGGGTCTACACTCAGGTGGATCAATGAACGGTCTGGGATTGAAAATGGAAGGGTGAGGGCCGGAGAGGTGCTCGGTTGTATTATAGCACTGTGCCCTTTCGGAATGGGGCCTCTGGCTCTCTTTTTTAAATGAACTCCTTTTAACATGCCTCAGCAAATAGATTTAATTGATTTTCTCCTAGAACTGTGATTATATTGGCTTAGTATAAATATTTTGCAACCAGTCCAAAATATGATGCAGTGTGCTTGTTGCGCCATTGCACCTGGTTTTTAAATGTCAGCTAAATCAAATGATGGTTGGGCTGCTCTTAGTGAAACATAAGCCACAAAAACTTGGAGTATATAATACAACATTTATTAAATATTGCACACATCATAAAATAAGGATTTTTTGAATTACTATGACTGTGATGTGTAGCTACTTGTTTTACTGGTTTGTAGGCTAAAAAAAGAATAGATGAAGACTGGAAAATGAGCTAGAGAAAAAGGAAATTAAAAGAAAAAAGAGCATAAACCATATTTTTTTTGCTTGAATATGGCCATTTTATTTAAGAAATCCATATATGTGTCTGGGGTCTAATCAATAAAATGTGTTAAAAAGGATTGGAATGGAAAAGCTCCATTATAACTGGGCACAGGGCCAGGACGGGCTGCAGAATTTTTCCATGTGGGTCTGAGGATCTTGATATCCTGCGCAATTGGGTAACAGACCATGATGAAAGCAGCTGACTGAATGTCTTGAGTTATTTCACTCAGAATTTGGTTCAGAACACCATCACTCTGCTTATCATCCGGTATATATAGACCAAAACCAATGAGATAATAGATGAAGAGAAACTATAATTTGCCAAACTGGTCAATTTCAAACAGATTTATTTTTAGGTTATGCGTACTGAGCTTATTACACTTGTTTTATTTTATTTTACTAAAGAATAAAGTAAAAGCATAGTATATTTTATTTTTATCTGTTTATTTTGTCACATTTTATATTAGAAGATAGTCAAATAATTTGAACTTACTTTTTTGTGGTACTTGTTGAAAAATAATAGAGTTCCCCCAAATAATGCCTTTGTGGAATTAATGGATTTTGCACGCTCAAGTTTTGACAAAATGTTCTTCCCTTCTTGAGATACAAATAATCTCCCTGCCACAGTTCACTTGATTTACCTGGCCATAAACTTTCTCTCTGTCGGACAAGGAATCTCTACAGCTTCTCTTTTCGCTATGAATAACCGTTTCTCCACACATTTGGCCCCAAGCATGTTTTTGACAGACACACACCGTGAGGAGCTTCACCTGAATAACTTTTCCACATTTTTGTGCCAGTTTGTTCAAGGTCACAAAGGAACAACAGGCTTTTAAACAAACCAGCATCTTTTATTAGTGCCATATGATGAACCAAAGAATGTTCCATAACGAGATTCCCAGCCTTTAATAATATCAAGGGCTTTCTTACCAGGGCCTGGAGCGGGATCCCTCAAACACCTCTCCTAACCCACTACCACATCATCAGCCCTAATATTCATGATCATAACCACCGGGATTCCTTATAAACACACCTTATTATACATAAAGCAGATCAGCTGCGATGACGCCAGAACAATGTTGAGTCTCGAGTCAATATCTGAAGATTGTTTAGTTGAAGTAGCTTATATCCAAATAGCAAATACTGCATTTGATTTTGTGCTATGAACTTTGAGAAAAGTATTGTTTATTTCCACCTAAAGGCATTACCATTCCATTATTGATTAGAAATAGCCTATGTCTTCTCGTCAGTCAAGTTGAACAGAATGATATTAAATCCCTGTTTTCCTCAAGGGGATCGCCAAATGGTTGAACTGATGCATGAGGAACTATAAAAGACAGAAGAAAAAGCTTCATTTCTCTCCACTCCACATTTCATCAGGAATTGATTTTGGAGTGCTAGAAGGTAATTTGGGCTTTAGAAACTTGTTGAATCTAGTCTTTTGAATTCGCTCGCACCCCCACCCCACAAAAATATGATTTTACACTGAAACTCTCAATGAACACTACAGTTTCATATTGACTCTGTGTGACGCTATGTACATATGTACAGGTACATTTTCCACTGGCCTTTGTGTTTGACTAACCACATTCATTTCTACAAAAGTGCCTTGCAAATTCAGATTCTGTTGGTTTTACTGGCGGTTCCACGGAAACAGAGAAAACACGATGACTTCAGTGTTAGAGAAATGAGGCCAGTTTGGCCGATTTCTTCAGCTCTGTAGCTGAATATGTTCCAGACTGTTCAAACTCACGGGCCCGTCAGAATAGATGTCCCAGAAGTCTTTAGTCTGTTTACTCATCACAGCTGAGACAGATGCTGAGAAACATACAAATCCAGACAGGTAGCGACGCCGCGGCAAATGCTCGAGCAGAGTTCTGGTGTGTGTCGAAGGACGCAGTGGAGTCAGACCAAAGTCTCACCTTTACAGAGTCCTGAACAACAAGAAGAGAAAGCATTATCAGTCTAGTTTATAATGGGAATTGCAATCTAGACTACATTTGTATTACCCAACAAAAATATGAATGGCTTCATGTAAGTTTGGTTATATTCACACCAGGGTCAGAAATTAACTTTTCCATTAATGGGCAACATGGAATTGCCCCAAGAGGACAACAGCCTTTTCTTTAAGTGCTTCTCGTTAAAAGTTTGGGAAGATGGTTGCTGCTTCACTCTGAAACACGCTGTGCAAATACTTCATTAAAAACAGTCATTGCAAGTTTGGTAATGGCCCTAAGCTAAATCACAATTTGGTTTATTTCAATCATGCAGCCCTGGTTTTACTCTAAGAAATGGGTCGGGAACCTATGGGTCTTTGACAAACAAGTCATATGGCTTGCCAGATCTCTCACCCTTTACCAACAAATGAACTATAAAAAATTAGACATCACTAGAGATCAGGGGCCTCATTTATAAACGTTGCGTACGCACAAAAGAAGGCGTACGCCGCTCTCTACGCAATAGTTGGTATTTATAAAAAGCAAACTTGACGGTAAAATGTGCGGTCCTTCACGCAAGCTCTGACCCAGGCGTACGCACAAAAACGGGTGAAATGAGAAATGGCGACACCGTCAGCAGTTGGAAAATACACGTGAAAGTGTGTGAAACTGTAGACCGTTGTGTAAAATAAATGACTCTCATAAATAAGACGAAGACTTCACAAAGCAAGTCTTACAATTAACAGCCTACACAAACACCGTTGATCGATCTGCAACAGAAATGCATATTAACACATATTTCCAAAAAGTGAAATATGTTCTGCAATAATATTGGCATGTTATACAATTCATCCTCATAAATAAGATGGTAAACAAAACGAAATAATGTACAAAACTGATATTCTCGCCAATGTGTCCGTCTAACGGAGCAGATATAGCAATTAGATAGTCAGTCAGATAGATAGATAATTAGGGAAAGATATAGATAGATCGATAAATAGATAGATGTATTATTTGTCCACTTGGGGAAAGTTGTTAGTAAAAATGTCTTCATCAGCTACGGAATCATGGTATTCATGCATTTGCCTTTAGTTTGTTTTATTTTTGATAAAATAACGTAGGCTATGACGTATGTCTCACCCATTCAGAAAGCTGCAAGAAATGACATTTGCGCTGAACTATTTCCTATTTCCAAGTAGATTATAACCGACCTCCGTAGCTCGTCAGATGCAGAATTAAATGGATGGGAAAAAAATGCCCCATCACAATGCGTAATGATGCACAATAGCTGATCTTGCGCTCTTAGAAGATGTGGCGATTAAATGGAAGGAATCGGAGTGAACGCATCATCTTCACAACAAAAGGTGTGGAAAAATATATTATTTATTCAAGAATTTCCTCATTGTGCAGTTTATTTCAGTTAAGAAAGTCTTGATTTCGCCCAACTCCTTGGCCACCTCTCTGATTGAATTAATGACTAGACGCTTTTTTGCCTCTACTTTGATGTCCGATTATTTCTTTTTTTTATTTCGGTCACAGTCGGTTGTGAGGCTACAGCATTTACGGTGTCTCCAACCATTTACCACTCAAGTGCCTTTTTGGCATTAGTAGGCTAATGCCCACACTGTGCCCTCCAAATATTTTTCTCCTCTTTCCACCTCGCAAACGATAACTTCTACTTCACATTGAGTGAAGTTACGCTTTTTAATTCCTCTCTGTGTTTAACATGATTTCGCAATCGATGAATATTAACTTGTGGGCGTTTCACGGACTATTTATGGGCAACTATAGGAGTGACATGAAGCCGCAAAAAGCTGTGCTACATTTAGAACTGATCGTGATTTATTAAGGGAAAAATGCGTAGGATGTGCGTGCGCACGGTTTTATAAATCCGAATATTTCTGTGCGTACGCACGTCCTATGTTTTATCCGTACGCCACTTCTGACACAAATCCTACGCAAAGTTTTATAAATGAGGCCCCAGCTTTCTGCGGAAAAAGCAGCCATCACTGTTTCTCTGTTGTACTGAAGTTAATGAACAGCTTAGAATAATAATGTATCAAGTTGTACCAGCCAAAGTGTGTGTTCAGTGCTGTTCGGAAGTATCATGACAGAAATAAAGGCAAATCGCATACCTTTCTATGGTAAGCTTGAGCTCTTGCACTCAGATTCAAGGGGCAACATGGCTTGTTTGTGGTAATGGCGAAAATAAAGATTTTTAAAACAGCTGCGAACATTTAAATGTAAATAACAAAAGAAACTGGTCCTTTTATTGAAATTGGTGCTCTGAAGAGCCAAGACATTTCAAAACATTTCAAAAGGGGACTTTCACTTTTGCCGCAGAGACATTTTATGCCCTTTAAATGTGTCATATTCATGACCGTATGATAATCCGTGCAGCTTTCAGATATTAATAAAGAAACATGGATGAATGAGAAAGTAAAGAGTGGGATGTGCTTGATATTAAAAAGTGCAATAAGCCACTACTGATATAACACTTTCTGTGCGCACTCCGAGCGGAATACGGACAAGCATAGCAGCCTTTTGCCCTATTCGGACGGAACTAACGTAGTTTCCAGGGGTCGTTAGAGAAATGTGTGTTTCACAGACATACTTTGTGATTTTAATCCCATCTGAATCTGATGTCTGTGTTTCAGATAAACCTCTGAAAAAATTACAGGTTAAATGACCTACTGTTTTCCGGCAAAGTCAACGGTCTTCTGACAAATATAATCCCTTCTGGATGTGAATGTCTGTAATTGCTGATGTTGAATTATCCTAACCCCTCCCCTCGTGTTTTTGACCTACCAGGTGCACACCAATTTTCAGCATGTTTTCTTTTCATTTCTATATGGATGGTCTCCAAAGAAAAAAAAATACATTTTACAATGACAATTAATAAATAGAGCTTATTTGCGGATATTGCCCATTCTAATATCAGCGTCAGATATGAGTAAGACTCTTGTCTAGATTTCTCTGCTCACTTATTTATTATAAACAGCCACTCCTATAAACCGAGATGTAATGATGCGTTCACATGCTATATGAAAATATTATATTTTCCACTTGTGAACTGGTATTTACCAGTATGTTGCATTCAAGTTTTTTTGTTGTCGTAATGTGGTAAAAAGATGGAGATCCAGACCTGTTATTTAGCTAAAACGATTTTAGATTGCTTAATCTGCAAGAAAATGATTTATCAAAACTCAAACAGTAAATAATATGCTGTATATTTTCTAGATCATGAATAGTAATATTTTTGCCATTCACGACTCTCGCGTTGCTCTCCGCCATTTTGAAAAGGTTATCTCATCTTGGCAACTTGTGCATCAAAATATTCTACGAGTTGCCCTGTGGAAAATACCACATGAGGGGGTGTACATTTGCATTTTCCCCATCGGCTTTTGGTATTTACCATAATTACCATAGCACATGAACGCACCATGTACCATCTGAATCGGTACATGAAAACACAGAATTCGAGATAAAAAGAATTGTAACTTGTTTAGAAAACTAGTCCTGTTTGTATAGGGCTTTTGTCTTCAGTTGCGCACCTTAAGGCCGGGACACAACAAGCTGACTGTCAGAGAATTACAATAAATGCTAACTCTGTTGTCATCTCTTGTCAGCTGCATCTTGGCCAAAAAGCTGTGCTTGAACACACCAAAAGGGCCAAAGGTGACTATCAACTAGCACCTGTGTGTAAGTAAATATCTGTCTATACCAGCAGGTATCAATAGTCTGTTTTCATCATTCAAAATGAGACACCGAAATTGGGACTGCAGAAATACAAACCACAAACAAAGCTAAGTTTGCTTAAGATTTTGAATATCTATCAGGCTGATAATTTTCTTCATTCCAGTTGGCCCATGATATTATGAAAATATTTGTGAATTCGAATGCTCAGGTAAAATCAAGTAAACTTACAACAGACTTCTGTAATTAATGTCTAGACTCATTTGCTCACTTTCATAAATTTCTCTTTTATTCTCAGTTCGCTAAGCTGAACAGCCAATCAGAGTTATCTCTTCCTGAAGGCCCAACGCCAATTCAAAATTCAAAATTAAATTGCCCCAAAAAACCTACGTGTCTGACTAAAGCCGACGGTGTGGAACACACCCCCAAAAAACTAAGGCAACTGATCCTCAAAAATGGCCCAACGTTGCCTGGCGGCCCACCGTCAGCTTGGTATGTCCCAACGCTGTCTCACAACCAATTTGTACGAATTCGGTACGAGTGATTAAAAAGTGGGTAATTCGTATTAAATCATGCAACCTCACTCGTACGAATTTGTATGATTTGTCTAAACCCACGTGATGGGTAGGTTTAGGGCGGGGTCAGAGGTAGGTCATTCGTACGAATATCATACAAATTAACCAATTCATAAAATATGTACGATTTAACAAAAATCGTACTAATTCGTACTGAGTGAGGTCGTACGAATTGTTACGAATTAGCCACCTCGTAAAATTTGTACGAATTCCCGTGAGATCGGGTTGTGTGTCCCTGGCTTAAGCGGTCAAATATACACTTAAATATGTCAAAATGTCCACCTTAGTGAGTATTAATGTAAACACAGCAAACACTGTGCATTGTTCTTCACTCACTAACATGCACAAACTCTGAAGAGGATTGATGCTCCTCATTTGGTAAGTCAATCTCACAGTGAAATCCCTGCACAATTACTTACATTTAGCAAATTATGATTTCTTGTTTGCTGCATATTTGTTTGTTTTAGTTGACTATGGATCTAACAAAGTTATTGAGGAAAAAAATCTGTTTTTTAATATTATAGCTAAGGCTCTTTTGGTAAATATGCATAAACCGAAAATGAACAAAGATTTGAACAAGATTTTGGTTTGTTGTTTTGGCTCTTTGGTCAAAAAAGGGCTCCCGACCGCTTCTGCAAGAGAATCCCCATTTGCCATTTTTTTCAGGACATAAAGCTCTAGTCTAGAGAAATCAGCCCCATTTTGCAATCTCTCAGCATCACAGATGAAATACATCTTCATTGTGTGAAACCAGTTTCTTTGGTGCCACACGACAAAGTAGTTAGAAGCTCTAACCCTCACCTGTGTGGGTTTTGCTGGGCTCAGAATGTTCTGTTCGGTTCTCCATGGTGACAAACGCCGGAGTCGTCCGGGCGTGGCCCTCTGTCCGTCACAGGACTTAACCGCAGCAGTTGGGGGGGAGTGGGCGTGTAATCCATTCCATTCCCAAACGTCAGGAGAGCGTTCCTATTCATGTAACAGACAAGACATCCACAGCTCTGAGTGAAACAGACACTATTTCCAATCGCAACTGCTTCGTTTATCAGACGCCTATTTGAATTCCGGACTGAGAAGAGCTTGGCGCTTTCGGGCGCTCTGTATTCTGCTCAGGCCACACGGCTGCACCTGCCTCTCCACATCCTCTCATTAACTTACAGATGAGTGGCTTGACCAAACATCACTCTCATCCGCTCACATCGCTCACTCCGAGAGCTGCCATTTGGCTGTCTGAGGAGTTGCTTCATGTAAGAGATCTCTGTTTGAACAGGACTGAGCAGAATATTGCAGCGGAATGGACTGTTTTGATGAATTGCTATATATAAAACATAAGGGCCTTCAGAAAAGCAGGAACGGGACTTGAGAAGTGTGACTGAGAGGGGGCTGAATATCAATAAGAGATTCATTAATGCTTGCGGCTTCTGGCATACATCAGAGAGAGCTTTGCACTTAGATAGCTTTTCACATTTTTAAATGTCTCTAGCCTGCACAACATCAGATGCCAAACTGCAACAGATGACCTAAATATTGCATGTTTATGGGGGTTTCTCCTATATAGGCAGTGTGTGTTTTTAGAAAACAAACTCACACATTTCACTTGTTGAATTCCAAATGTTTGGGGTCAGTAAGATTTTTGTTTGTTGTTTTTTTTTAAAAAATAAATTAATACTTTTATTCTGCAAAGACACATTAAATTGATCAAAAGAGACAGTGACATTTTATGTTACACAATAAATGCTGTTCTCATTAAATAAAAAAAAATATTAATCAGCACAACTGTTTAACATTGATAGTTATAAGAAATGTTTCCTTAGAGCATCAAATCATCATATTAGAATGATTTCTGAAGGATAATGCGACACTGAAGACTGGCGTAATGATGCTGAAAATTCAGCTTTTTGAAAATACACTCACCAAAAGAATTATTGGGAACACCATACTAATACTGTGTTTGACCCCATTTTCGCCTTAACTGCCTTAATTCTATGTGGCATTGATTCAACAAGATGCTGAAAGCATTCTTTAGAAATGTTGGCCCATATTAATAGGAAAGCATCTTGCACTTGATGGAGCTTTGTGGGTTGCACATCCAGGGCACTAAGCTCCCGTTCCAGCACATCCAAAAGATGCTCTATTGGATTGAGATCTGGTGAATGTGGGGGGCATTTTAGTTCAGTAAACTCAGTCATGTTCAAGAAACCAATTTGAAATGATTCAGAGCTTTGTGACATTGTCCATTATCCTGCTGGAAGTAGCCATCAGAGGATGGGTACATGGTGGCCATAAACAGATGGACATGGTCAGAAGCAAAGCTCAGGTAGGCCGTGGCATTTAAACAATACCCACTAAGGCCCTAAGGGGCCTAAAGCATGCCAAGAAAACATCCACTAAACTATTACACCACCACCAGCCTGCACAGTGGTAACAAGGCATGATGGATCCATGTTCTCATTCTGTTTACGCCAAATTCTGACTCTACTATCTGAATGTACCATCTCTACCAACAGAAATCGAGGCAACATTTTTCCAGTCTTCAACTGTCCAATTTTTGTGAGCTCTTGCAAATTGAAGCCTCTTTTTCCTATTTTGTAGTGGTACCCGCTGGGGTCTTCTACTGTTGTAGCCCATCTGCCTCAAGGTTGAGGCTTCACAAATGCTTTGTTGCATACCTTGGTTGAAACGGGTGGTTATTTTCAGCTTTCGCATTCTCATCCCAAGGCGTCTTCTAACTGACAATTTTGACCATGCTTCAATATCTGGCACTTTAGGCACCCTTTAGCGTCAGAGCGCTATCCTAGAGTGTCATCTTTACCTTTAGCATCAGACAGATGACGCGGGTGGGTTTAGGACCAGGACCACACCCCTAAATGCACTGAAGCATTTGCCATGTGTTTGGTTGATTAGATAATTGCATTAATGAGAAATTGAACAGGTGTTTCTAATAATCGTTTAGGTGAATGTATACTTAAATTGTACTATTAATTTACAATATCCCTGTTTTTTTATGTATTTTTGATCAAATAAATACAGCCTTGCGTAAGCATATATATATATATTAGTGCTGTCAAACGATTAAAATATTCAATTACGATTAATGCGCATTAATGTCATAGTTAACTCGCGATTAATCGCACATTTTTATATTACTTAATGTCTTTTGATTTCTTTTTGTTAATTTTTTTTCTCATTTTAATGCTCTTATCAACATGGAAAAGTGGATTGGCTTGTTTAGTGCAAATGTTTTTTTTTAATTATTATTATTGAAAATAACATTGGAATAGTGTTCAATTTCACTCTAACATATATAGCCTAAATAATCTCTCACACAATGCAACACTGTCCATCAATAAAAGGGTGAAAGAAATACTGACGAGGTGCCTGATATTGGCGAGGGGGTGGAGAATTGCATCATCTGTGTTTGTGTGTGTGTGTGTGTTTGCTTGGCCATCATCAAGTGGTGTTTCAGGCTGGACGTGCTGCGACTGATGATAGCTCAGTTCATAATGACAAAACATACAGATCGCTTTGGTCTTGTCAATGGGACAATTTGGCAACTTTTTAAAAGTAAACTTTACATTCAGAATCTCATTGGCATCCATTTCGGCGTCTCGCGCTTGTCATGCCACTGGGAACATGACCGTTACTATTTGGCCGAGCTCGCAAGCTGAAGGCGAGTGTGCTGCGGCACAAAAAGCGGACGCTTTGTCTTGCTCGACCAAAGCGCAAGCGGATCTAGCCATGACCAGAAACAAACAACAGGCACGTCGCACACACTAGTTTGGCTTCCGAGCCGGCTTTGAGTGGATGACGAGCGCGAGGCGCTGAAAATGGATCAGAACGCATGCCTGCGTCCTGTTGCAAAAGTATGTGAAACAACTACAAAGTTTGCTAGGACAAAGAGATCGTGAATTGGCCACGATAAAAAGACTACGCTGTAAAATGGGTTCTCGTGCCGTAATGTAATAATCGGCGCTTAACTGCGCTAGCTCTGTAATATATATATATATATATATATATATATATATATATATATATATATATATATATATATATATATAAACAAACAAGTGCACAACATTTTGATCCCATGGGAACCAAATAAATTCTGATATTCATTTCCTGCCATTTCTCCTGCATTTCAACAGGTCTGATTACAAGAAGTATAATTTTGCCCATTTATGGGTTAGTTTTGTATTGTGTTAGCATAGATTTCGAGAACATTAATTTTGTGTTAAGGGTGAGGTGAAGGCAAACCATTTTATCACCTAGAATTATTATAATTAATCTTAACAATTCTTATCATAGTTCTATATGGATAAACCCTGTTACTGAATAAATTCCAACATACAGAAAATCTGAAAAATTGTCACTCTCAAATGTTTTTAAAAAAATGTCCCCGGTTCTTCTCAAATGGAGAAGTCGGAGATACAAGCAATGAGAGACCAATTAGGGCATTTCTGAAATGTTGTGTCTGTTGTGTGAGAAAGGCAGACTGGCAATTCAGATTTCTGTGCAGTGGGGCTGAACACTAGTTTGATGTGATCCAGTATAACAAGAAACGTATGACTAATGGTGTAGCAAGAGGAGATTTTGATACTGTTCTGTGCTGCTGTGAAGGACATTCAACTTTAATATAAACTTCTACTTTAAAGAATTAAAAGTTTATGGGTAGCTAAAAGAAAATTAAATGCATTTTCCTCATTGTCAACAGCCGTGGCCTTCATTTGGAAATATGCACATTATTTTAATGCATGATTCAAATTCATTTCTGAATTTAAAGTTCAGAAACTTTGATAGATCTGTTGCACCAAATGGTTTAAAACAGAGCCTGTAAATTCTGCCCTGATATTACTTAGTTGACTAACAATGACCATAGAGTTCACATGCCAGACTACACATGCAATGTCCTGTCACATATCAGATGTTCTTGACTCAGGATATGACAGCTGACACAGATGATTTAAAGGAGTAGCATTGACTCACTTCTAGACAGACGTTGCTCTGTGAAATAGTTCAGGAAGTCTTTGCACTGATCTCTCAGATTCCCGCTGGCTGAACCCGAGCACCAAGGAGACACGTTGGATGTCAGAGTTGTCCACATAGTTTGGGGTGATTGAGCTGCCTGCAATACCAAAAGGCCTGTGTGAGCATGGTGACTTTTGTGATTTCCAATAAATGATCAGTACACAAAAGAGCATTACATTTCCACAAACATAATGATTTTTATACTTTCGCAAACTTTATATCCCTAATCCTAAAAACCTTAGCATTTTTTCTTTTTAAAAAAAGAAAGAACATCATATAGTATGATTTATTGGCTGCTTTCCTCATGGGGCACAAAAAAATCAGATTTGTATTTCTGCTCATTTTCCTACATTCAACAGGTTGATTAAATTAAGTGATTGTTTACTTGCCATCTTAAAGGGATAGTTCACCCAAAAATTAAATTTAGCCCATGATTTACTCACCCTGAAGCCATCATACAGTATGTAGGTGAATAGAGTAAGACTTGATGATGTACAGTTAGAGCGTAGGAGTAATGTAAGCTTTGACGTCTTCTCGCGGTTTAAACAGGGCTGGGCAACTGTGTTCGTACATTGTTAGTCACATTCAAGGGTCACTCTTTTGGCTTAAGTTGACTGGCGTATGGCCGTCTGCTGGAAGCTAGTTATTTTAATTGATAAAAATTTGAATATGGATATTTTTCTAACACGACATTTTTAATAGAACTCCGATTGTATTCGTCTGAAAGGATGGTAGGATGGCTTCAGGGTGAATAAATCATGGCTATTGTTTTTTTTTTTTTTTTTTTTTAACTATCCCTTTAATCTTTAAATTTACCAGACTTTACCAAAATTACTTTAATTTTAATTTATGTAGCCTTGTTAGGATAAGTATTATATCATCAGTGTGTGTGTGTGTGTGTGTGTGTGTGTGTGTGTGTGTGTGTGTGTGTGTGTGTGTGTGTGTGTGTGTGTGTATGTATGTATATATATATATATATATATATATATATATATATATATATATATATATATATATATATATATATATATATATATATATATATATATATATATATATATATATATATATATATATATATATATATATATATATATATATATATATATATATATATATATATATATATATATATATATATATATATATATATATATATATATATATATATATATATATATATATATATATATATATATATATATATATATATATATATATATATATATAACACACACACACTGTATATTTATATGAATGAAATTATAAATATACAGTATACATATAAAATAATGTATTATAATACTATTTTGTATTTCAAAATCAAATTTCCTGTCAAAAGTATGTTTGTTGAATATAAAGTTTTTGTTTAAAAAGCAATTTATTTATAGGGGATTCTGTTTGCTCAATATGCATCAAATGAGCGTAAGCAGAACTTAACAAACAGAAACTGTTTAGGTTACAAAAAGCCTCATAAAAAAATATTACTTTCAATCTGTTTTATTGGGAAGTGAAATCAATCTCTCCATGACTTTGAAAGTGCCTGGGTAGTTTTTATAGTCTCTCATCACGGACAGACAGGTGTCTCTGTGTATCTTTGAGGAAAGGAATAACAAAGGTATTACACTCTAAATTAATTACACAAGCCCTTGCTCTATTTACATGTACATGGAAAAGGAACAGCCACAATCACATGAACATCCTTTGCTATACTGACTTGCAGAACAATTATAGAATACTTACCTATCAGTCCAGTGTAAGCAATAAGACATGCTGCATAGTTTCCCTGCTTGCAGCCGCTGGCAGACTGCTCTTCTGGCTGACAGTCATACTGAAACTGGGCCAAACGAGACCTGAAGAACAGGCACAACTGTTATATGTATGGGCAGCAGCCAAGTAGACAGAAACATCCTAATAAGTGTGTCAGCCATACTGACATACACATGAAGACGATCACCAACATGGTCTCAACCTGCTTCTCTACTGGATTCACTTCACAATACATTTTAAATTAAACTGGACATCAAATGCCATCCCAAAACAGAAACGTTTTTTTAACATAAAAAAGTAAAAACATTATGGGCTGCATTTTCCCCCACTTGAAGACTTTTTCATAATTCACAATTTTACAGCAAGTGTCCCTTTTTATTTCCATGACACTGCCAGTGACCTGCGACCAGTTGATTTAAATGCCAACATAATGACAACGACTTTGACAAATATAGTCATCATCATAATCATTGCATGCTGCATTTCTTGACGTTATTCACAAAGGCATCTCAGTCAGTTAATCTGTTATTGCAAGAGAAAAAATGCTACCTCACAACCAAATATTTTTTTTCAAAGCTGAACTGTTTAGATCCTCTCTTTAATACCAATGAATCATCAACAGATGGTTTTATTTCTGTTATGCATAGTTTCTGCTACTGTTTGAGGATCCAGAATAATATGTCATTACTATACCAATTAAGTATTGATGAGGATTTTGAATCTGACTTCCTCTAACTTTTTATCTGGCATGGGTTTGCAGCCTTACTTCTAAAACATTATCAAATTGGATTACATTCCATGGATTTCAAGGAATTTGAAGAAATGCTCTTTTCTTATCTGCAGTAATATGAGTACTCTCTATTCTCTAGACAACTATAGAAAAGCCACAGCTTCCTTTGCCCTGAGAAAAGAGTGCACATAAGGTGAGTTTTTTAATCCTGCCGCCCACATGGTACGTGCCTGTCCAAGCCCAACGAGAGGAGAGGCCTCCGAAACTGACCTGCAAACATAGTCGGCCTTACAGATCCTCATCTGGGAGAGGCAGCTGGGTTTATCTTCTCCCTCATAGGAGCAGCTGGGCACAATGGTCTGTCGCCGTCTCTCCGAACAGGCCATGTCACTGCAAGGGCAGAACAGCAGCTCGTGGGTGTACTCCGGAGGCACACGGTCGAAGAACCGTCGCAAGGCCTTGTTGCACCTTGATTGGTTACACAAACCCGACTTGGTGGATGGCTTGATGCATGTTGACACATACTCTGTGCGCAGTTTCTGGCACACATCGTCGATGTTGCAAGCTTTGGCTGCATCCAGGCAGCGGTTCACTGTTGTCATGCCGACCTCAGAATCTGTGGAGAATTCAAATGTTTCTCAAAATTCAATCTTTAGGACTGACTAAAGTGATAAAATCAGGCCTGCTTGGTCACACAGTGTAGATAATATCCAGTTGGTCTCAGCCTCATTGTATAAACCAAAATTCTGATGGCAAAATTGGTTTTCGGTACTGCCAGTTGAGGAGAATAAATTATTTTTGACACATTTTTATTACTGTGCTATTATTCATTTTATATACACTTGCTCCTAAGCACCAACTACAACAAAATGAACTTGGGTTGGTTGTTTTATGCGTCAGTCAGAGAGTCTCTACCTGTTCTAAATGGGTGGTTATTAGCCAGAATAGACTGGACAAGACTTTACTCCATCAAAGGTTCAAACGTTTAAAGTCAAAGGCAGTGTTATAAGTCCACCTTGGTTAAAATCACGTTCCAGTTATGTTGCGGAAAACAGAAATGCCGAATCGTGACCACCTTTCTCCACTCTGGCCCTGAGTTATAGTCTGGAACCAGAGTCCAGGCTGAGACTTGAGTAGGTTGAGTCTGAGTCAGAGAAAGAGGGTTGAGTCCAAGGCAAGACAGAGACCTGAAGAGGATCTGAATGATTCAGACAGTGTAGTTATGGAATCAGTCTCAAATCTAAAACAAGACTAAGGTTTAATCCCAATTCACCCTTGCCCCATCCTTTAGTCCTTTTAATCCTTTTAGTCCCCCCCGTTTTGTGCGTTCACGTCTTAGGGGTAGAGTGTGCCTGATTCTTGTTGAGTCAAGAGGGTTGGCTACATAGCCTCGAAAACTGATATTTTCAGAGGCACACTCCAAACGGAGAGCTACGAGAAGTTCACATAATGCATCGCAAAACACCGGCAAGATGGCTTCGCAAATGGTTAACCCTCTGGAGTCTAAGGTGTTTGAGGTCCTTGAGATGTTTGAGATGCCCCAACATTTGTGCTTTTTTCAGTTGCTTATAAACAGTGGTTTCATGGTTTCTTCAAAATATAACCGGAATATTGAGGTTAACACCGTAATGATGTCTATTGATAGGCGAACTACTGGTTAAAACTACTTTTTTCTCTGGATTTACAACATTCTTATACATATTTGGGATAATGTACAGTACACAAATCAACAAAACCAATCAGACACCACATACAACCGGATTTAGAAGTTTGGAAAACTGTTCATAAAAAGTTCTATGTAGTGTGAAAGCACTCAAAGTCCAAATGCTCCCAAGTTCATGATACGATGAAGATCCCAACTGATTCGAGGATCTCAAATATTATAGCACAGCTCAAAGGTTTGGCTAAATAATGTTCAGTATAGACATATGACAAGAGGATGAAAAGATTATGTGAAACTGCATGTCCATCCTGACATTTTGACTCATAAGGGACAGAATAAGTATCACCATACAGCGGCACAGAGCGGCCGTTTTCAATGCACAAGGTTTTGTGGGACTACAAATGAGAAAGAGAGCAAATTGGGAAAGCAGTCAAAACTGTGAGAAACTTTGTATTTAAATGAGAGTTGAAGAATGTGTGCTGACAGTCAATCTCTGTGAGGCTTTTTGTTGTTCAGCCTCTACAAACAACTAAATGTGATCTTGAGTCGGATACATCAAAACATCAGACTTCAATGGTTCTTTGCAGCACCTTGTTCTTCTTTTCAAGACCAATTTGGCAGGCTCAGTCTTCTATTGCTATAAGGTTCTATTGATATTTAAAAGATGTTACATTAGGCTCATTAAATCAGTGTTTTGACTTTGGGTCGTTTTGTTTTCTATACTTCTATTTGGTTTTACTAATTTTCATTTGAGTTTTAGCAACACTGCATAGGCTGTAAACCTACAACTGCATTTTAGTAGCACGTTAAAAGTATTGAGAATAAAACTAGACATTGTGAAAATTAAGTTGAGAATAAAATGTTTCAAAAAGAGTTGAAATTATGAGAATGAAAATTAGAATATGGAAGAATTCACAGTATCTCTCATATTGTCATTATGACTTTTTCATAATAATGCGTATTTGGCCTGCTGTCTGATGGGGAGGCTCTGAAGTCTGGCTGGGAATCGGAACAGTTAGGATTGAGGAGATGGGGTGGTGGAAGGGATGCTGGAAAACTTGTGGGACAGAGGGTATATACACCACATGTCGTGCTAATTTAAAGATTATCTGTACATGCTCCTCCCGAATTTGGGGAAAAAGGACAGTGTTCTGAAAAGAAAATGCAGGGGTTAATGTAAGATGTTCAGACAACTCAAATAAGCAGACTACTCTGAGGCACAACTCATTATGACCAGAGGAAATGCCTCTTGATGTGAAAGGAGATGAAACAAATGAAAAGGAATGCAGTAAAAACATCTTTCCAAGAAATCATTTTATTTCATTGCCATTAATAATCACAGAAGAGCCAAGAATGTCTGTCCATATAATTCAGATAAAAGCTTTGTTGCTTCTTAGTGAGATGAACTATGCCAGTCCAGACACAAAGCTTCGAACAAACAAACGGAGACACTAGCCATGTTTCCATCGACACGTTTTTATCCGAATTAAGTGATATGGAATGAAAAATGCCTTATGGAAACAGTAAAATTCGATGAAATTTCATGAAAATCGACTCAAATGGAAATACGTTCGGTCTCATAGGATTTTATCTTGATCGATATGCGGCTAAATGCGGATAGAAAGCTGATGGAAGCGTTATTTGCCGAATAAATAATGAATTGCGAATTAAGTTTCATGCCCTTTTATTAATTCATTTCCAGCTATGTCTGTTTGCGCACACATGGCGGATGTCAACAAAGACAGATGTAAGTGGACAAAGCAAAAATATGCTTCAACCAAAGGTTTCTCTGTGAACCACGATCTCCCAGAACTGAGTGCGCTGTCGTTCCAACACCACAGTCGCCTCCGCTGTCGTCGGCCATTTAATGCATCGGCATCATCATAGCAATGTTTATAGCCGTCGTTGTTTCTCTTAGTCAGTTTGCTTGTTTTTCCGTAGCTTGGTTGAGTTCTAATGTCATAATGTGGTCTGTTATTTCTGGTTACAACTAGGCGCTGCTGTATAACACCGTTGCCATGGACGAGGTTCAGAGACGAAACAGACCATTTTCTTTAGCAGAAGCAATACTTGTTTTTAAATCAATAAACTCGTTTTTAAGTCACATTTTTGTGTTGAATTATTTATTTATTAATTTATGTGGTTGATTTATATGTAATAAGCAGGATAATATATAGCGAGGTGGATGTTATAGCGAATACAACCCCTTCAACAACCGCTTTGCATACATTATCCCATACATATGTCGCTATCAGCTGGCACATGAGCATTATTAGGCTTCAACTTGTGAAATATTGACCATTTGTTGGTAGATCCGCAATCCGTTTTGTCTAACAAAACTTTGTTCGCAAAAGTTTGCTTGGAATGTTGCTCGATTCCAGTGCGAAATGAATGGAAACACATTAAAAGTATTCAAATCAATTCGATATACGCAATTTGATCGCAAAACAGCATGTGTGTTTGATGGAAACACACTTTCACCAGCTTTATTCACATGTGTTTTTTACCGAACTTCAGATAATTCGAATGACAAGTGGATGGAAACATGGCTACTGACTAATTTCCAAGGCAGCTGAGCAACAGCAAGGGTATAACTAAAGGAAATGACAATGAAAACAAGTTTCAGAGCAACGCTAATACACAACGACTGAGACTCTCCCACTCTGGAGTTACATTTACACTGCTAATAGACCCCTTTTCAGTTTGACACGATTGACCTTTTTTTGTGGCGAGCTTCGGTGGAGGCAGAGCGATCCTCTGGCCGCTCCACTAATGCTAGCTTAGCAATGTTAGCTTGTTTTTTAACAATGACCGGAGAAATCCAGATTTTACCTTAATGTGTAAAGTCACTCAGTGTCCAGGACTGCGATTGTTATATGCAAAAGTTATTTCTAACGGACGGAACCAGATCAGCCAAACCGCCTACACGCTCACTAGATGCATGGGCGATCTGACAGGAATTAACGTTACGTTACCTGGGTCGAATAGCACCCGACTTCTACACCTACCTTATAGAGGGAAACCGATCGTAAAGAGAAACTGAGGGCATACATCTTTAGATGCCTATGTGGTCCTGTACAGAGACTTGTGTGTACGATCCACAGTTCTGCCAAGCAGCCAGCGCCAGAGCGACAACAATGTAATGAGTGACAATACTGTGCGATTTTAAAGATGTGAATATTTTCTAGTATATTCATAATTTCTACAGCATATTCATTTTTCATCAAATCTCTTGCACCAGAATAACACAACAAGATGACATTTAATAATAGTAACAATAATTTAAGCTCCTTGCATTATACAGCCGAATCTGTGCTGGTTTGTATTGGCCGCCTCCAGTTTTCACTTTGTTTTGCCTCCAGCTAGCGCCGTGACGTGACTGTGACGTCGGCGCAAAAGGGTTCTATACACATGCTAGTAAGATGTTTCTGGGAACCATGACATTTGAAGTGTTCTACATTATTGTTATAGGGTCGAGAAAATGTGTGTTAGTGTGCGTGTGTGTGTTTAATGATTTTCTGAACTACTCCTTTTTTTAATTAAGAATTTTCAAACCCATGACTCCCATAACCAGTCACAATCTACAAAGAGGATCTAGATAAAGCACACGTGCATTGAAATTAAATGCCATGATTACATGCATTGCAATACGTTTTTCTCCCTCCACATGTACGTCAAGGTTTTACAAACATTGTTTCTTTTCCATTTCTATTTCACAAACGCACTTTTTTTTCATTAAAGATGATTTTCATTGTTTAGTATATCTTGGTTATATAAGTTTTGCATTACTAAAGCATTATTTAAAAAGTAAGGTTGTCCAGTGAATTGCCATATTGTATTAAATTGATCTTACCTGCAGTGATGGAGGCTAGACGGACAAAGTCATAGCCTTTCTGCACAGGCTTTCATATGGATAATTCTCTACAAGTGTTAAGCCCTGCAAGAACAAACATCTTGTTTCAGAAAATGAAAAATCCTTTATTAAACGTTTTATAGAGAACAATAAATGTTATGGAATCATGTGGAGTCCCAGCAATACTTGTTTTTATGTTTCAATACTAGGTGTTTTAATCAAAAACAGGCATAATGAAGTTTTCTTTACAATGTCATAACCAAGCTGTGACTTGATAGCAGATGTAGTTAGAACCATTCATAATAGCACCACAGCTTCGACTGCATTCAAAGTTGCTGTGTATTCTGACAAATTCTAAAACTTTCTATATACACTTGAGATACTTCAATCACAGTAGATGTTTTGTCTGTGCATGAGTTTTTAAGGTGAAATGGGTTTTTATTTTCACAACCTACATACCAGTGAAATTTAACTCTGGCCTAGACATTGCAAGAAATGAATAAAAAAAAACAGTCAACCAGTAAAATGTCTTGTTGCAGAACTTGCAGTTGGTTCAGGATATCAACTTTGATTCCATTTGTAAGAGATTCCATCACTTGACACTTGGTTGTGTTGTGCCTGGCATTGTGTTTAATGTACATTTTCCATTCAGTCATTGACAGCTTTAAGAATTCAACGTGTACATAACAGTGTAGTTCACACTTCATTAGGGGAGGTAAAGTTACTCAATACTGAATATGTGTTGTTAGGCAGTCATACGTCATATGTTTCAATTTGTTCATGCTTGTCCGATGTCTGTACCATGACAATTTCATGCAGTTATATGTTTCTAGAAGCTTTGTTTCAATAGACAGTTGGGGATAGGATTAGGGTTAGGTTATCCACTTATACACTGTTTATGTCCCTGCTAGACTGTGTGATTTATTACAAATCATGCTTTATGTATGACATGTATATGAACTTGGGTACGACGTGTATGTAGACTGTGAGATAATGACAACTATTAAATTGTAGGCTAAGGCACGAGTTAATATAGAAGAATATAATGTCATCACTATGGCAATAGGTGAAATGAGTTGCAATGCACTGAGAAAAAAAGGAGGAAGTGGAAAATACGGTCATGGCTTAGGGAAAGAAGCCAAATTGGCATGCCAATTTTACAAAATGGACGTCTCAATGGAGCGCCATGTCACATTGATCAGTATGCTATTTCATGTTGCATTTTTATTGGCTAATCAGTAGCAGTGTGAGATGATTATGCTAAATTTATGACATTTGTCAGCCACTGTCGCAGGCTATATTTGGTTGCAAGACGGTGACAACAGCGATCTTTGAACCTCTCGAATGTACGAGTTCAGGACCGCCGTTTAGAAGCCAGGACTGAAATCACCAAGATTGGTCATCTACCGTCTGGGACAGCCTAGAGTCAGTACAATGTGTTCTGGGCATAAATAAAATTTAATGATTTCTGATCAATCATGTGACACTGAAGACTGGATAATGAAACTCAATTTTTTTACCATGACAGGGAATAGATTAAATTGAGAAATCTAATTTTCCTTGAGCTTTTGACATCTAAGAGGTCATCATATTATAAGAATATCCTGTAAGCTACAGAACTGACAACGCCCTTGTTACAAGCTCCGATAAAAGCTTTTTTATTGACACCAGGCTCAGCAGACGACTCGTTTTAAAAAGTGTGGAACTATGACGTCAAAGAGGGTAAACACCACCCCCGCAGAAGATCGATGCCTACTTCAACACGGCCGGTTTTAGCCCCACCCACCTATTTGCGCATTACACACATAGCTAAATAACATAAATGCCTACCTCGTGATGACAACCGGATACAATATAGAATATTGTGCAGTGCCTGGTTGTGGAAGAAGACAGTCGCTGCATAAGCTCCTCTGGATTCCAGAGCAGTACTATCATGGATAAACTTTATTTTAATGGCGTTCCAGTTGATGAGGTAAAAAATTGTCCGTCTGTTCACTTCATTTCACTGAGGATTATTTTGTAAACAAGACCGGGATTTGCAGACCGATTAAGAGTAAAGAACGGTGCTGTGCCGTCTATATTGGATCTGACAGGAATGGTGCAACACACGGACTCTGGGTCGAAACATGTGCTGCGATCATTACGGATGCACGTTTTACAACATTGGCGTTTTCAGAAAAACCGACGGGTGAGTTTGAAACTCTTATAATAATATGCAAAACTGTCATCCGCTCACAGCAGTGGCCCGCTGATTTCCAAGTCGTTCAGTGCGAGGACGCCCACAGAAAACTGTGAGTCGCCTTTCAGATCAGGCTCAACTCAGGTTAGGAAAATAGCCTATTACTTATTCATTGTGATGTTTTTGAATGCAAGTATACGTCATAGTTGACCTTAGACAACAACATAATAAAATTTAAAAAGCCAGTTCATGACCCCTTTAACACATTCAAATAGAAAACAGTTATTTTAAATTGTTAAAAATATAACACACTTACTGTTTTAAATGCATAAAAAATAGAACTTAGTCAAAATAAGAAATTTCATTTAAATGTTTTTGAATGAGTTACTTTCTCAAGGGTAGCCTCAAGGTATTTTAAATACAAAGAAAGGCATTGTACTGCACAAGTGCATTCCAGATTGGGTGAGAACTCCAATATATCCACTGAGACAGTTTCTCTCTCTCTTCATGCCTCATCTGCACTGGCAGCCGTGCAGAGGCTGGACAACAGCGCAGAGACAGCATTTGCACACTGACTGCGCCAGGGCCGAGTTTCATGCTGCCCGTTCCAAGCAGACGCATTAGCGAAGACATACAGAAGGCGCGGCTGCAGGTCTCATCACTGGGACAGGTGTCTACGCTATGGGCATTCCCGCAGACAGTACCTGCCAAGCTAAAACATATGGGCTAAATTTTAATAGAAAGGATTTTGACAGATGTGGTTTTATATGTATAGTGTACTTTACCAATATCATTAGGAGAGCAAACAACCAAACAAATTGAAGTGGCTGGTAAGCTGGTGCGCAGCACATCATCAACAATGGCCAACAGACAAAAACATCTCCATTTCCACACCAAAACGACTATCAAAATAACCATCAGGTTTTAACTGGCCACTCTCAAACACCTACAATTCATTAGATACAATCACATCCCATCTGCCGTTCAAATGTTATTATTCACTTTTACTAATGACAGCGTGCTGATCCAGGTCTGTACATATTTATATGTATGGTTTTGTTTACTTATGTAAACCCTTTGAAAATTGTATTTACTTGAATTGTATATTGACATATATATGCTGTCTAGATTGAGCAGAAAAGTTGGCAAAATGTCTGACAAAATGTGATTGCCAATACATTTGGGACATAAATATTTCAAAATATTTTGAATTAAAATATTATTCAAATTTAGGAACGCATGGTGACATATTTTAGCCAATTACCTACATCTATTTTGCATGAGAAAACACATTTGTTTTTATCATATTCATTATGTATTACCTCGGAAATCCAGAATGACGAGCTTCTAATACTTGGATGTAACTAGGCATTGCTTAAAGAGTCAGAGAATTTAATGCAGTGTCGATAAAAGAATGAGAATGTGGCACATTTACCTGGAAAGACATTACAGACAGATACATAAAATATACTTCAGGTTGCTACACCATCTGTTAATCCTCTGATTAAATTCAATGAGAAGTGCTCTGAACTAAATTCAAACAAAATGAGAAAATACATTATTTCAACATCTAACAGATTTATGCATGTGCTAGTGTTTTGGACTAATGACAACGTCAAATAGAAGTAAAATCACAACCACATTTTTGGATCCGAAGCAAATTAACAGCTCACTGTTGAAGTACATGATTGCATGTCTTTGACATGGTTTTTTTTATCCATCTGTGTGCTTGTCTGTATATGTTTTTTGTGATGTTTTTCAGCCCCAGATGGGAATAGCAGAACCTGTGGGCTGTTTTTTGTTCCCAAAAAACTCAAAGGCTTTCTGACAATGCAACCATATGCAGAGAGTTTTGTGGAGGCAGGGAAGGCAATGTATCATGACTACAGACATGAGAATAAATCAACATGACAGCAGGCAAAATGAGACTTTCTATATCTTATTAAAACATTGTTCAACATTAGTGCCTGAGCTGGATTAGGAGGGAATAGTCTTTAAAAAAAGCCACAGTTTGATCAAACCAAACACAACGAGACAATTCATTACTTCAATTAAACAATCCTGTCCTCTCCTTCCACCAGGCTAGGACGCATATTAATGAGGGACGTTACTTTTCTTAACTTTAGTTCCTGATGCATGTGTAATTTATTCCTTGTGTTTGTTTATTCGAAGATTTACATTAACGACTGGAAATTGTGGCCATGAGGGAGACATGTTTGAACTAATTCATATGGGAGTGAAGTAAAGCTTGTTTGTTAAGCCCTGAACAATTGGCCCTTGAGACTGGATTCTGTAATGTGTGATTATCATTTCTGCTCTAATGACTTAGAGACTGTACGCGTGATGAATGTCGTATTTTTTCCTCATTACACAAAAATCTGACACTCATGAAGATCAAGTTTAGTATAGTTACACAGCGCAGTGTGTGTGTAAGGCAATATAACTGTTTATGGTTCTTTCCAAATGACGCAGTTGCTTCTGAGATGCACTGTACAATCTTGTGGTGAACAGAACACTTCACGGGCCAGTCGATGACCGGGCCCTTCTCTTCCGAAACAGTGGACCAAGGTTTACAACATTTTGCTTTGGATCTTGGTGGACTAACACAAACAAACTTCCAACGCCATCAGGTAAAGATAGCTAGGAAAACAGCCAGATGCCGGAGAGCAAGAAGAAGACCTCTTGTACCAAGTCCGGAAGGACAGGACTTGGTCCACATGCAGTGTCTGCCCTTCACCCATCTAGAGACTAAAATTAATAATAATAATAATTCATTACATTTATATAGCGCTTTTTCTGGACACTCAAAGCGCTTCACATAGAGGGGGAGTATCTCCTCGACCACCACCAATGTGCAGCATCCACCTGGATGATGCCGACGGCAGCCATATTGCGCTCAGATTGCCCACCACACACCAGCTTACTGGTGGAGAGGAGACGGAGTGATGAAGCCAATTGGTGTATATGGGGATGATTAGGAGGCCATGATGGACAGAGGCCACAGGGCAAATTTGGCCAGGATGCCGGGGTTACACCCCTACTCTTTCGAAAGACATCCTGGGATTTTTAATGACCACAGAGAGTCAGGACCTCGGTTTAACGTCTCATCCGAAGGACGGAATGTACAGTAGTAGGTTAAAGAGACAATTAAACTTCTGCGTCGAGGGTCGTTGTTGAGCATTTATACTTCTGCGTTCAGGTCTTGGTTGTTCTGCAGTACTGCTCCGAAGCGCTAGTTGGCGGCGAAGGGTTTTAATGTTCTATTGTGTTTAGATTCCTCGCGGCTAGGTTACTACAAGCAATGTCGACTGAAAGAGAGCAGATCATGTTGGAGTTGGAGCTTATTGAGGTGGAAAAACAGTTATTTTTAGTGAAATTACTAAAACTAAAAGGCAGAAACAAGAGAAGACGTAGGAGGAGATGGTACGTGCGGAAATACGATGCTATCAAGTAGTGTTGTGACGGTGAGGATTTTTTCCTCACCAGTTAATCGACGTGTGACAATACCGGTAATACCGGTGTCTCACCGGCGGGGGCTTTTAAATTGCTAATTTAAAGGCAATCTGAGCGCGTCTCATTTTCTCACTAATCTCTACGTTCATTTAAGACTGCTCTTATGGACATTTTGTCATAATTTGTGTATTATGGTTTGTTCAAGCCCCGAAGAGAACTCGATACCGACGCGCGTCTTTTCTGTGGGTTGTGTGTGATAATAGGCAGGATTTAACGACTACTGCATAATTGCGTTCAATATTTTTAAGGCTTTAAACTTTTTTTTTCTTTTTTACATGCCAACCGCGGTGGGCATGTCATGAAACCGGTGTTGCGACTGAACACGGTAACACCGAGCTACCGTGGCAAGCCTACTATCAAGCCGACCAATCACAGATCTTGCTGTCCGCGTCGTCGCGACGTGTAGTTACATTTTTGAGGAGGTGTGCGTCAGGCTACGGCGAAGGATACGCGGTATGGTACGCATCTTTGCGTATGCTATGCCGTACCTACTGCGCGCACCCTACACAGAAGTATAAATTGGCCTTAATTCCTAAGGTTTAGGCCTGTGACTGCCATAAGAATTCCACAGGATCAGCAGTAGTGGGAGAAAACAAAGAGATCACAATGATCCATCCAAATCCATTCATAACTAATTTTGGAAACCTTAAAACTGATGCAAACTGCACACATACATTTCATATTTATTCTGAGAAATAAGAATTCTCACTGGCAGCTGTTTGAATTGCCACATCTTACTCAAATTCAGCTGTTAATGTACAAATGAATGACAGTTCAATCTTTTTCTAGTTTGGAATCTTTTTGCTTAGAATATTGCCCAAGGTATTCTGGTCATTTGGAAAGTGTGAAATCCATTGGTAGTACTTTAAAGATACTTTAAAGACTTCTAACTGTGTGCTTTATGCAAATGAGTTTCACAGGGGAAAGAAAGGCGGGCCACACTCTGGGTGTCCCCTATGATCCCAGCAGACAATCATAGCACTGGAATAGAGAAGCGCCAAATTACATTCTCCTCTCCATCAGAAAAAGGTTAAAGGTATCCATTTTTCAAGAGAAACTTCTCGTTCTGAGAAGCGTTCGTGCTTGCAAAGGTGAGAAAGAAACATATCCACCAAGTTTTGGGTCTCAGTCCTGTAAGGGAAGAGACTGTAACCGATACACTGCACAGTTTTGAGACACAGGTTCATTCTGAGAGACAAAAACAACAGATTCCACGACCTGGGTCTACTACAGCTTGTGAGGCAGCAAAAGATACAGACGACATTCTGAGCCTCCACTATGGGAGGAAAGAGACATTAACAAACATTATGTTCTGAGTCTTTGTTTAACGAGATTGTCTCAACTACAGCATGTCCTGAGTCTCCATGCCAGGGAGACAGAAGGGAATCCGCTATATGCACGCATGAGTTGAATTGAATTGAATACTTTAGTATCCCCTTGGGGAAATTTAGTTGCTTATGTTTCACATGCTCACATACAGCACCAGCCATACACATCACATAATACAAAATAATTAATAAAATAAAAAAGTAATAATGAGTTCTGTGCCATTTCCGAACCAACAATTGATACAAAATGTAAAAATGCTTTCAATAAAAGAATTGTAAAAAAGTCTGAGGATTGAGACACTTACATTAAATGACAACATCTTTCTAAGGAAGTAAAGTATTTTTGTACTCCTCAACACTTTGTATTGGCTCTCCTTTAATAGTGGTTACATTCATTGAAAACTCCTTCCTAAAATCAATGCACATCTCCTTTGTTTTAAAAATATTTAACTAAAGATTTGACATATCACACCAAGAAATAAATTCATTTAAACCCAGTCCATGACTGTCCTCATCCCCCTTTAAGAGACTGACTAGTGCAGTATCATCTGCAAATTTGATCAAAAAAATCTGCCTGAGTGTGCACTTCTACATTGATTTGTGTACAATATAAACAATAGGGGTGAGAGGACACAGCCTTGTGGGGATCCGACATTAGTAATTTGTTTCTCCAACATTGATCCACCCACACTCACTCTCTGTACTCTGTTTCTTAAAAAAAATCCCGCAACCACATAATCAGTCCCCCATCCAAGTTAAACTCTGTGGTTACTCTCAACCAGCACATTTGGCAATATTGTGTTAAATGCCGACGAAAAATCTGCAAAATAGGATCCTCACATGGTTTTTGGAATCTTCAAGGTGTGTATATACAATAATATGCAACAATGTTGAAATTGCATCATCTACTCCCTTACTTGACTGATAGGCGAATTGTAAAGGGTCTAACAGATGCTGGGTTTTTGACACTACATACCTTTTAACAAGCTTTTCAAAGCTTTTAAACACCAGAGAGGTCAGTGCAATTGGTCGATAATCACTGAGCTCTACTGGTCTATTATTTTTAGGAATGGGTATAATAGTTGAAGTTTTTCAGATAGTTGGTACTATGCATTGGTCTAAAGATCTTTGAAATAGTAAAGTGAAAATCGTGGATAATTGCTCAGCACAGTTTTTTTATATTCGTCCACAGATGCTGTCAGGCCCGGGACTCTTATATATGTTGCTGCTCTGGAACATTTTCTTTACATCCGCCTCTTTGATGATAAAATGATTAGTTGATGTAAATATATTTTCCTCATCCCTGATAGTATTCTCACTACTTCCTTCAAAATGTGAAAAAAAATATTTAACCTATTCGCTAGCTCCAGATCCCCACTTTTGCTATCTGTGATCGTCATATTAGTATTATACTTTCCTTGAATTTTATGTGGTACACTAATCATCGTCCTAACACCTTGCCATGCCTGTTTTAAATTTCCTTGTGGCATTTTAGCCTAAATTTTTTGTTTATATAGTGTCTTATCTACCTTAATTTGTCTTTTAAATTATCTTTGAATATCCCTTTTAGCTAAAACATCATTAATATAATATGCTACTTTCTTCTTATTTAGCAATTATTCAAGTTTCTTTGATACCCATGGTTTGTTATTTGGAAATACTTGATAAGTTTTCAGTGGGTAAAACTGAATTTATGTAATCAGATACCACATATGTGTGAGTGTCCAGATCAGGGGACTCAAAAACGTCCCACAAAGTACAATCAAAACATCCTTGAAGGCACATATTACTCTCTTCATTCCAAATCCTTACAGTCTTAGTCTGAGGCTTTTCTCTTTCAAGAAGTCTTTGATACTTTGGTTGAAGATAGACAACGTCGATGATCAGATTTGCCCAAAGGAGGAAGTGTCGAGGCAGAAAAGGCATCCTTAACGTTGCCATAGAACTTGTCCAGTGTCTTATTTTTCCTGGTGCAACAATTCACAATCTGATAATAAGTTCTCAAACTGTTTTCTAAAGAACAGTTATTAAAATCTCCTAAAATAAATTTGGGAGCATCAGGAGACAGAGTATCAAGTCTTTGTGAGAGTTGATAACACATCCGAGACTTTAGCTGAATTTGCCAGCGGATGTATGTAGACGACGGTAAAAAACATCTGTGGGAACTCCCAAGGAAGATGGGATGGTCTGAGTGATACACTCAGTAGTTCGATATCAGGAGTACAGAGAGATTCTCTTACCACCACATGTCTGCACCAGTTATTTCTGGCGAGAAAGCAAACTCCACCGTCACGTATCTTTGCCGTGATATCCATATCCCGATCCGTTCGATACACCGTGAAGCCAGTTGGTTCAACCTCTCTTGACGGGGTACTCTCATTTAGCCACGTTTCTGTGATTGCTAACACACAAGCATTCCTATATTCATGAAAGTTCCGTAGATTTGCTGTTAATTCGTCCATTTTACCCCTCAGGGACTGGGCATTTATTAGTAAGGTTGTGGGCAGGGGTAATTTACTTCCTATTCTTTTTAGTCTCTGGCGAATCCCACCTCTCTTTCCTTGTCTTCGGCTCCTTTTTGATTTAGACTTGTCTTGTGGAGGTTGCAGATAGCTTGGTATGCGATGATAAGATGATGTCTCCACATGTTTACTGTACTGGAGTAACAACTCACGACTGTACCGAACAACATCGCCAGAGGTGTTCTTGGAGCTTAGTGCACAAATCAAATTAATTCTTAGAAACCAGATAACAATTCCCACAATCCATCCATGAAACTCCATTATTACGAATTATGCACCATGTCAGCGGCCAAGAAAATAAAAATAAAGTGCAAATTACGGCAGTCACTGGACAAACAAACAACTCAAACAGCGCACGTGAAACACAGCGGGTCGCCACAGAGCAGCGCCACCGGAAGCCGGAGTTCCGCATTTGACGCAAGGCTCTTCAGTTTCCGGTTGGGGAGATTAATTGGTGCATAATCAGGTTCTTAACCTAATTAGTTTCAGAGAAACAGCAGTTTATCTTTCCATCAGATAACGTTCCTTTATCATTCATGGTATTCAGTTGTGTTAAGTTATTCTTGTGAATCTTTTGGTAATATACACTCACCAAAAGGATTCTTAGGTTCAGTTTCTCATTAATGCAATTATTTAATCAACCAATCACATGGCAGTTGCTTCAATGCATTTAAGGGTGTGGTCCTGGTCAATCTCCTGAACTCCAAACTGAATGTCAGAATGGGAAAGGAAGTTGATTTAAGCAATTTTAAGCATGGCCGGTCAGAGTATTTCACAATCTGCTCAGTTACTGGGATTTTCAGCGCACAACCATTTCTAGGGTTTACAAAGAATGGTGTGAAAAGGGAAAAGCATCCAGTATGCGTCAGTCCTGTGGGTGAAAATGCCATGTTGATGCTAGAGGTCAGAGGAGAATGGGCCAACTGATTCAAGCTGATAGAAAAGCAACTTTGACTGAAATAACCACTCGTTACAACCGAGGTATGTAGCAAAGCATTTGTGAAGCCACAACATGCACAACCTTGAGGCGGATGGGCTACAACAGCAGAAGACCCCACCGGGTACCACTCATCTACACTACGAACAGGAAGAAGAGGCTACAATTTGAGAGCTCACCAAAATTGGACAACTGAGAACTGGAAAAATGTTGTCTGGTTCTGAGTCTCAAATTCTGTTGAGACATTCAGATGGTAGAGTCAGAATTTGGCGTAAACAGAACGAGAACATGGATCCATCATGCTTTGTTACCACTGTGCAGGCTGCAGTGGTGGTGTAATGGTGAGGGGGATGTTTTCTTGGCACACTTTAGGCCCCTTAGTCCCAATTGGGCATCGTTTAAATGCCACGTCCTACCTGAGCTTTGCTTCTGACCATGTCCATCCCTTTTTGGCCACCATGTACCCATCCTCTGATAGCTATTTCCAGCAGGATAATGGACCATGTCACAAAGCTTGAATCATTTCAAATTGGTTTCTTGAAAATGACAATGAGTTCACTGTAGTAAAATGGCCCCCACAGTCACCAGATCTCAACCCAATAGAGCATCTTAGGGATGTGGTGGAACGGAAGCTTCGTGTCCTGGATGTGCATCCCACAAATCTCCATCAACTGCAATGCTATATCAATATGGGCCAACATTTCTAAAGAATGCTTTCAGCAGCAATTAAGGCAGTTCTGAAGGCGAAAGGGTGCCAAACACAGTATTAGCATGGTGTTCCTATTAATCATTTAGGTGAGTGTATATATAGTAATCTGGGGGTAATCTGATGTACTCTTAAAAACAACTTCAGTGACTTGTGATCCAAAAATCAGTCACTGTCAGTCACTATACAATCTACATTTTAGTTGAAAAGTAAATCTATCTATAGCTGTTAAAATAAATGCTATAACTTGTATCTAGGAATGTGAAACATGCATGTTAAGCTATACAACAATACAATCCATTACACCACCTCAGAGTCATATTTTGTCATTCTGATTATGCATGCATATACACAAATGGTTATTCTGGTTTAAAAAGAAAAAAGTTAACATGCATATATTTATATTAGTTTTTTATTTTTTTTTTTCAGTTTAAGTTTTAGATTAGATTTAGTTTGTATTTATTTCGGTTAATCATTTTAGTGTTTCAAATTTCAGATTTAGTTCAGTTTGAATTTGTCTTAATTTGGGGGCTTTTCTCAGAAAATATTGATATATGTTATAAGTCGCAATTAATTTACAGGCACATCGCATACAGTCAATTTGTGAATATGAAACTATAGACGCTTTCATCAGACGCGTTGCCATGGTGATGAGCTGGCCCAAAGTTAACTTCCGTTCTGTTAGTTTATACTGTTTATTGGATAATACGGCATTGACTGTATTAGATACTATATTAAAATAGCTAGGTTTATCCGAGTATCCGGTACAGTGTTTCCCATGCATTTATTAGTGGCAGCCCAACTCATTATCAGCGCTGACCGCCACATATTGATTTCCGTGTTTTTACAATTTAAGGAAAAGTTGTATTTGACTGCAGAGTTGCGTGTAGCGCATATTCGCAAGCTCTCTCTCTCTCTCTCTCTCACACACACAAACACATTAACAGCGGAGCAGAATGTATCATAACGCTGCACAGATCCATCCAACATCCTGTCATGTGAAGACCCGCCTTAAAAAAAGGTTAGCAAGCATGTAAGAAGCTAATAAGGAGAGATATGTTCACCTAATAAAGCCTCGTCGCCGCGCTCCGCTCGCCACAGTTTTTTAACACTGCGGTAAATCAGACACGTCGGTAGAAAAACATCTTGTCTCCTATTTTTGTTCAACGGGTGTGGTAGTGTCACATTTTCAGTTTGGCCAGGTAACATTTATTTTCTTTGACTGTCAAGAAATACCAGCCACTATGGTTATTTACTTGTTATGGATTGTCTGCGCAAGTTTGCCGGAAGTTAAGTTTGGGCCAGTTTTATGCACATGCGCAGTACCGTGTGTTTATGTTGTCACTGCTGAAAGCGTCTATAAAATCACGCAAATGTATCTGTGCAAAGTCAGCAGCTCATGTCATCAGCATGTAAAGCCAGTAAGCTCTGTACTTCATAACATAATTCATGCTTAACTAATTAGGCCTATTGCAACTAATTCATAACAATGATATCTTTGCAAATCATTATGATTAATTTAAGCAATTATTTATTTGTTAAGGAATTATTACATGATGGTAACTTAATAACTTAACTTAATGCAATTTATATACAATATTAATTAATCAATTCATCTGACAGACTATTTAATAATTGCTGATGCAGTAATCTTCATGAGTCATACATTAACTCAAAATTATCTGTGCATTAGTTAAGCATGAATTAATCCACATTAGTGCACCAATTGTAAAGTTAAGTAAAAAATTAAAGTGGGTGCACTTGAATTACAATAGTAACACACAAGCAGAACTTCAGTCTCACCGCTATCACAGTTCCAACACATTTTTTTGTGCAGAAGAAGTAATAGGAGTGATGATCAACAACAAAAAAACCTGCACATTTCTGATTTGAAACATACACTGAAATACTTAAGAACCGAACCTATATGTTCAAATAAATAAATAAAGAAAGAAAAACAATTTCAACAAAGATGTTTTCAGAAGAAACTAACATGTTGTGTGCATTATTGAATAAAAGCTATGTTTCACTCAATATTCGTCCTTCACACTCTTGCAGTCCTGCAGGCCATGCAGTATTTCCAATATGGTCTCTGCCTGTCGGGTTCCAGTGAATGCCTATTCATGCAATCTCTTTTCAGATGCTTGGGTAGGCGAGTGAAGGGAGATGTGTGAAGGTGAAAAATATGACGCTAGCTGCCAATTCATAACATATAATGGAATATATACTATTCGTTAGCTAACGTGACATTTTGTCTTGAAATGAATGTCGAATTCTTGAATGATGACAGTGACCGTATTGGACATTCCCTACTCAAGTTTAAATACAGATAAATGTAAATTGAGACAAGAGCTTTGCCAGAGGGCAAGATTTTCAAAACACTAAAAGTCAGCAGTAAAATCATCTTCAGAAGACTTGGACTCATATAAAGATGGTGCTTTATGGTGCTTTTGCCTTATTTATCGGCTTAAAGGAGAACTCTGCGAACAATGAACCTTTGGTCTAATAAAACATTGGTACCTAGTCAGTCGTTCTCTGATGATTTGTTTTCATGATAATCGAATATAAAGAGTTTTTATCTCTAATTACTGTTTAGTGTATAATGCTAGTACTGGGGGCATTGACTAAGTAAAAAGAAATCGCTAGTCTTATACCACTAACAAGGCTCAAAACAGCCCCACACTAACACAATAACATAAAAAGTGTCCATACATGCAAAACGAAGCATTGAGAACTTTGTAAGTGTACAGACCGTTGTAAGAAAGATGCGTTATAAAGACAGTTCACTTCATGTATACAGACAGGAGCCATCTTAGAATATAGTCTCAGATAGTCGAACCACGAACGTCGTGCTGAGTGAGCTGAACTGTATGAAGTTCAGCGATCTTCTGAACTGTATGAACGGCGTTCGGGGATCGACTTAACGATGACTATATTCTAAGATGGCTCCTGTCTGTATACATGAAGTGAACTGTCTTTATAAAGTATCTTCTTATTAAACGGTCTGTACACTTACAAAGTTCTCAATGCTTCATTTTGCATGTATAGACTTATTATGTTACTGTGTTAGTGTGGGGCTATTTTGAGCCTTGTTAGTGGTATAAACTGGCAAATTTCTTTTTACTTAGTCAATGGCCCCAGGTGCTAGCATTGTACACTAAACAGATTTTAGAGATAAAACTCTTTACATTCGATTATCATCTAAACAAATCTCAGAGAACGATTAACTAGGTACCAATGTTTTATTAGACCAAAGGTTCATTGTTCGCCAGAGTTCTCCTTTAAGGACCTTGTGTACCTTTTAATTTATCTTGTAATTCACATTGTCATATTAGAGTTAAAAACATACTAAAGCAGGAGCCTAACATCACTGCAACCACAAAACCTTCACATTTATAAAATACAAAGCCATTATAAAGTTTACAGTTAGGTACAGATACAGGTAATTTAGCCAATCAAAAACACCCATCAAGTACGACAGTCACTTCTCTTTTAGTTCATAATTGTCATTCATGGCACATCAAAGCCTGCGGGCTTTCAACCAGCAAATCATAGCTTTTTGCTTCTGTATTCTTGTACACACGCACACACACGCACTCACAAACACAATCTCTTTTAAGCAGCTGGTGCCCTGTCCATTGTGAAAAGTGAGAGGTAAAATTGCACAGCAGGAGTTCGATTGATCTAAAAATGATAACCTGTTGTTTGAGAGACCCCTAAGTGGGCATGTTATTGTACTGACGAATGGCACAATTCTACAGTCTGTCCACCTCAATCCTGATAATTATTGTCCCAAATCCGCATTGACCAATATCTGATCCAATCTGACAAGGGAGTTATTGATCAAGTCTGATTTCAAAGTTAGCACATAAATCCGACAAAAGTTTTAAAAGACTATAACATTCACTATTTTCACTTACTCAAATGACTTCATCTTGGAAATCATCTTACAGTACATCAATGTTTACAGCAGGAAACTAAAACACAGCACAAGCCATCATGTCTGATGAGTCTTATGACCTGGTTCTTTATAATGAGTCAGGTTCACAAAAACATCACTTTTGAATCAGAAATGCTCAGAGCTGTTACTTAGTTCGCATAACTGACTCACACTGAACATGAGGCATTTATGAGTCCAATTGAATTGCCATCAGTTGCCAGCTATCACGCATTTGATGCAGAGACACACAATCATGCTCTCACACAAAATAAAAAGACAACACAAAAACTATATCACTTTGATTCAGCAAATGATTGGCATAACACAGACATTCTCGAATGGACTGGTCTAAATCATCTGAGTCTGCACCAATAGAAAATATCTTTCCATAAAAGTTAGCTTTCTGCCATCAGGAGAGAATGAGACAAAAGTGTTTTTGGAAGAGGTCACAAATCAAACTGAAAAGTGTAGGACTCCAAGCTCTCCTAAACATTTGAGTACTTTACCAGAGGTCATACATGCAAGTGTTACTGTGGTCAGGAGCTGACAGAGATTGATGCACTTGAGAAATGAGAACTGTTATGTTCTCTTTATTCTGTACATTATGCATTCAAATATATGTGCATAATGTATCCATTTCACAAAACTATTTGTCATAAGAAGCATGTCAAGCAGACACCGTAACAATGAGTGCAATAATTTAGAATATCCATTTGCATTAAATATTTGTTCTATAATCTAATGCTTTTTAATTGTCAATACTGTTTAAAACTGTGGACAAACAAGATGTAGATTTCTATTATAAAACCTATATATTATTGTTACACAATGTAGAGCATCCAAACGTAAATTTAGTAATTGCGTTTCAATTAATTTGTGACTGTTTGGAAAAGATCTGCCAGGCACTACGTTTCATCCACCACATGTCAAATAGGCACATGTGATTTATTCAGCCCATGTGATCAAAACCTCACTTTAGCCTATTAAATAAAGTTGGCAACTCTTGTCTAACTAGAAATTAATGGTTACTGTTATGTTATATATTTAAAAAAAATGTAAGAGCTTCCTGCCATTGACAAATTTGGTAACACTTTACAATAAGGTTCATTAGTTAACATTAGTTAACTACATTAGCTAATATGAACTAATAATGAATAGCACATATACAGCATTTGTTAATCTTTGTTAATGTTATTTTCAACATTTACTAATACTTGATTAAAATCTTAAACTAACATGAACAAACAATGAACAGCTGTATTTTCATGAACTAACATTAACAAAGATGAACAAATGCAGTAACAAATGTATTGCTCATGGTTAGTTCATGTTAGTAAATACATCAACTAATGTTAACTAATGAACCTTATTGTAAAGTGTTACCACAAATTTAAATGCCATGAATATTTACAACATAGATTTGCAAAAATAACAGTATTCCTTAAAAAAAGAATTATAATAATGGTATGCTAAAAGTCACAAACATATTGTTTAGCATACACAGTCCAATTGTAAGATTGAATCAACTGTAGGGAATAAAATGTAACTTTGTTGCTCTGTTATTCATGTTAACTCTTTACCCACGATTAATGGAATTTTAATCCATTAAAATTCCATTCAATTTTGGGTCCGTTTCACCCAAAAATTTTAATTTTTGTGTGAACTAACCCTTAATATATTACTCAGTACTTAAGTATGTAATTACAATGTAACAATGACACCTTTAAACAAAGTGTAACTGAATTAATTACTATAGAGAGGCACATAATGGTGTGAGAAATTACATACTTCACCATCATCATGGTATTTTAAGCGAGCATGCAAAGAACCAACACTGCGATCAAGTGTCCCTAAATGTACAGAGCTGCAGAAGTGAAAAGACAGATGGTCAGTTTTGAGATTTCAACGGTAGTCTGAAACCACAGCCTCTCTCCACCGCAAAGTGTGTCTGCTAATGCTGCATTGGCAGAAGCCAGAATAGACACCATACATCATGAATGCAAATGAAGTGCTTGATTTGACATTTCCAATAAGCCTGTCTCAGTGTACCAGCGGGTTTAGCCAATTAACCATGTCAGTAATCAATTCCTTCAGAGCCCTCTGCTCAAATCCCTCCCTTCTCCTTGCACATAAATCAAAGACAGATTAGCCGATCAGTTACCCTGATGCACCAAACTAACGACCCACTTTAGAATGGATGACAGTGGAAATGAAAGTTAATGGAGTCTGTTAAGGGTGCCACCAACAGAGCCCCTTTATACCTTCTCAGACACTCCCTGTGAGGAAAGAAAATGATGTTGTTCTACAAATGTGAATGTCATTTTAATTACAATCAGAACTGAGAAAACTGCTTTATGTGGCCAAGATGATATGTGTCATTTTTGCCAATGTTAAAATACCAACTCTCATCCCAGTTTAATATGCGGAAAAAGTAAACACTGGCACTAGCAAACTAACTTGAGACATCCCAACCAACCTGACCCAGCAATGTTGCCATAGTGTCCAATACATACATGTGCAATAAGGCTGACCTTATTGCATATGTATGTGTGGGTCAGTAGATGCGCGGGTTGATCGAAAATGAGCGGGTGCCTGCGTACTCAGGCGGTTACCCGCAGTTACAAGTCATCCAAAAATATTTTTAAAGGGTTAGTTCACCCAAAAATGAAAATTAAGTTATTAATTACTCACCCTCATGCTGTACCAACCCCGTAAGACCTTTGTTCATCTTCGGAACACAAATGAAGATATTTTTGATTTAATCTGAGACCTGGATCACTCCTCCATAGGCTGCCTAAGGTGACGGCCCATAAAGTCAGTAAAGAAAATGTTTAAATATTACATGTGCCTACAGTGGCTCAATTATAAGTTTATTAGAGCGACGAGACTACTTTTTTGTGCGGAAAAACCCCCCATAAATAACGACTTTATTCGACTATTCCATCACTTCCTTATGGGCGCATGCGCGAGAACTGAGATGAGGACGTTGTTCTTCGACTACTTCTTGTTACCGGCTGCTCACCGCTTAGGAGTATTACCGCCCCCTACCGTATAAGATGATGACCCATATATACAAGGCGCTCCGGATTATAAGGCACACTGTTGTTTTTTGAGAAGATTAAAGGCTTTTAAGTGCACCTTATAGTGCGGAAAATACGGTAATTGAAAAGCGTATGTACAGAGCAGCATCTTCCTCTGCTTGTAAACAGAAAGTTTTGCGCTTCCAGCTATATCAGCACATCATCTTATACAGTAGGTGGCGGTAGATACTCCTAAGCGGTGAGCAGCCGGTAACAAGAAGTAGTCGAGAAGAACGTCGTCATCTCAGTTCTCGCGCATGCGCCCATAAGGAAGTGATGGAATAGTCGAATAAAGTCATTATTATGTTTTTTTTCGCACAAAAAGTAGTCTCGTCGCTTGATAAACTTATAATTGAGCCACTGTAGGCACATGGAATATTTAAACATTCTCTTTAATGACTTTATGGGCCGTCAAGAGCCAGTCCCTTAGGCAGCCTATAAAGGAGTGATCCATCTCTCAGATTAAATAAAAAATATCTTTATTTGTGTTCCGAAGATGAACAAAGGTCTTAGGGGTTGGTACAGCATGGGGTGAGTAATTAATGACTTAATTTTCATTTTTGGGTGAACTAACCCTTTAATGATATTTGAAATACATCAGGCCTACACTTTATTGGCTGAATAACTGGCACGAAGATGTCTAAACAGTTCTCGGTGATCCAAGAACCTGCTGTACCTGTGCGATTCGAGTAGTACGCGATACGCAGTATCAGCTGCTCGTGCTCATCACATCTCTCAGCAGTGGCACCAACACGTCTCAAGTCAGTTCACTGTTGGAGTCACTGGATTAACATACTCCGGGATATTGTATTACAGGATATTTGGATATTGGACACGAACGATTCAGTTCGACATAGTGAATTTAATTATTTGCGTGAGTAGATTACATACAAAGTCGATGCAAAGTCGCGAATAGACGCATCATTCACGTGCAGGGCATTTGCGAATGACACGAAGTTGGGTGACGAGTTTGCCGTCAATGTCTTTCCGCGCAAGTTGAAAAATTTGAACGAGCGAATGTTTCAAGCGTCTAACTTTTAGACGTATTTGACGCTCTATTCGCGCTCAGTGTGAACACACCATTAGGCATCATGCGCTGTAGAAACACGTCAAAGCATTCTCAGGTAGAAATATATAGCATTAATATTTATGTTGAATATTTAATGTCGATATTACAATGGGTACAAAATGTTTAAACTAATCTTGCAATTCATATCTTTGTAAGACCCTTTAAGAAAAATGTATAAGGAAAAAAAAAATCAGGCGAAATATCTAACCTAAAACTAACTTTACCGTGCTCAGACCACCGTGAGTGCATTTTACATATTGTAATCGCTCGTGTTTAGCGGGGAGGTTGGTCGGTCAGTCGACCCATCTCAGGACCAGCGAGATAAATTGAGATTAATTAATCTATTTATTTATTAATATATCTGTTGCTGGAACCCAGTTCCGGCCCACTTTAACCCCTGTGTGTTACACATCTATGGGCCAATGATGCTGCGATGAGCATTTACTACTTTTAAAAAATAAAAAATGTGGTCAGGATAAATGGCAGGCAACACGATTCCTGGCTGCATGTCAATATCCATGAATTACTGGACCTTTAGTAAGTTGTAAGGAACACTATATTGAGTCCAACATTTAGTTTAAATTGATAAACTTTGATAAACGTTTTAGTCGCATTTTCCCTATTAAATCCAGTCACGCAGCAGATCTTTTGCCACTCAGTCAGGCTGAGGGGGTTGTTCTGACGGGAAAGTGACGTCAATGCATTCCCTCTATTCAAGCCATTCTTTTCTGGACCCTAAAAAGCATTTCTTAAACCAGATGCTGCTTTTGGTAGATTATGTTGGTCGTTATGGAAATTATCCAGTTGTGTCTTAATGTGTCCGTCATCAGTAGATCATGAGCAGAACTTTTTTACTTCCATCTGCGCGTTTTTTGGAATTACGCTCTCACACTAATTTGCCCTGTTAAGTAAATCTGGCCCATTATTTCTTAACCTTGAGTGCTCTTGTGTAATGCTTTCAAGGTTTTGTAAGGACAGGCAATACTTTGTTTCAAGTTTTATATATCAACTTCAGTTTAATATGTCTATAGTTAAAAGCAACACTTTTAGAAGCAAGACCCACATAATTAACCTGTTTGCCAATTGTCAGTGTCATGCAAGTGATACATTTTACGCATGTGGGCAACCTGAGGCATGATGATGTTCGTTAAAACTTAGACAGCATGAATGTTGAATGAGGGTGAATTCACAGCTCAAATATGAGGTACTGGCTAATGACAGCCTAGCTGCACATCCCTGACCTTACCATCACGCACACAGAATAAGAGAATTTGGTACTCACACAAAAACATTTCGTTACACACAAAACCGAAAGAGATGATATTAAATTTCAAGCAGCCAATCAAAAGTTTAAGGGATTTAAACATGCCGAAAGACAAGATGTCATGCACTAGCGGAAACCAGCACAGACACAATTCCTCAACTGGGCACAAAAACTACTTACTGACATCAAAGGAAAATAAATTGCTCTTAGAAAATTGAGACAGCAAAACATTTTAAGGTGTTTAAAAATGGTTGGAATCACAACTGTTCCAATCTAAATGCAACACATCACACATATTTGTGTGTACCGGAAGATACAGCCCAGAGCAAAGACAGATTTACTTGTACAATGTTTTGATAGAGAAGCAATTTCCAAAAGTCAGTTCCAGGGGAAATATGTCCTCGTCTTCCTCTGCAATGCAGCTTTAGCACTGAAAAGTAGAGATATTTTATCTGCTGTTCAATATAGTTAAAAAGTTTCATATTTAATCATTTCCCCCCAAATCTTTTCACTTCTAGCATTCCGACATATAATGAAGATATGTGTCCTGATTAAAAGGCAGCTGAATTTGAGGGGAAAATGTCACATTCCAAATTTATAACAGCGTTCCTACATTTTACATTTCAAAATTCCAGACTCAAATTTTCAAACCTTGCTGAAGCCTTTTTTGGACCATATTTAAACATAAATGGTTCATACAGCAATATGTTCAGCATTACATTTGGTATAGTAGCCTAGTCATCTATAAATAATCATATTTTTGTTGGTTTTGGTTTTCTCAATGTTATAACATGCGCTTACATTAGGGGTGCCCAATCCTGCTTGACTGTCCTGCACAGCTCATCTCCAACCCAAATCAAACACAATTCCTTTAATTTTCAAGTGATCCTAAATACCTTAATTGGTTGCTTTAGGTGTGTTTGATTAGGGTTGAGAGATGAACTGTACAGGACAGTCCAGCAGGATTGAGCTGTTTTATGAGATGAGAATTAACCTAAAATGCTTTAGAACTTGCATATATTCACCTCTGACTCATTGGTTTGATACTGTAATTGTGGTTTGATGTTCGTTGAACACCAAACTGCAAAGTACAGTCCGATTTAGATGGAAAAATAAGACTTGCTTGGTAAAAGACAAAGAGTTTGCATGATGAAAAGTGTGACTTGGATTTTTTCAACTGTGTTCGACAATCACTAAAGGATCACTAAACTTTTCCATGGAAACACTCTGCTTTTATAATATTAATAATTTTTTTTTATTATTCATTTTACATTTTAGAAAACTGGGTAACACTTTATTTTACGGTGTCTGTGATACAGTGTAATTACTTAATTAATTACTTAGTAGTAAACATTGTAATAACATGTAACAAAAGGTAATTAACATGTAACTAAGTTATGGAACTTCCTGCACTTACAGATTGTAATTACACTCATGTAATAGGCAGCTACTGTTACACATGTGTAACAGGCCGAAGTCAGTTACATATGTGTTACCAACTTGGTACAATGTAACAAGTACTTAGATATGTTACTAAGGTAAAATGCCTGCAGTTACACATGGTCATTTTGTACCTTCTAAAATAAAGTGTATCAAGTACTTAAGTGCACTCATGAGTATCTACATACCTTATCCATCTGAATTAACCCTCTAGTTCACAGCTTAAATACATGCAGTAGCTTCTTAATTACATTCAATTTACATAATATTACACAGGGATAAGCTACGTAAATAAAGTGTATCAAGATTGTACTTAAGTGTACTACATGTGTATCTACAAACCTTATCCATATGTACTTTAGTTTGAATTAGGCCTAACTCCCTCGTTCACAGCATAAATGCATACGGTAGCTTCCTAATTACATTGCAATTACATAATATTACACAGGGATAAGCTACATAAAATAAAGTGTATCAAGATTGTACTTAAGTGTACTACATGTGTATCTACAAACCTTATACACATGAAGCACACTTAAGTACAGATCTTGAAACACTATTTTAGAAGGTACAAAACGACCATGTGTAACTGCAGGCTTTTTTCACACCTTATTAACATATTCAAATACTTGTTGTTACATTGAGTAGTACAACATACTTTTATTATATAATTACAGTGGTACCAAGTTGGTAACACGTATGTAACCGACTCTGCCTGTTACATTTGTGTAACAGTAGCTGCCTATTACATGTGTGTAATTACAATCTGTAAGTACAGGCTGTTCCATAACTTCATTACATGTTAATTACATTTTGTTACATGTTATTACAACGTCTACTACTAAGTAATTAATTAAGTAATTACTCTGTGTCACAGACGCCGTAAAATAAAGTGTTACCGAAAACTGAACAGTATTCAGTACTAGTACCAGTATATTAGTATTCAGTACTACAATAGTAAATTTGGAACAAAAATATTAAATTATATTGGAAAAAACTCAAATAAAACTCCATAGTTTTCCAAACTGCATACGACCCTGTATAACAAATTTTCAGGCAAACAATATGTGAAAATCCATAATTAAAAGTGCGCTATTATTCACAGTCAACTCACTGTATTTAATGGCTGGTCTTGTTTCATTCAACAAAAGTGTCTTCAGTGTGTCCTATGAACATTCTCGAAGTAACAGCATTTTATCACCAAAAATGAGATAAAATGCATCAGACACAAGCGGAATGGAAAATACATTAAGGCCTTCTAACGGTCGACATAAAATAGACCTTGAGTCTTGTAAATGCCGTTATAATATAATGCTGATAGCTCTGGAAAGTCAATGCTAATCAGCACGTCTGATGCATTGAAACATGGTGGCCTTTCCGTTAATCATGTATTTTGTCAGTAGAACGCCTATTTCCCAACGGCTCACTTCCTCCAACAAAACACTGTCTGGTGATTTATCTGCAGACATCACATGAGGCATGTCACTTTCATAATCACACACAAAGGCATAGAAGCATGCAGTTCCCTAAAGAAACATGAAATCACCTCCTCCAAACACATTTACGCATCGCTATTTCCTCAGATATACCTGATCGCTTGTTTTCGAGTCAGATTTCATTGCGCCTGATTGAGGATTTGTCACTGCATGTTTATGAATGCATGTGTTGTGCTGCTCAGCTCTAAAAGCTATAGAGCACAACAGAGACTGCACTTGGGCTCTGGAAGAATTTTTCTCTATATGGGCATTTTCAGATTCCAACCAACCAGCTTTGAGATGAATCACAAAGCAAAGATTGTTTTAAAAACAAAATCATTATAGAAGTCCAATAAATAAACTACCTAGCCCATGAAGCATTGCAAATTTTGCAATTTTGTAAATATTTCTTACACTGAAAAAAAAGTGTGTTGGATTTACATGATTTGATAGTGTACATCGGACCCATCATGAACCAATTAGTTACACAAACATAATTTATTCATGTATCTTCAACAACATGGAATTAAGTCATTTTAAGTTATCCAATTAAGTAGTCTCAAAATGATTTTAAAAGGCTCCCTGACTGGCTGTTTCAGGTATTCAAATTTGTATATTCATTTATCCAATTAAGATTTAATGTATTTTAGTGTAAAACAACTCGATTCTAGTCTATAGCCTGCAGTTAACTGCCAATAGCACTTGTTAGCATACTGAATGCTAAGAGTATACAAACACCATCAGCAAAAAGCAGTTGCTATCAGTGTAGTTGAATAGAATCCCAGCCAATTATCCACTCTTCTCCACAATGGTAACTGTTGTAACTCCACTGTGGTAATTGTAATTAAATGGTTCTAATGATTCCAATGTAATTAAACATTAAACACAATTACACACTAAGCTTTTCTTATTTTCTCAAAAACTTCAAAATAACACTTCATTTTCAACATTATCTCTCTCCTAATTCAGACATATGCAAAGCATGCTGGGAATTAACACGCAACGCCCAGTTTACAGTTAATGCAACACAAATCACTCATGTTATCCAACACAAACGAATTCCATACTGAACTTAAATTGTACATATATTTAAGCAGATTGGACACAATCAAATTAAGTTTGGACAAAATGTAAAGCAATTATGTTGCTTAAGCTAATTTTAATTAAGCAATTTGAACAAGCAGCAAAAATCTTTTTTTTTCAGTGTATTATTATGATCATCAATGTTGAAAACAGTTTTTGTGGAAACTGAGATTGTTTAAGAGATAGTTTCACTTTTCAAAAAACTTTTGCTGATAGTTTACTCACCCATGCTATTCAGAGATATCCATGTTTTCTTTCTTCATTCAAAAAGAAATTAAGGTTTTTGATGAAAACATTCCAGGATTTTTCTCCATATAATTGACTTCAATGGAAATCATAACGCGTTCTCATCCTTCAGCGTCATATAGAACGTTATATGACAAAACGGCGTTATACTCCCGCGCATGGTACCCTTTCGTTATATAACACGCGCTGTGATGGTTAGGTTTAGGTGTGGGGTCAGGTAGGGTAGTCTACATATTACGCTAAAGGATTTATGACGCCTTGAGTTTGCGTGTTATATAAACGATAAAGGTACCATGTGCGTGAGTATAGCGCCGTTTTGTCATAAAGCGCTTTATGTGACGCTAAAGGATGAGAACGGGCTCAAATGAAACGGTTCAAGGTCCAAAAGACAGTTTCAGTTCAACTGCAAACTGTTCAAAGGGCTTTAAACGTATTGCGGACGATGAATAAGGGTCTTCTCAAGCGAAACAATCTCTCATTTAAAAAAAAAAAGTTTAAGTTTTAAAAGCTCAAATGGTCGCGCTTGCTCTGTTCTGTGATGCGCGTTTGTGATTCTCTTGTTCGAACTCGTTCATTAAAATGAACGAATTCAAAATGTCTTTTGGACCTTGAACCATTTAGTTCCCATTGAAGTCCATTATATGGAGAAAGATCCTGGAATGTTTTCATCAAAAACCTTAATTTCTTTTCGACTGAAGAAAGAATGACATGGATATCTTGGATGACATGGGGGTGAGTAAATTAAAGTTTTTTTTGAAAATGAACAACTCATTTAATTAATAGATAGTTCAAATGATTTTTTTTTAAATATAGATTTTTTTGTAACTTTCTAAATATTTTTACTGTGACATCTGATCAGTCGCTGAATAAAAGTATTAGCTTACTGACCCCACACTTTTGAAAGTTAGTGTATTTCATTACGTAATATTCAGATATAAACAAAAGTTGGTTTAAGAGTCAAAATCCAACTCAATCATGGCATTTACAATGCTGATCTCTTGTGCTGCGGTTCTTGTTTTAATGGTAATATCAACTTATCTGATCTATTTTCACGAATTATGGGCTCCACCTAGGAATTTGGCTATTCTTCAAAATAGCAGTCACTTAACGACAAAATAGCAATTCACTTAACGAACACAACAAAAGGAACAAGTATGTTTAATTAAAATTAAAGCCATTAAACATTAATCACTCAATGGTAAACTGAGCAGGATTATAAAATCTGAAACTGTAGCACTCTATGGAGAGTTAACACTACAGACTATCAAAGTGAACTTCCGTGTGTTGCACTCCAGTTGAACCCTAAACACCTACACTGCATGGACGATGACTATCAAAAAACAAAAATAATCCATTGTTAAACTTGCAATTGCCCATGCTGGGAATTATTCTGCAGGTGGTTGATAGGTTCACTTGCAGGACTAAGAGTTCTCTACAAACAATTGCACCAACAGAGTTCCAGGCTGCTTGCCAAAAATTTGGGCGCATGCACCCATTCACACCTCATAACAACATAGTCTTATTTACTGACTGCAGAGAACATGAAAACAGGCTTGTGAAGGAGGAACAAACAAAGATGGCAATTAGTTACACACAATTGACCACCTCAGAAGGTGAAATGCAACATTCCAGTCATTTAGATACGGTGGGAGGTTTGATTCTGACAGTATTTATCCTTGTTGCAGGAAAAAGACAATGGGATGGGATGAAAAAGGCAGCACTTGATGCTTTTTTTTCTAAATTGGCAGGCTGCTCTAGCAGTGGCGGATGCAGAACGTGACAGATGGGTGGGCCTGGATTAAGTTGGGTGGGCCAGAATCGAGGGTTTCTAGATTTTGTATTAGCTTTACTACTAGATAGGCTATATTTATGGAGTTGAGAAATAAAAACTGCACTGTACAGCTATGATCAGCTGTTCTGTCAAGACTTTGAAGTTGTTACGGAAAGGCCGAAGCTGATCAGTTGTTTTTTGTCACATAACCTGCGGTGCGCTTGTGGCACTCTCTGAAAAGTTGAGATGTTTTCATCTCGCCGCGGCATATATGCGCGCCTGGACAATCGCTTTGTGGTCGTGGAAAACGTGCGCCAGAAACTCGTGGTTTAGGCATAATTAAAAAAAATAATAATAATGTATGAAACCTTATTGTAAAGTGTTACCGGAAATACAACTAGAAAATTTGCAAGTGTCTCGAACTACGGGATTAGGGAGTGTTTTTGTAACAAGAAAAGAAAACAACTCTCGGTTTCACGTTCACTGTTTTTTATTTCAGCACACTCGGACAGTCTTCTGAGGCATAAAACACCTGCAGACAGAAACAATCTCGTTTAAATTGCAGATCACACATCGAGGACGCACGTTTTGATGCAAAACCGTGAGTTTCTGATGCGCGTTTTCCGTGACCACAAAGCACACGTTAAGAACGTGAGCTTTAATGGCAAATCGCAGCGTCCCTTGGTTGTTGAAACGCACGCGCGTTTGCTTCCATTATGAGAGCGTACATTTGAAATGACAAACTTGAGCGCGCAAAAGAGGCGATCTGTGAACGGGACCTATTCTTTGTCTTTCCAAGACGTGTTCATGTGAACAATGAGCCTCGTCTGTTCTCCTTGCAAGGGTGTCGAAGTCTGGACAAAATATGAACAGTGACATGACATCACTGCCAGATTCAAACTGTGCGTTCGCTGGCGCTGAGCCAGAGATGGACGCGCTCAGCGCTTGTCATATCATATAAAGTGTTTGGCGGGCCATATGGCCAAACTTAATTCATTCGTGTCCATCCAGGCCACACCGTAAATCCAAGCCTGTGCTCTAGTAATGCAGGGCCATGCAATTGCAGGCTGCATAAATGAAACATTGGCATCTGCACTTCCAGTGTTCCACTCCTTAAACACAAAGTAAAAAATTATTATGAAATTTGGAATGACTGATAGAATAAACTTTGTTACACTTGCAGATTTTGTACTTAATCCATTCTGGCATAATTGCCACATGTAATGCAACCTCACTGTCATTTTACAAGAACTGACAAAAGCCTCTCATACCCTCAGGATATATAAAACACAAGAGAGTACAAATGCGGGGCACTTCTGTTTGTATTCAGGAGGAGACTGCATACAGAGTGAGCGACTGTTTAATTCTGAGCCATTCTCCTGAGTTATAAAACAAGCATTAATTAAAAAAATATACAGTCTCAGCTGAAATCAGGTGTCGACAGATTCTCATATGCACTGATAGCTTGTCAGAGCCTCAACACCCCCACAACAAAAGACTTTTATCTGAAGACAAGGCACGATGACATTACAGCAGCAACATAACCTGTGTTGTTCATTATGGTAGCAATTAACTTATCAGCATATTGTCCTTCACTGAGCAGAGAGTAAGAGCGTGACTCATCTAATTTTTCTGGCCGTTGTGTGGTTGAGAGACTAATGTCATTAAAAACACAGGGCCAGCGTACAGTCCTCCTCTAATGGTTGATTGTCAGGGAAATAACTGAGCTTCAGAATTCAGCCTCTTTATCGTGCAAACTCTTGTTACCTCATTCCGACTTATGAACAGTGGAAGAACTAGCCAAAAATGTTAAATGATAAACGCTTTCAAATGTACAAGGTTGCATGTTAAACTCTCCTATCGTCACAATTACTAGGTTTACAAAATCATCTAACTTCATGGCCTTACTTTAATAAACAAACAAAAAAAAAACTCTAAAGTGTTTAAGAAATATGATAACGTGCTTTTCCTGCAGAAGTTACTTCAGTGTTGCTTATCAGAGTGTCACATGACTGTGATTGCTTGGGTGTTTTGAAAGGTTGTCAAGAGTGTTTGAAAGAGTGTTGCTTTAGCAGCTATTGCTAAAAAAAGTCAGTTCTTTTTGTACATCTATGGGATTTGTAGACTTATTTTCACTTTGCACAAAACATTTCTATGCATTCTGACCATTCATTTACTGAAAACAGCATTCTTGGTCTCCATGAAAATGGTGCAAGTTTAAAGGGTTAGTTCACCCAAAAATGAAACTTGTCAGTATTTACTCACCCTCATGTTGTTCCAATCCCGTAAGACCTTTGTTCATCTTCGGAACACGAATTAAGATATTTTTGATTGAAATCTGAGAGCTGGATCACTCTGCATACTAGTCTATAGGCTTCTTGAGGGAATGAAACTTGCTGGCCTCGAAAAGTTATTAAAGACATCATTAAAATTGTCCAAGTGACTTCAGTGGCTCAAGCTCTTAGCTTTATCGAGCGGCAGAGAATACTTTTTGTGGCGAAAACAGGAACAACAGAAATTAAAGCTGCAAGCAGCATTTATCGGTGTTCAAGCAGTTAAGGTCTTTAAGGACAAACAATTTATTTTAGTAAGACCATTTACAGTCAGGGTGGTGAAAATTTACCATAGTAGTAGCCAATGGTTTTTAAGATTGACAATCATAGCGCCACCTGATTGTCCGATTTCTCACAAAACTTTGCATGCCTGTTAATGATGTTGCTCGCACATATGCTCACTAATTTCCGCTGAAGTTCTGAGTTTTTGTTTATGTATTTATAGGCTTTTGAATTTATTTTGCCACGCCCATTATTTAAATGACATGTTTCTGGCCAACCAAATGCAAAAGTTCAAACTTTTTTTATAATTATTGATCTGGAGAGTCCAAGAGAATTGTCCATAGACTGGTTCTGGTTCCGATCGGTACAAAAAACCAGGGACTAGTTCGCAAAAGTAGGTTTTTAACATATTCATGAATATTTAACGAACGATTTGATTGACAGCAATGGTTCTATAGGCAAAGTTGTTCAGCAAGAGGAGATCTATCGAACGATATGATATTGTGGGGATGTGTCCAACACCACGTGATTACAGAGCCATAAAACTCGTTAGTGCCAACTCAGTGGCCGATTTCTTTCAAAATTCTTACAGACCTCTAGGGCCATGAGTCGAACATGCCCGTCGAGTTTCGTTTCGAATCGGCCTTCGTTAACCTTGTTTCAGGGGTGCTCAAACTTCATTGGCCGATGGCGGCCATGTTTCTGTGAGATACGCCAATATCCTCATAGACGTACATGGGGCCTTGGACCAAGACACTGCATACCAATTTTCAAGTCAATCGGAATAACGGTCAGCTGGTCAGAGCCCTTTTTATGTTATTTTCATGTTATAAGCGCCACCATGTGGCCAATCAACATGGTTTTTGGCACCTGACCAAAGATTTAGCTCATACATAGATGTTCCAAATTTGGTTATCGATATCTCATTCCGTTGATCGAGATATGGCCATTTTAGAAAAATAGGCTCCTCCCACAACTTTCATTTTTTTCAGATCTTAATTTGTGTTACGAAGATGAACGAAAAGTCTTAAGGGTTTGTGTTACGAAGATGGACGAAAAGTCTTAAGGGTTTGTGTTCTGAAGATGAACAAAAGTCTTAAGGGTTTGTGTTCTGAAGATGAACAAAAGTCTTACGGGGTTGGAACAACATGAGGGTGAGTAATTACTGAAAAAAAATAATAATAATTTTGGGGTGAACTATCCCTTTAAGCAGCAGATAAAACTGCCAAATGTTACTGAATGAAGATGTTCGACCAGGAAGAAGCTACAGGACCGTTGCAAGCTTCTGATCCACTTCATCTGGTGTTTTGATCATTGTTCTGAATGCATTCTGGATGTAGTCTTTGACAAAAACAAAATGTTGCTTTTTTATTAAACTTACCCACATTCAGAGAGTTGATAGAAAAATAACAACGCATTAAGCTAGCAATAAAACACTTTTTGTGTGTAAAAGCAGAGGTTCTTTTACTTTCTTTTGATATATTGCAAGTTCACATATTGAAACAACAAAATATTTTGGGGGCCATAAAACTTTTGTAAAGAATTATGCGGTGGTTAGTTAACAAGTAGTTAACAAGCCTATTTATTTCAAATATGTAGGACAAATGCTGGAGGATGGGTTACATTATAGGTTATTTGTTCAATCCCAAAGCCTAATTCTGATCCAAATAGTGATGTTTGCCTTAGCAAACACCACTAATTAAGCTAATTTAAGGCTCTAATTTCCTTTGAGGAAACATTTGGTCACAGCAAATGAATGGTCTCATATGACAAATGATCATCTTGTCTTTTGACCGTTTTTCTTTCTATTCACAACCAATCCACATTTTTATTTATTAGAAACATATCTGTACCACTCTCATATCGGTTTCGTCACTGCCATTTGTGTGTAACAGCTCACTCAGAAAAGGGCCCTTCAGATGGACTGTTACAGAAAGAGTACACAGAACCTCGAAGCTTAAAATAAGTCAATCCTTCACAAAAAACAAACAAATTCAAACAATAATGAAAAAATTATAAATGCATTAAATGTATCAGCAAATGTATTAATTGCATTGAGTCAAGGGTGAGTTGCAGACTGCTGCATGCAATCCACATTCCCTAATTAGACTTGCACATCATAATTAGGTTATTTTCCAAAAACGAAATGATTCAGGTCATGGAAAATGGTGTTTACATGCTGATTTCTTGGTGTCTGATTATTCAAAAATTCCAGCTGTCTTAATTATTGCAGTCTGTTCACACTGCAATGATGAGCTCAAATGTTTAATCATATGACCCCTGATGCATATCCGTTTTCTACAGTTAACCCTTGATATTCACCTCTGAATCATCACAATATGCTCGATAGATACAGCTTCTAGAAATGTGCCGCATTGACAGACATCAGCACCGAGGGCAAATGCTGCAGAAGACGGCAGGTCCATGTGTATGGCAAGTGTTCCATCAGTGAGAAAGATTGGTGCTCGTTATAATGAGACTCTCAGAGGTCTGTCACAAATAGATCTTCGTCAGCCTCCGCTTGCTCAGCAGGCTGCATAAAACATCCAGAAAGATTGCAAGTCAGAAGCAGAAACTGTCTTGCAGTTAATAGTTTTGTGGTTGTTTATAGAGAGGCTGCATAATGTGCTGACAGTTGATCTACACCTGGGCCATGGCAGCAATTAAAGATTTTTCACCCCAGAATGAATGTAAGGAATTAACAAACCTGTCATATTAACTCACCTGCAGGTGGTTCTTAACTTGTGCTATTATTGTTTCTATTATACTGTTTTACATTTCAGCCCGCTTCTCATCCCAAAGCGCCATATACCAACGCTTTCGCCAAAAGCGTAAATATCCAGCGCACATGGCACCCTTTCGCGCCAGAATGAGACGTAAAGATAGAATCGGGCAGAAGGCGCCTCCTAGTGGTCTAACCCTACCCCTACCCCATCCTCGAGCTTGACCGTCTCATTTGGCGCTAAAGGGTGCCCCGTGCGTTGGATATTGCGCTTTGCAAAAGTGTCAAAATATGGCGCCAATGGGATGAGATGCATTGAATATTTCTTAGTACTTGTTCTTTACACAAATCATCAAATGCAGATTTTTTATGTTGTTTGTCCTTTTTAGAGATTCAAAGCACATGGTAACAATAGGGAGAGCAGGGGCACAACCTAGCGCATTTTGGTTTTGGCTCAATTAATTAAAAAATAAGTAGGTTAGATTAATAGTTTTTTTTTTTACACAAGCAACATACACATCTCAAAAGTTTTTTTTTCTAGGAACCTACCATTTTTGTACAGTTGCACTGAAAGTGACAGAAGTGCAAATGTTACAACTTACCCCATATGCGGGGTTAATTGTAACAGACAGAGGGGTTAGTTGTAACACTTGTGTGTAACACACATAATTCAGTACTATTTTATTTGTATAGTTTGATATTGTTTGTGCATCTGTATAGACAGATATCCATACATCCATCCCTCATCCAATCATCCTTCTATTATGGATCAATATCATGGATAGAGACATAGAAAAGGGCTGCATAGTTTTGCAATAAATAATAATAAATAAAATTATAAATATTGTAATTGCAATTAAATTAGATTTGTGTGTGGCAGCTGCATGTACAAATATTATTATTAATAATAATAATAACAGTAATAATAATACAAATGAGCTTAAAATAAAAATTTAAAGGGTTTATTGCATTAATAACAGGCCATATTTTTAATAAATAAACAAGTTATCATTCATAGTACACTAAATTTTAAACATTTTAAATTCCAACATTGTTTGTGAAAGTCTAACAAAGTTAAATGTATACTCAAACCTGAAAAGTTGTGTGGCTCCGTTTTCATTTGATTATCATTGTACACTTGGCGGCTTAGTTGTAACACTCTGTTACAACTAACCCCGCTGTGTATTACATATTTTAAGCCTAGCTAACAGTCGCTAGGAATTGCTGACATGTTTCAAAACGGTGCTATGTTTGAGCCAACAAGACAGTGATTAAGGCAATATAAAGTTAGATTTGGAAACGTATACACCCAACTCAGAAACCGAAAAAAAACCTATGATGAAAAAAATTACTTTCATGGTGTCAAAACACTCTTTGTCCAGTATCTTCACGAAATATAATCAAAACTTTCCGACAATTCGCGGGAGACCGTCTTCTGGCAGCAAGAGAAAAATAGCAGAAAGACAACCTGCTTGATCCTGACGAACTATGTAAACGGTCCGTGTTACATTTACACCGCGTTAAGTTGTGCCCGGCTCCCTTCCCTATCTTGCCATGGTAACAATACATTTTAAAGATTAGTGCTTCTAAAAATGTAAATTCAATTATAAAATACATGTTTGATACAACATAGGGACCTTGAGAATATTAGAACCTTTAATGCAACTTATTGCTTAATTTTTTTTTTTATTACCGAAGCAGTATTAGACCCTAGAAATTATTTCAAAGGGAACTACATTGTTTTATTGTTTTATAATGTTTCCTGGGGTGCACTTAGAATGTTAGGAAGATTTTTACATAAAAAATTGTCATAATTTAGAAATAAAAGGCCTTTTTCCTACCCAATGGGACATGTCTGCTGTGAGACTTCAGTGTAACTTAACTTCAGGGGTTAACTTCAGACTTCCCCATTGCTGTGATTGGCTAACATCTTTGCAAATTACGTATTACACAAAATGCTAGGTTTTTTAAACTGAATTTTGGAATGGACAGTATACATCTAATTGGATACATGAATCATTACATCTATCAGAAATCGCTGATCACAGATCCAGCGTAAGATTGAATTATTTTTCAGTTCTGAAACTTACTTATTGTTATAGTATGATGACCTCTTATATCTAAAAAGCTTGAGGAAAAAAATATTCTCCATGCACGACCCCTTTAAAGGACAGTGAAAATGAACCTTTGGTGTAATTACACATCTGGTACCTAGTCGACCGTTCTCTGAGATTTGTTTTCATGATAATCGAATGTAAAGAGTTTTAGCTCTAAAAACCGTTTAGCATATATCGCTAGTATATGGGGCATATAATAAGTAAAAAGAATTCGCTAGTTAATACCACTGACAAGGCTCAAAATGGCCCCACAGTAACACAGTAACATAATGAGGGTCCCTAAATATAAAACGAAGCATTGAGAACTTTGTGAAGTGTACAGACCGTTTAATAAGTCAGATCTTTATAAAGACAGTTCACTTCATGTACACAGGCAGGAGCCATCTTTGGAAAACTCGATAGTCGAACAACGACGACGTGCCAAGTGAGCTGAACTGTATGAAGTTAAAAAACTTCTGACGCGTTCATTTTCTTCATTTCGTTCATTAGCGATTTCTTTTTAATTATTAAATGTCCCCATATACTAGCGGTTACGCTAAACAGTTTTGAGAGATAAAACTCTTTACATTAGATTATCATGAAAACAAATCTCAAGAGAACAGTCGACTGGGTACCAATGTGTAATTTTGCGCAACGAAGGGCAACACTTTATTTTACGAGCACGCAAACAACTTGTGTAAGTACACTGAAATTACGGTGTACGGTTTCTGTAATTATGGTGTACTTCCGTGTAGGTATAAGGGAACAAATATGTTAAGTTTGGGGTAATAAAGGGGTAACAAACAGATATACAACCTGCAAATAACTTTGTTAGTACACTGAAATTACGGTGTACGTTTCTGTTAATTTCAGTGTACTTCCGTGTAGGTATAAAGGAACAATATGTTAAGTTTGGGGTAATAAAGGGCTAACAAGCAGATATACAAGCAAATTATTTAATTAGTTAAAAAAAATCACAGGTACCTATTCTGTTAATATATCCAGGCCAAAAAATTTACATCTGTTGTTTATAAAACATATTACATCTCTGCAAAATATGTTCTTGCGCGTAAGGTTACAGGGTAATTTTGACATGTGTGGGTTAAAAATTAAATGTATAGCTTTAGAAATGTATAAATTATTCAGGGCAAATATACTGTGTAATTAAAACTTTTGCAGAGGTACACATTGTATACTGTGTAATTAAAAAATAACAGTACCTTTCTCTGTAATTATTACAGTGCAAATAGTGTTGTTTTCGTATTGCTACATAGTAAGTAACTGGTTGTTACCCCTTGTTCTGTGTAGTTACTGGGTCAGTGAACTCCTGCGGGCTGTAAATTAAAAAGTGGTGCTTGTTACCCCTTTATTACCCAAAACTTAACATATTGTTCCCTTGTACCTACAACGGAAGTACACTTATAATTAAAGAAAACGCACACGTAATTTCAGTGTACTTACACAGTTGAGTTTTTGCGGGACCATAAAATAAAGTGTTACCAATATTTTTATCATGTCCTGAAACTTTTTTTTTTTAATTTATTTTATGTATTAGCTAGACTTGCTTGGATAAGAGTAATACTATTGCTTCCTTTAGCCAAGACATACCGTATGTTGTTCTGGTTTTCACTGAAATCTGGCCTCCCTCTAGCCAACACTGCTGATACATATTTATTTCTCTGATCTATAACAGAATCTTTTGGGGACAACCAATTGTAAAGGACCTCCAATTAAACGATTACATCTATAAATAGAGCAGAAACAAGAATATGATGAACCAATCACAGCTTCTATAGGTCATCGAGATAGGGGGCATGAAGTTATTTCAGAGCGTGTTATCTGCGTCTCCTGAGATTACATGGCATTCCACAGGGTTTTGATTTCACGCATTTCTCAGGTTCTATCACCGACTCACTGCATGCGAAAGAGCCAAACAGCCATCAGACAAGAGAACTACATGCAGTGGCAACTTCAACACACATTAGTGCGCGGTGGGATGGTGTACATGCTATATCAGACCTTTTTTATCTGTTTAATTACCAAGTCATGATACATTTTTACTGTCTGAAAACACTGATTGTAGCAAGCTGTAATAAAACTAGATTAATGAGGCAATGTAAGTCAATCAGTGCCAGGTCAGAAAGTAAGAGTAACTTTTTAATCATCATCCCAGGAGAAAATTTAGATCAAGAATAATTTCCTGCTCCTGAAGTTAATAAAAAGAGGGTTGAAGGGAAAAGCTACTGAATTTTTTTTCACTGGATTTTTAAATAGTTAAATAGGGGTCACTAAAAGTCACATGTGTAAATATATACGAAAACAAGCAGCACCTACAATGCTTTATATTTCCACCTATACATGCCGTGAGAGCGTAGCATATATGCGTGACATAATGTTATTCTTGGTAATTAACAAGCCTTTCAGAGAAAACAGATGGCCACATATTCTTCAGGAGTGACGTCATGTCCAAATAGTGTTGCTTCGTTGCTTCTAACAAACATTCTTGAAAAATTAAATGGGATAATCTGAAGGAAACGAGAGAATAAACAATCCATGAGTACGTCTGGTTAGATTATCCACTGAATTCAGGCATGACTATATAAATATGCACTGATCAAGTGAGTTTATACATCCATTGTGCTCAGGAAATAGCTGTATCATTATGTTCAAAAATAGCTTACTTTGCATGCATATGATCAGCTGTTTGTAGCTAGCATTACTGCATATTCATGCCACTATTTTAAGGGTTAACTTTTAAAGCACTCAGCCACATTCATCAATGAGCTTTTAATTATATTTCAGAAAGTTTAATTATGAAAAAATGACAGGATTCAAGGCACTTTGGTTGAGTTTTCTGAAGGTTATAGTGAGACATCCAAAAACATCTATTCAAGCTAATTATATAATATTGTATTGTGGCGGTGTGAGAACGCAGTTTGTTTGGGATCGAAAAATATGACAAGATAAATGAACGGTGGTCAGACTGTCAGCAGGCACTGAAGAGCTCCCTCATTACTGACTCTTTTTGCCTTTGTCTGATGTACACAAACTGACTGACTCGGGTCATCTGTAGGTCGCTTTGTATGATGTGCGTGTTTCACTGTAGGAAGAGATTGAGATTGTTATGCGATGGGCAAAGTGTCAAGACTCATCTCCATCTGTGTCTTTCAGGTATTCAGGGCATATGAACAATGTAACTATACAACCTATCTGTGTCTGTCCATTTCTTTGAACCTTTTGGGCATTTCTGTTGTCAGAAATTTCAAGTCAATGCCTAAAATGGTGCACTTACGCAGAAAAAGATAACCCCAAAAATCTTTATCACTCGTAGTAATGAAACTGAGGTATGAAACTAATCGAACGCACTCCTGTATTGGTTTAACAGATAAGTTATCCGGATAATAAAAAAGACATGTTAATGCAAGGTATAAATACGTCTGTGATCGGATTGTAATCGGATCTGCCTGACCATCTGAGAGGTAGTCTGGCTCCGCATTGTGTTCGGATCTTTGCTAGGTGTAAACGCAATCTGGTTTTGAACGACATATGTATATTTTTACTCCTCCCAAAATGCTAAAAAAAATAAATGCGTGAGAACGTGTTATACAGGCTATATGACACGTTATAGTCAGATATGACGGCGCTACTGTGACACGCATTACCGCAGATGAGCAGCTGCTTCGAAAGTGAAAGTAAGTCACAGACACAATCATCTTCACAATCACACAATCATCTTCAAGTAAAGAAACGAAGTGATCTTACAGGGCAGGCTGTTGCCATACTCTCTTATTGATGTATTTCTTTGATATTGAAATTAGCTGATGATAAAATGCAGCTCATATCTAATAAAATGCAGCTCATATCTGTAATAAAATGCAGCTAATCTGTAATAAAATGCAGCTCATTTCCGACAAAATTACGGTAGGATTGTGTAAATAAAGTATCAGTCTAGCATCGCCATCCATGCCAGTGTATTGATTCATTGTCTCTTCATAGTTTGCAAGAGACATTTAATAAACCGAGTGTATTTAATGAACTGAGCGTAGCCTATTCATCTGTCAATATGAAACGCGATTTGGTCATTCTAATTAATGATCGGAAGAACGTGGTATTCGACCACCGTCACTATACAATATGCACGTATGTCCATTTAAACTCGATTTTGGGTCAAATATGGATTATATCATGACACTGGCAAGAATATGGTTAACATTTAAAGATGTTGTGCCAAGCATGACAACGCTACGTTCAGCTGCTTTTGAAATTACATGTTTTTTTCACTTCCTGAAAAGTAACCGTTTTAGACATACGGGAGTTTCATCGGGCAGCGACGATATCATACTAAGGGATGTTTTTGAAGATGTAAAAATGCACAATGTTTTCTGTGATGGGTAGATTTAGGGGTGTGGGTCGGTGTAAGAGGATAGAATACAGTATAAAAATCATTGTGTCTATGGAAAGTCACCATTAAACATGGAAGAACAACATGTTTGTGTGTGCGTGCGTCACTGGTATATTAAAACGTAATACAGTCAACACCATAACTGCACCATTGTACTTTGTTTTTCAGCAATGATTACTTCCTTAACTATAGGAATCTACAGTATTATTTACCGCTCTCCTTTATATTGTTAAATACCATAAATGTTCTTCATCTGTCCTTACTGGGCTTTAAATTACAGCTACTGTAATGATTTAACAGCAGGTAATTTCATGGCGGTCTTGTCACTGAAGACGGCAAGGCCATCTCATTTTTCTCCATGATGTCAAGAGATGGCTCAGGATCGGCCTTGTGCTTATGGCTGTGTAAATCTGCTGAACACTGAGCATACGTGAGAATGTCATGTCATTTCACGCCATCAGTGAGGTATGACTCCCTCTTTGCATTATCTGGAGAGAATTATAGGAGTATACAAGGGAACATCAGTGATGTCCAATGCTTGAGAAACCTTGGAAAGCCTACTTTCAGCAGCGGCAAAAGAATGTGAATATTTATAGCCCAAATTTGGCCCCACTGATCATGGACTCTACAACTGCGTCACAGTCTGTTCAACATCACCTGAATCATATCACTATTCTAGTCTATTAGATAGACTTGTTTCTTCCTTACATATAAACTAACAACAAATGTATCAGTTTGTTAATTAAATTAATTTTAAACTATGTGCCGGCCAAAGAAGGATGACCTCTCCAAGTTTCATCCTTCTTCCATTATTTGGAAATAAAATAGAGAGAGGTGTTTTTTCAGGTTGTATGTAATGGCATAGTGTTTTTATAGTGTTAAATATATATATATATGTATAGTGTTTTCTAGTTACATTTAAGAAATATATATATATATATATATATATTTATTTATTTATTTTATTTATTTATTTATTTATTTATCGTTCGCTGTCCGATGAAAACCGCGTATGTCCATTTTGCAGATTTTGAGATTTTTTTGACGGATAGAATGTCCAGGTTCATTTCCGTATACAGCATGCTGTCACATTATCTAAATGACCAATGAAAAGATGTGAAATCATGTCATCTGATTTCCACGTATTTCCATTTGCTGTCAAAGCTGTCAATCACACAGCGTATCTCCCATAGTACAGTATGGTATCTCCCCACCCTGTGGAGGCATCTCGCTGGTCTCTGTGAAGTTTCTCGCCGGCTCGTCTCTGAGACCCCTACACCTTGTATTTAAACGCGATCTGTATCCAGATATGTTATCTGGATAATACAAAAGGCATGTTAATGCAAGGTATAAATACGTTGTGATTGAGTACGTGTATCGGATTTGCCTGAACCATCTGGAGGTAGTCTGGCTCCGCATTGTGTTCGGATCTTTACAAGGTAAACGCAATTTGGTTGTTGAAACCACGCATGTAACGTTATATTTTATCTCCTCCCAAAAATGCTAAAAAGAAACAAAACGAGTGAGAGCGTGTTATATAGGCTATATGTCATGTTATAGTCAGATATGACGGCGCTACTCGAAACGTGCAAACATCGCAAATAAAAGTGAAAGTAAGTCACAGACGCTTAATCATCTTTACAATCATCTTCAAGTAAAGAAACGAAATGATCTTACCTTGTTGCCACTCTCTCTTATTGATGTATGTCTTTGATTTTGAAATTAGCTGATGATCAATAAAATGCAGCTCATCTGTAATAAAATGCAGCTCATATCCGACGGTAGGATTGTGTAAATAAAGTATCAGTCTAGCATCGCCATGTCAGTGTATTGATTCATTGTCTCTTCATAGTTTGCAAGAGACATTTAATAAACTGAGCATATTTAATAAACTGAGCGTAGCCTATTCATCTGTCAATATGAAACGCGATTTGGTCATTCTAATTAATGATCGGAAGAACGCGTATCGACCACCGTTACTATACAATATACACGTATGTCCATTTAAACTCGATTTTGGGTCAAATGTGGATTATATCATGACACTGGCAAGAATATGGTTACATTTAAAGATGTTGTGCCAAGCATGACAACGCTACGTTCAGCTGCTTTTGAAATTACGTGGTTTTTTTCACTTCCTGAAAAGTAACCGTTTTGGACATACGTGAGATTCATCAGGCAGCAACGATATATATATATATACACACACATACACTACAAAAATGCATGCTAAATATACATCTTCCATGATGAGTTTAATTTCTTCTATTAAAATGTATTTTGCAATCAGCGATTAGTGTCACTGTCACTTGATGGTGGATCTGGTGAAGAAGCGGTCAGCTATTAAAATATTGATGTCGAAAATGCTAGTTATGAGAATATTTTTTAGATGTCGAATATGAGCCAGATGCTGAATGTATGGGAAATGAGCTCTGACAAGGACAGTGATAATGGTATAAAACATCTGCTCAAAATGAACTCTTCCAGCTCAAAAAGGTAACAAAATATGCTTTATTTTATTATCCTGTATTTTATTATTCTGTTTAAAATATCATATAATATTTATGACTAAGCAAGGTTAGATCAGGTTGTTAAATGTCATGTGGTGCAACTATAGAAAACAGTGTCTCTTGATGAATCACAGTGCTATATTGCCATAATGCAAAGTATGAAAGAGACTGATTTGTACAGTTACATTTTTAAATGAGCTCTCACATACAGCTAGAGTGTTTAAGACCTATTGGTCATCTCTTGATGATAAAATCCATTTCTGAATCAATGGTACATACGCAGTGGATAGAAGAGAGTATACATGGAGGCTAAAAGATCTCAGACTGGCAAAAAACATGATTAATCTGCCAACTTTCACATTAGAGACAGTAAAAGGACAGTTGGATCCTGTATAGACTGACGCCTACAGAGAGTGCATTTCGCTCTCAAAGAGAATGATGATTTAATAACAAGGAAGTTTAGAAAGTATATAAAGCAGAGTGAAAATGATCCCTCAGTCTTTCAGGCAGTGTGATGGAAACATCGCACCATATGTTGACTCTTCACCCCAGCTGAACATCTAGTTAGATTCTCTGCCACTTCACATTTGGTGCCCACAGAGCATATGTATCTCTCTGCCACAGCAGGTAATGTGCATTAGCAGGTGCATATGCTACTTTCCAAAATGCCTCTCTAACTCTTTGAAACATATGGCACTGGCATCACTCCTTTACAGCGACGTGTTACTTATACTGGAGATAAAGTTTTCACGCATTTCATATGCATTTTTCAGCTAAAGGATGCCAAGTCGACTGCCAATGAGTCTCATCACCGCTCACCGTGCAGCATGATAAGGCTGTCAAAGGATTAACAAACATTACAAGTACTGAGACTTGTGCAAAGTTATTTATGTGTATGGTCCCTCTAATTATAATAATGATACATTGAAATAAAGCTGCTCGTTATTAGGGTATTTTAAGGTTTAAGTTGTTGTGTGATAGAAGATATTGACAGCAAGTGGAGTCTGAGAAACTTGAATGCTCTGAAACAGCATTCACAATATTTAACATTCATGTTATGATTTATTTGTTGAGTGAAATAATCATGCAGGGCAGGACTTGATTGCAGCAAGGCTTATTGGAAAAACGTTTTCTGCACGTATTCTGTTGCAAATTTCATGACACTTTCACAATGAAATATCCAGTGTGTGATGCTAGACGCGTGTCCAGTTTAACTTTTAACAGATTAATCTGTCAATGTTTTATTAAAATGATACTCTCTACAGAAAGAAAACAAACGTGAGATAAAAACACATTTGCTAAAGCAACCATGACATTTTAGCTTGCTTCTACAAGTCTTTTAGCTCTTTTTTTATTGCCGTTTACACCTGGTATTAAGATGCATTTTGGTCGATCAGATCACTAAATGTAGGTGTAAACAATGTCTAATCCACCTTGTCCACTTTCAGAGCCAGATGGGATTTAAACATTGCCGGCTGAAGACCCAAGTTTAGTTTGAAGAAGAAAAACTCTCACGATTCTTGATTTCTAATTAACACTCACAGCGTTCGGCTAGGTCTCACAGCTGTCAGAGCAGAAACGAAAGCTGATGATCTCTGTTTGCTTTTCCAGCGTCTCTGGACAAGTTTAAATTTTAATTGCTCAAGCTTAATAACCCAGCCATATGAAGAAATGGTTGAAAATTTGCTTGAAAAAGTTAGTTCAGGCAAGAATTTAAAAAAACTAAGTAAATTCCATATCAGTACTTAATTCAAGCGAGTAGAAATTAAAGTGTAAATATCAACTCAATAAAATTAAGTAAAAATTACTCAACTTTTCTGATACTGGGGTTCCATCATGCACTGGACCTTGAATAATTAATGAGGCTCATTTTTCACTGGGTTCCAGTTGTATTTACACTGTTTTATCATTGATTTTTGTTGTCGGTATTAGTAACTTGCCATTTTTGTGACATTCGAGTAAATTTTTTGCTCAAAATGACACAAACACAAAAACGACCCATCAAATGTTACCGCTATTGTGTATTGTCAAGTATTGAGGTGTTTGCATTCACACATGATTTTAAACATCTGACATGATGTAATATAAATTACTTAGATGATCTAATTAAAGCACATACTATAAATGACTAATAAAATTCAAGATTATTGTTTTTGTGAAATGTAATACAAAGGCAAAGGAAATCGATATTAATCAACCTTTTACTAGCCGAGTTAAAATTACTTATTTTTTGTAAAGTTTACTTAATTCCATATTCCAAGTAAATTTAACTTAAAGATTTCTAATTAAAGCTACTGATGAATATGTTTAGGTTTTTACTTGGCAAATATTTGTAAATTTACAAGCATTTTCTGAGTGAGATAGTTTAGCAAGCATTTTTCAAGTAAATCCTACTCCAAATTTTTTACAGTGCAGATTAAAATACCAATTAAAAATGGGTAATTTTCTCCTTTGTCTACTTGTGATAAGATCAAAACGCATCAGGTGTAAACAGGGCCTATCGATTCTTGCTTCACGGGACTTGAAGCAGCCGCTACGTACTGGCAAGTGCAATGTTGTACCAGGTACTGAGCAAGAAAACGCCAGAAAAGTTGTGATAAAACGTCAAAATGTATTAGTTTACATCATACTATGGTAAAAGTGTTCTTATACTGTAGGTCATAACAGTGTAAGGAATTGTGCAAGCAGTCACACGAAAATAAGTCTTTATTAATCGATAATCTGCTCCTGTAATCATAATTTGCGTAAAGAAGAAAAAAAACAGTGTTGATGCTTTATTCCAGCAATGTTCATCTCAGCTGAAAGCGCATTGAATTGTATGTATAGGTAGAAGTACATTTTTCCAATGGGCCTAGACTGGAATTTACATTTCTTAATTTAATTGGATATTAAAGTGTTTTTTTGTTTTTTTTTTTTTTTTTACTTTTACCTCGCCCAAATGGCTGTGATTATATTAGTCTCGGCCTCAGACGTCACGCCCACAGAACATTGGCTAAAGGAGTCTAATGGTCTGGCTACGCGAGATTATATCAGCACAGAAAAGAAAAGCTGTTTTAGAGTCGGAGAGAGTTGTGATATATTGAAGATAGATTATGAAAACCTTTTTTTATTTTTAATGGAGATTTAATGAGTTTATGTTTCATCATCTAGGCCTTTGTATCAGATGTTTTAGAGAAACATTGGGAGGAATATACAGTTACAAAAATAAAGTTATTTGTTGAACATTAAATGCAGCTAAAGTTTCTCCTAAATATGTGAAGAGGAAAAAAGTAAACTTTATAGTCACTTCCACTATGTTTGTCTGATACTGAAAAACAGGTAATGCTACTTTTTACAGTCCAGCTACCCATGTAAATACTATGTACTTATTTTAGTAACTACAATTACTGGGTAATAACTAGTACCTAATAACCCTAAACCTACCCCTGTTCCATACTTACGTTATATTAGCCAGTACTTTCTAGGTAAATACACTGTAAGTACACTGTAAGTACTGTACCGTAAAAGGAAGCGTTACCGAATAACACATGTTGGCAAATTATATTTTGAATAGATTTTTATGGTAACACTTTATTTTGATAGTCCACTTTAGACATTCAACTAACTATAAGTAACTTTGCCGCTACATGTCAACTAACTGTCATTAGAGTATTAGTAGACTGTCAGCTTAATATCTGCTAACACTTTATTTTGTTGGTCCCCCAACAGACATTCAACTGACTGTAAGTAACTTAGCAACTACAAGTCAACTTGTTCTCCTGAACCTGAACCCTAACACCTAACCCTAACCTAACAGTCTACTGACAGTCTACTACAGCCTACTAATACTCTAATGACACTTAGTTGGCATGTAGTTGAAAAGTTACTTATAGCTAGTAGAATGTCTAAAGTGACTATTCGAAATAAAGTGTAACCATTTTGATTGCTGCTTCCACAGACATACGTGTGTATTTTACAAACTCCAAATGTACTGTTTTACTAGTGCTTATGTGAATTTCAATGTCTGAAACCTAAAATAAACATTAGGAGGTTGAAAACACTGCATAGTTTTTGATGACTGTCCGTTTCTGCGTCAGTGCCAACCAACACGGGAATCTGGTTGTGATGTCACGTCATTGAACATTATACATTCCATATGGGACCGGTACCACTTAAAAGGTTAAACAATTTCATTTGTAACTATAAACTCAAAAATGAAATTGAGGGGGCACAAATCAGATCTTAGGGGTAATGCCCCCTTTTCTGACCGAAGAGGACTTTTTTTAAGTGCAAATTAGGAGAGAAGACCAGTTATTTGGATAGGCCTATCAAGATTTGCCTTCTACAGGAAGCAGAGGAGCCATGAGGATATCCAGCTGACCTTTGAACTTCTTAGACTTTGACTTTAACCTTGACACTATTATACGGACCTTTTTTCATTACATGACTGAAGTGATTGTGAAGATCCCTCTTTACAAAGACAAAGGACTCTGTCTCTTGTTTTGATAACAAAGAAAGACACTTTCAAAAGGACTGCCTTATTCTGAAACAAAAAAAAAATATTGTATTATCTCTTACATAATATGCAGTTGTATAATTATTGTGTTAAAGTAATTAGGGGCCGTAATGTAAGAGCTACCTGTAAGTCCCCCATGTATTCCATGTTTATGGTCTCATTCATAATTCACTGCACTCTGGATTGTAAGTGGTGGGCGTATCCACCGGGGTCTGGTTTAAAAATGTTAAAAAAAAATGTAAAAATGTTTTAAATAATTTCCTTTTTTTATTTTTATTTTTTAAATCTGACTAGATTACAGGGTTTGGGCAATTCTGAGCACAGTTTTGAGATGTTAAGCTTCTTTAACTCCAGTAAAGACAAATGTGCATTTGCTCCATTAGCCCTCCATTTAATCTCATTACTGTCTAGGGAAAATAACTCAGTTATTAGAAATATCTAATTTGTGATTTTCATTTACACTTGAGATATCTATTAAAGAAGCTTAGCAGGGTGTTTTTTTTTAGTGTCAAGCTGTATTTAAGGTCGACTGTACAGTATGAGGATTTCAGCAATGGCCTTAGCTTCATTTGACTGTTTAAGTGCAAGTTAGAGCTAATTCCCATTGGCTCTGGGTGAGAGAGTGTATAAATTGGTCTAATACTCTGGGCGAGAGAGTGTATACATTGGTCTAACATGGAGTGAACCCTCTCCAGAGTCAAGTCTTAATGTGCGTTCTATTTGACAGGGTCCCTACGCAGTGTTCACTGCTCCCTACTCCCTGAACACGGTATATCAGTTGAAGTGGACTTCACTGACTTCCTGTGAAGTTATGTATCGATGTTCCCTTATTCCCTATGCAGTTTGCAGTGCCCTTCGAACTGAACATGTTCGTTCCCTTCGAATTGGAATCTCACTTAAGATGGCGAAATACCCTGTGAAGTCCACTTCGCAGTCCACTTGACGGTTCGAATGGAACGCACCTTTAGGCTCTGAGCCACTAGTTTTAAAAACTGTTGTTTACACTAAACTGTCAATTGCTCGTACTGATATAATCTTTCTCCAGCTATTTTCGCTTGAACAAGCCATGGTACAAGGCAAGGTCTTTGGTCTTTATCTACAACAGATACAAAATTATTATGTACACCTAGAACAGTTATATTGTGACAAAAGTGGAGGAGACACAATAATGGACGAACATGCTTTTCAGTGATATGTATAAATAATTCCAAAGAAATTAAACCCTCAAGCACTCATGGAGAATGACACAAAAACTCAAGGATGATGCACATACCATCAACGAATGTGCAAAATGTTATGTTGAGAAAATCAAATCATTTTATAACCATCAAAATGAGAGTTCTGTGTGCCATGACCTTGAACGGAAGCTCTCTGGGAGTGAAAGACAATTAAATAGTTGACTAAATTGAAGTGTGATTTAGAAAATGAAGCTTCACAATAAAGACTGAAGAATATTGTTGTGTACAGCGTGTTAGCGAGCACAGCTCAGACGGTATTAATCATGACATGGCAAGAAGAGGTGGCTGCCTTTTCCTGACTCAAGCAGATGTTGTAAATCCAGCAGCATCTCGGCGAGGCAAGTGCCCTCCAGCCGGTTTCCGTCTTACTGCACTGGTAATGGGTTGTTTCCATTCCTGGAACATTGGACAATAAGCCTGCATGCACTTCCTCAGACCTTTATCACTGCTGCAATATGAGGTACTGTGACATTTCCATTGAACTTAAGATTAGGCTCAAATGCCTATTTCCCGAAAAGCATCATGACCCCGTGTCCAAAGACCTATGATTGAAACCAAAGGGAGCTATATAGGCTTAAATATATTTAGTGTGTTACATATGTGTCCCTGGAGCTCTCTCTCTCCAAAGTGAATAAATAATAACAATTTTAATTTGTTACATTTATATATCGCTTTTCTGGGTACTCAAAGCACTTTGGAAGGGGGAATCTCCTCAACCACCAATGTGCAGCACCACCTGGATAATGCGACGGCAGCCATATTGCACCAGAACGCCCACCACACACCAGCTTACTGGTGGAGAAGAGACTATGATGAAACCAATCAGGGGTGCGTTTCCAGAAAGCATCGTTAGCCAACTATGGTCGCAAGTTCCGTCATTATCAGCATAGTTCAGAGGAGTCGGTGTTTCCCGAATCCATCGTTCCCACAAACATTCGCAAACAGCATCGCAATCTTGTGTGGTTTGAACGACAGCTCTCGACCTGTGGTTAGAGGCATCGTTTCTATATTGCATGACATTTGGAGGTAATAAATCCTTATCTTGAGCAAAATAAGCAAGCTGACATTTCAGTACAACCGGTGCCTTTTATTTAGAATACATACAAATGTCATTTACGTCTTTTAGTTTGTCAAAAGATTTAAAAGTACCGTGTTTGAAGAGTGCGAATGTGCGAACGTGCTCTACCACGTAAGAACGAGGCAAGTATTGAGTCTGGTAATGAAGCAAAATAACTGAGAACAATTAGAAATAGTCCTCAGATGACATGTTTGTAATTTATATAACAAAATCTAGCATTAATTGGATCTCAAACAGTTTCATTAAAAGCAGTTATTATTCCACCATGTGCGAAACCAACGTGATTGAACGAATACGTTGCGACAGTGGGTTTTGAGAAACAGTCGTGACTAGCTAGTTGATTTCTCCAACGATGCATCGTACTATGGTAGTGAAGCAGCGAATTACGTCGTTGTACGGAAAATGCACCCAGTGTATGGGGATTATTAGGATGCCAATGGACAAAAAATAATGCTTTGTAGGCAAAAAATAATGCTTTGTGTAACAACTTAAAGCGGTATTTCACCCTCTCCAAAAAATCGAATTGTCATAATTTGCAAACCTCATGTCATTCCAAATCCATGAAGAATGTTCTTTTGAACAATGTAGTCAACATTTATAACACAGTCTCATCCCAATTCGTCATATAACTGACGTCTTGGGACATCTTTTGACCATTCATCAATATTTGCCTTTTTAGGGCCCCTTAAACGTTAGCAGATGATCAATCCCGGGTCGTCATACAACTGACGCTTTACCTTTAACGTCAGTTAGGTGACGAGTTGGGTTTGGGGTTAGGTCTAGGGTAGAGTTAGGATTCGATAACGTCATCTACTGACGTTTAAGGGGGCCCTAAAAAGGCATATATTGACAAATGGTCAAAAGACGTACCAAACGTCAGTTATATGACGAATTGGGATGAGACTGCGCTGACATTTACAACATTGTATGTACTTTATGCTGAGTAAATTTGTGGTTCAATTTTTAGCTTGGGCTGGATGAAAATGCAAATACAAATTACTCTTACAGCCACTTCATCTTTAGTTGTTTGCAATATCTAGTGTTGCTGGCTTTTTCCCTTACAACTGCATTCGCCTTTACATTTGTTCAATTATTGATTTTCAAAGCACTGAAACTGAGAGGCAGCCATCCAAAACATTCTACAGTTTTCTTTAACCCGAGGACAAATGTGTTTAAAAGGTTTGTGTGACCTGTTAAACTCTACATGCACCACACAGGTTTCAGATTCTCCAGATTACTACACAATCTTTAATTTGGCAACAATTATCTTCAAGCTAAAATTCTGTTGAATGAACATGAAGACACAGAATTCATACATGTTGTTCATTGACCTTTTATGAGTCTGTCTTGTTTAAAGAAATCAAACTATTGCCAATGTAAGACTGTAAAACTGATCAAAGAGAAATATCTGACCAGTGCCCTCTGAAGACAAATGGCATTGCTTGCGGATTAACATTTGACACCCATACCCCTCTCCACATTCTCTCTCTCTCTGAAAACTCTCAAGAATATATATGTTTTTAATGTGAATGTGATAATCTTTAAGAAGTGTTTGGAGTCATTTTGATGGTCTCAGGGTGACTGGTAATAATGTATCATTCCCAAAATAATAAAAGAAAAGGTAATAAGGTTTTTCTTGCATTAAGAAGGATGTGCCTTTTGACTTCACACGTCTGGCCCCAATAAACATGGTAGGGGGATCCAGTAACTTTCCATAGTAACCTGGTGATTTACATATCAGGTGAGGTCTGTCTCTATTTAAAGAGTGTAGCGGGGGAGCTCAGGGCTGCTATTCTGTTTTTCAGATCAGCCCGTGAGGCTGGGAGTTTTACTCCCAGTCTCGCGTAGTCTCGTCAGGTAAAATGATTCTTCTGTTCTAAAAACATTCAATGGTTTGCATTGATTATCTTGTGGAATTGTAATAATAGATTTACCTGACATAATAAATTGTTATACTTGATTATTCTAACAGACTTTGACTTTATTTTCATTAAGTTAAAAGGAAGTCAAGCATTAACGTATTGAATGATGCAAAGATATCATTGATAAACCTTTTCATTTTATGGAGTCAGATGAAACGAGTTAATTGATAAGATTAAATGTGTTGCATTTAATTAAAATTCACTTTGCCATGGAAAAGACGGAACGCACTTGAAACCTTCACCGCGAAACGAACGCCTTCTTTGGATCGATTTCATGGCCCTACTAGATCCACCCTAGATATGAACGTATGAATTCAAACTATATGCTATACTATGTTGTTCCCTATTAGTCTCTCACTTCTGACGTAACTAAAGTATGGTCACATTAACAAAAATAAAAAAGTGTCTATTGTCAATAGTAATGGATGAAGCAACACTCACAGAAGGCACTATCAAATCAATAAGCTTTTTTGTTTGTCAATGTGGCAAATCTGCAAATTGCACGACTAATTTGAACCCATTGAATGCAGATATCCGCCTTCGCAAGAAATTCCCTATTCTATAAAAATGACCAAAACAATATCAAACAGTGCTTAAACATGACTACACCTTTAACTGGTAAAGTGTCTTGCTCAAGTGCACACTGGTGATAGATTCACCTCTTGCTGTGTTTGAAGCTACAGTACAACCTTCCAGTTATCCAATCATTAACCACTGTCCCACACTACAGCAGATTGATTACTTCATTAAATTTCCAATTTAAAATTGGCCAATTTAACACTAAAATCTTCAGAAACTATATCATGTGGTACAGCCCAGCTGTGCAGTATTGCACACTGTATTGTACCTGCACTTTCAGATAAGCTACTGTTTTGTAATTTACATCTCCTCAAACAAACATGGGTAAACATCTGAGTTGCCTGTTATTAATTAAATGCCATAGGTATTGAACCTGAATTTATGCTTATGAAAGTAAGTGATTAAAAGGAAAATAATGCATTCATAGTGTGTGAATACTGTGTAAGAGCTGTTCAGCACGAGGAGCTCATTCATTCTGGCTGTCATAAACGCTGTGTTGCAACTACAATGAGATCAGACAACCGCATCCATCACTGTTCTACCACTGACGTGCTCATAGTTCCTTACCCTGCTCTCCAGCTCTCTCTCTCTTGCATGGAAGTATATGTATGTAGAGAATATGACTGTAGTCAGGGGCGGCCTTACCTATGTTTCAACTGTTTCAATTGAAACGGCCCTTGCCCTCCAAGGGGGCCCCAACAGACCGGCAAAATCCCATTCATATTCTCCGTTGGATATTGATTTTCAGTCTCAAACACGTGGCTCGCAAGCTACCAGTAGCTCGCCATGGCGTGCGGCAAGTGATTTGAAGCGACACGCTCATTTTTTCCAGGCGCAGCAAGATGAAAAAATAACTCATTTTCAGAATGCCGCAATCATACCGCAGGTCATGTGACAAGAAACAGCTTCACCCTTTCCGTAACAACATTGAAAGCTCAGTCAACATGAAGGATGAGGGTGCACCCAAACCATAGGCGTCATTTACGGGGGAACGGGTGGGACATGTCCCCACCACTTTTTGCCAGGGTCGATTTTGTCCCCACCACTTTTGAAACATCTCTCGCGGCACAGATGTACCAATACAAATAAAACATCTCCAGTTAACAGCATTCGTTTCATTTGTTTGTTAAATAACAGGCGATCTAGCACTGAAATGTGTTGTCTTCTCTCGGAAACGCGTTTCAATCCGTTGCAGAAATTCGTTCCGGTGAAATCACAAATCAAAATGCACACAAACATGTCCCTGTTTCTCATGGGTTCTAATCCGCTCTCGTATATTATTTTTTCCCCTCATCAAAACCTATACAACCACTGATAAACATTATATCAATTCAACCACTGATAAACATTATTGGTTTTGATGAGGGGAAAAAAACAATAGCGAGTGCGAATTAGAACCTCGAACCTCCCGAGTACCGAACACGCTAAGCAAAAATTCTACCTCTGGACCACCACTGTACATATGCAATAAAGGGCGTATATACTCTATATACAAACTATACTCGGACATTGTGCTCATTTTTATTTATGTACATCAGGAAGCTACAGGACATCGTCTTTCAAAACATGACTTACTCGAAAGAGAAAAAAGAATGAATGCGTCATTGTACCCAGCACTTTTGAAAATGCCCTTTCGAGTACGTCTCTGTCCCCAGCACATTTCAAACCAAACTGACGCCCATGACCCAAACACTACGGATGTTTTTCTCTTCTCCGTAAATAAGTCTTGTAGCAGAGATATGTTGTGGAGGGCGCAGTGAATGGTTGCATAGCAACGATGAGACACCACGGTCAAAATCGGAATCCGAATTTTACTATTATTAATAAAGGATAAGCTAATGTGCATGGTAAATGTCTTTTTGTATCATTCTTTTTATAAAAAATATTTAAAGGCTGTAATATGTGAGATTTATCATCTACTATCCTTTTTTTTTTCCAAAATTTAATTTGAACTTGTACATGTTAGTAGATAACATGTTGCAAGACACTCCTGGCCATCATTTTTAATGTTATTATTTTAATGATTATGTAAACAAAAAGTCCATGTTAATGCAAATTTTGACATAAAACTTAGTAGTATTAGTAGTATTACTTAAAGTAGTATTAGTACTTTTTGAAACAGGATTCTGTGACCTAACTGTGATCATTTTGGTCACTCAAAAATTATCAAATGAAATTTTCATGCCATTTTTACCTCTAGTTATAATGCACTATAATTGATTTTATAATTGGTTTTATAATTGACTATAATTGCAGTATAACATGCAATGTACAAACTTTCTAGAATTTTTTTTTTTTTTATCTCTGATTCTGTTATTTTCTCTGTCATTTAAGGGTGACATATAGGCCTACAAAAACTCTTTTAGGTCTAAAAAAAGTTTGGATAGCTGTTAATATGAGACTTATGAGACATTATTCAAGAGATTTATTGTATTACATGAGTAGCTCTTGGCCACTTTAATTTTTTAAAAAGTAGCTCTCAAATGAAAAAAGGTTGGAGACCCCCAAGATAGATTGAGACATTTAACAACACGTTTTAAAACTCTGGGAATTGCAAAAGCGAACTGTAGAATATTTTGTAATTTAACTGTAGAATATATCTTTTTTGCTGCTAGGTTAAAATGTTATTTGAGCAGAAAATTAATTATAAGACGAAATGAAACAAACATATGCCATTGGTGCTGAAAAAAGATATCGGACAGCAAAAGAAAAGCTTTATTCAGTCTACCATAAGTGATGTTTCCCTGCGTGAAAGGGCGAGGCTTATCCCAACGTAAAACGCTGTATAACTGTATATAGTTTTAATCAAATAAGGTTGGATTATTGTGTTGAGCTGCCTTTTCATGAAGCTGAAACGTGCACGTGATAAAATCATATACCACTGCTGCAAACCAACAGTAATCCTTGCTTTTTCTGCTCTATTCTGTTTGTTTTATGTGGGTAGGGCCCCATATTAATTATTGAAACAGGCCCTCAGATGCTTAAGGCCGCCACTGACTGTAGTGAATATAGTATCAGATATTTTTAATAATTTAATATTAATTTAAGTTTGTATACATGTTGTAATTTATTGTCATATTTTAAGTAAGTAAATGATCACATGATTCAAATTATTAATTTTAAAATTATTATACAAATAATAGACTGAATTATAAATCTGTCCCTTGCTGATGTAAGTGACATGAGATTCTAATCAAAGGCATACAAAAAACCTACACCTACTACTAAAATTAACTGCCACCTAGTGTATCTAATGCTTAAAAACATACTCGGTTACTAACGTAACCTCGGTTCTGCTCTAGAAAAGGGAATGAGTACTGCATAATATCTTGCCGCTCGGCTTGGGGAAAACCTCTTTTCTACAAGAGATATTGAAGCCAAAAATTATCCCTAAAGCTGGTGAAGCTTGCAGGCGAACTTTTAAGGGCTGGAGAATGGCGCTTTTTTCGGCATGGCGCTATAACGAGCGGGAAGTGCATGTAACCAACTCCCTACTATACCTAGGTAAAGGCTGCACAGAAAGAAAGGGGTTCTACCTACTGAAAATTGTCAATTACAAATCACACCAGAATCTTCAGGTCATGAGAAGAAACCATCTGACTTATTTCATGTGCTGCTTACACACAGTAGCTTGAGAAAAATGAGAATGAAATGAGAAAAAACCTTCAGAAAATAGCCATACGCAATTCACCAAAGCATTAAAAAGAGACCAAAAGGAAACACCAAAAATTATACATTGACAATTCCGAGCAGCTTGTTTCACTCTCAGATGGACACAATAGTAACACTTTCAATATTACCCATTCCTTCAAGACTCTGATTCCATAGACAACATTACTTAGGCAACCACATAGAGCATGACTTATCTGTTTGACTCCAAAGATGCATGAAGACCAGTCCAAGTCTCTGCTGAATTTGAGTGAAAGTCTATGTCCAAGAAATAGTAGTAGAATAAATCCAATCCAAAAATGGTGTGTGGTAGAAATCAGAATACACTTTCATCCACAGTCCTTTCAGTCCTTTTTTAATGTAGCTACCTTTCGCATTACTGCAGGCGTTCCCGACACACTTCAAACAACAATATTGTGAATACTCTTTTCAGTGTTTCAGCAACATGTCCAATATGCCAAGCACTACACTTCACTTATCATTGTGTACATCACGTGGAGCCCTCTCCACAGTCAAATCAACATCTCCCCATGGCACCTGTCCTCACTACTACTTCTCTGCCTCTTTTAAGAAACCACTTCCTAGACAACATTCTCCCCAATGACCCCTAGTGGCCGGGAGAAAATTACCACGTGTTATAGTGGAACTGTTACATGCAGACTTGGAGAAAAATGTAAAAATTACCCGTTACATAAAAACTATTACATAAAATTACCCCGTATAGGGAATAAATTACCAATATATGAACGACTGAATGCAATGAACAATTGTACTATCAATAATCAATCATAATGAAGTATAATTAAATATTAATGTCAATTGTCTAAAATAGATTGATTCTAAGGACAATTCATGGGATTAATTTAGTACCGTCAAATTTGTTTTATCCAGCAAACTGACCATCCGAATCTTCATCACTCATGAAAAACTATCCCTCTGATAGACTTTCAGGGAGTGTACGTGTTCCGTCGGAGCATCACGTGGTCTGCGATTGGGTCTAGAGCGCGCACTTCAATAAGGGTTTAAAGGTCCTCAACGTAAAATTACGAAAGAAAATAATTCAGGCTAAGTTAAGTTCATTCCACTCGTCTGGGGAAATTAACAAAGTACAATATGAAAAGGAAAGATAAAACAACATGGAAAACACTAAAAGGAAAGGTCAAACTGGAGACATCCAACACAGGAAGAGATCCAAAGAAGAGAGAGCGAGCAGATGCTCAGACCTTCATCTTTAAGGAGAACAGTCCACACCTCTTTCGTAGCAACCTGCCCAATGACATTCAACACAAACCTTGGCGGGGAGGATTTCCTTTGTCTTGTCAGGACAGTCATTTGCATGTTTTATGACCACGTCAGAAATTACACGCCTGATCTACATTTGCGAGTTCAGAGTCTAAAAGCTATGGGATTTCAGAAAGGAATGTGCATCATTTGTTCAGATGATCGAACCATGATTCTGGTTCAATCCATGGGGTGTTGGAATGCATGATTCACCCTGGCGCAGCCCAGATACACTACATAAGATATTCACGCAGTACAAGAGAACCTCTGGTAAGAGAAAATCCAGAACGCCATGTAGCATGTTGAATATTCCTGACATTAATTCACCAAGCTAAAAATATGAGGGAAAAAATAAATGTATAAATGTAGACATCTCAATGCAAACCAAAAGCTGATTTGTGTGTCATGCAAACAAATGGATCCTCTGTAACTCGTGCTGAGCAGTTTAGCTGAGAACGCCAGTTCAACTCAGCGGTGAAACAGTATGTTTTTTACTCTCAAAACAAAAATGTTTTTATTTTTCTTTATACAATATTATAAAGAAAGGGCCTGCACTACTGAGATGCCATTAAAATGGTTTCATGTTAAAAATGTTGTCCGAGTGTGTCAAAAAAAAAAAAATAATGTGCTGAAGATTGTGTTGGAGACCTATGCAGGAGATGGGCTCCATGGAAGTCTCAGAAGACAACAGCTCTTCATGAGAAAAACTAAAAGGCAAGTCAATGGATTTAACCCGCTGTGACAAACTGTGAGAAAGGAAGGGGAACAAAAACATGTAGAAAGACCTTGAGACTCTGAGGCCCCTTTACCAAATATCGACTGGCTCTTGTTGAGAAAATGACCTGACATCTAATTCAAGAGATTATTTCCCTCAGGATCCAACCAGAGACAAATCCCTCCTGGTCATTGGCTGACAAAAGAAGACCTGTCCATGGATGATGCCAACCTTGAGAAGGGTAAGTTTAATTGCACGTAAAAAAACGATTCAAAACAATTATTTTCCAAGTCTAAAGATTCCACCACTGGCCATCCGTAAAAAAAATTAATAAATAAAAAAAAACATACTTCGTAGCAGCAGTTGTAACTATGCAGAATCCCAGAGATCCTGCTGAGACTCTTTGAGTAAATACTTAAGCCCCCCGTTGTTCACCGTACTATAAGGCTTCAGCACAGACTCTGGCTACGGTTGTTTGTTTGCTTGCCTTAAACTGCCACTTACTGTACACTGTCAAACAGCAAAAGCCTCTATCTTGAAGTAACAGAGGAGCCAGCTACCTTCTACGTGCAGTGCAATATTCAGACTGCTGGCCTTTCTAGCTGAGCTGTTTATGTATCACAGTTCAAGTTCATCTATTTCATTCCATTTTATATTTGCATTTACTTGGAACAGATCCGCATCCGGCACTATTACTGACACCAAAGATGCTCTACGAAATACTCTGATTGCTGTGCCATAAAATGCAAGACAAACTTGGACAAAAAGGTCGAGATGGGCCAGGATGGTCGATTAATCAAATGAGTGAGATTATAGAGTTCAGTAACGTGCCTTAAGAAAACAGATTAGATGAATTTTCATATCATCCTGACTTTAAAGTGTGTTTACACAATGGTAATGGGTTGCATTAACAGTGCCAGCATTGAAAAACACTCTCAGGGAACTTTGTCTGTGAATTCATCTCATTAAACACTACCACCATGACCATTCAAAGCAAAGCCTTTGAACAAATGCATCTCCTTTAAATGGAAAGACACTGACAGGCATCAGAATCGCCCGCTGTGATCAATGTTCCCGTATTATGCACAATCCACAGGTTTATTAGTGAGGTGTTGCTGAGAGATTTTTTGTATGACTTGCTGTTTATTGCCTCGCTCCGGGCGTCTGTCAGAACATAGCAGTCAGATCGATGCTTCCAATAAATAGTTGCAGCACAAAAGGTCTAAACTGTAGGATGTCGTGAACTAGATGTCTCACACTCACAACATTTTTGATCTAATTATAAACTTTTGAACATGGGAGCAGAAAGAGCCTTGTGGCTCTAAGTGCTCAAGTTACACTGAGGCACATCATTCTTAGTTTTATGCTGATATTTATTGGAGACTACAGTTTGAGATTGATAGTTTTGTGCAATAAAAGGTTATAGATATTTAATTTATTTATGCGATTTAATATAATATTAGGGCCAGCAACTGAATGGAACGCAATACTGGTGTCTCGAGATGCATTTATCTATTTTAAAATTGACTTGCAATTAAAACAACATTCTATCAAAGAAGATTGACATTCAGCATACAGTTTGGATTGGCAGTATGGTTCTTTTCTGGTCAACTCTTTGCCCATCCATGAAGCCTAGCATGGATAAGAGCAGGGAGAGCAGTGATAACCCTCCTTGAGGTGAAAAGAATGGAACCAACAATAATGCAGATATTCGTCCTGGTTCCAAATGCAGACGCACGGAGGACGTATTCAACGGTCTACTGAATGGGGATCGCAACAGAGAGCCAATGTTCTTTTAGTACTATTGAACGAGCCAAGTAATTGGCGTGTGTGAATCGCATCACACACACTCTGCCCCGCGCCTGGGTATAAATACGAAGTGGATGCACGCACTAGTTGCTTTTCGCTGAGGAGCCGAGAGTAACCCAGAGTCAGTGGTGGTCCCGCAGTAGTGGCATGGGGAATACGTACTCCAGGTTGCATTCACAACCAGGACGTTCCCTTTCAGTTAATAACGTTGGCCGTATAGTCAACGGTTGACTGAATGAGGATAACCTTTAAAACGTCACTAAAGCTGGCACCTTACAATGCCGATGCCCCTGATGCCCGCAATTTTAGGGTGGGGAAGGACAGGGCTTAGGCCAGGGAAGTCACTGCTGTTCCCACAGGAACACTGGGAAAGCGTTTCCCGTACAATAGAAGAAAGGGACGCTGCGGAAGCCACATCCAACCCAGAGGGAGGCAACGTGGAGAATACACATATGAACTGGGAGGATAACCAGGCAGTACGATCTTACTTGGGTGGCTTCAGCCTATATCGATGGAAGACAACACATATGGGATCACTGTAGGGACCGCAACATATGGACCCAACTTAACACAGGTTTAGGGCCCTATAAAATCCGTTTTATTTTTTCCCAAATTCCATTTTATTTTTTTCCCAAATTCCGTTTTTTCCGTTTTAATTTTTGCTAATTCCGTTTTTTCCGTTTTAATTTTTGGTAATTTCATTTTCTTTACCCTTTACTGTTATTTTAGTTGTAAAAAGAATGTGCTTTTTATTCCATGATCGCAGAAATTATAGGGCCTACAGGTTCCACACTGCTTACGAGTGGTAGGCCTAACACCAGACGTTACACACATCCCATGTCGGAGGGTGTGGAGGAATGTCAACAGGGTTCGGATTAAGGGAACTCAACTGGAGTAGAAAGGCACACATAACCAGTCCATAGGAGGGGAATGAGCGCAGCAAGCAGAGACACTTGAACCAGGCTCATGGCGATAATGGCATCAGGAGTGTACAACCGGCCCGGGATCTCCAGGGGTCAGGAGCGGGTACCATTATGTCCTGTTCCTGGAATGTGTTCAGGAGAAGTTAGGAAGCTCTGTCGAGGGAGCAAGGTCTGGTTGGGCCAAAAAGTGGCACCTATCATGACCTGCTCCACTCCTGACCTGGCACAGTAGGTGCAGCGACAGGCACCAAAAGACAGGAGCACTGCTCAACACTACATGTGAAGATCACTGAGCTACAGGAGCATGTTCTGTCATACACTTAGACGATAAACTTCACTCATCATGTAAGTGTGATGAAATCACTGAACCAATGAAACAAATACTTTGTCCAAGGGATGTCCACTGAGACAGAACAACTGGCAGAGGAATACTTCGGAGATACAAACAGATGCTTCTGTGTGGCCCAGAGAGAGCCCTGCCAGCTGGACTGCCAGGGGATGGAGTTCTCACTCTCCCTGGCCAGAAGTGAGGCACATTAGTGGCAAATTGAAGGGGTGATTATGTGATTTCTTCTTTGCATGATTGTGTTTATGTGGTGCACTATAACATGTATTCGTAATTTTCTTTTTTAAAAGTCTCAGTTTTCATAAATTTCACCTTTATTGTAAGCTGCTTTCTCCTCTGTCATTTGAAGTGACTGGTTTACATTGCTCATTGTATGAAACCACTTCCCCAGAAACAGGCAGTGGGGCTCAGTTTGGTTAGTCTGGGCCAGTGTGTTGTGATTGGCTAATACTGTGCAGTGCACATTGTCCGGATACGTCCCGTCCATTACCTTTACGGACGGAAGTTGCATATGTTCCTGTCAAATGTACATAATGGTGTCGATACTGCAGTATCAGTATGAGCCAGAGTCAGACCCAGAAAGCAGCAATGAAGAGAGTAAGCAGAACCTCCCTAAACACGGCTCTTACAAAACATTTCTTACAATATTCCATACAAAAAAATAAAAAAATAAAAGAATTGTCCATTTCGAGCTTACTTATCTGGAGTAGTCAAAATGCTCACCGCATTAGAAAGTCAGTTAGATTTTGTGCCATCGTAATTCATTAGATTTTTACTACTCTTTCATGTCCAATTACATGTCTACATGTCAATTTTGTCTTGTGAAAATTGTTTAAATGGCCCAAATCATGGCAGTCTATGCAAACGTAGTCATTGTACATGTCCGCCAGGAGAGCACTCTATCCGTCAATCTCTTTATGCCAGTGAACCCGTCAACAGTCACTCAACTAATGAGCCTCTCTTTTGGCCCTCAGAGGACACCGTAGTCATCTAACCCTGGAACCATCTCCTGAATTTCTTAACAGGACTAGTGGGGAAAGTGATCTAACCTTTTATTTCAAGAAAATATCCCACTACACACAGTGTTTCAGGCTGCGGGGTAATTTCCATTCCACTGCTCAGCAACCATTTTAAATGACCTGCCACAAAGATTAATCCTAACCAGGTAACCTTATATTTATCAACTGTAGCTCCATCCTTATGACTCCTTATATTATGTACTGTTTGGAGCTATTACAGTTTAAAATTGTAGGCGGATCGATAATGTGAAGAATTGAGCAGATGTCAGCATGAAAGGTCAAAACCATCAAACTGACTGACGTTACAATGAATGGCAGAGCGGCCGCTTAACTGCGGGGTGCTAGAGCATCTATAATTAAACTTAAGAACCATTTTAAAGGTTTGAGTATAAGAGCAGAATAGAGGTGGCAGCAGTAGGTAGCCCATGTTACATCCCCTTCTGACTTTAAAAACCTCTGTCTGCCAGAGCAAACCATAACACTGATGTAGTGATTTTTGGCCAGACTGAATCAACAGAATTGCCCTCCCAAGGACTCGGACCCCCCCCCCCCCCCCCCCCCCCCCACAGACACACACACACAAACACGACACAGCATACACCCCCGCCACACATTCTTCCACTCACTGGAGTGAGATCATGTTACAAGACTGTGGAATGTGCTCTATGTCCTCTGACCCAAGTAGATGGCACTTTTCTGGTGCTAAAAGAACATTTTAACCAGATATATTTAATGTGTTCTATGTATGTGTGTTTTTCCCCAGGTCACCGTGAAAATATCTTTGTTGGTTGCCAGCATTAAACAGGAATTTAGAAATAACTCCCTTAGGCATTGTAAAACAGAGGCACATGTTCATTTAATGTAACATAATGCTCCTTGGTGTCTCTGAGAATACGTATCAGATGAACGACCCGCAATATGTACAGAGATGTAAAGTAAGTGTGTTATTACATGTTTTACTGCCAAAGGATGGGTGGAAATGCTGTCATTCAATAGTAGCCCTGCTGAACACACCCCCTCCCCACGCGAGGAGCGCGTCGTCTAGAGAACAAAAGCACCTATAAAAGAATGTTTCCCACACGTGCAGCCTCCATCTCCCTGATTGGCTCAAGCCCACAGGAGGGACTGGATGTAAATGCCCCAAGAGGATAAAGGCAGTGCGCGCAGTCCGCGCCCTTTCTTCTGAAACGTTATGCGACAAACACGAAAGGATTTTATTAAGAATCCCGACCTCAACCGGGATCCTTCTTTTATTCAAAGTTTCGTCTTTATAAATGACTAATTAAGTTTACTTTCCCCAGGAAGGAATGTGGACTTTGCCATCTATTTCCTCGGGGAACGCCACCTCAAAGACTTTAAGCCTTTCAACACTTTGTGGCGAATGCCAACGACGCCACGTCACTCCCCACGGAACAGAGCCACGCTGCACGCACCAACCACTGCACGCGCCAGGACAGGCAGTGCAAGCGCGCGTCCACGCACGCTGGCTGACGCTGCCTCACGGACGCGCCCAAATACAGGAGAGCCTCTCCATTCATCGTGCCGGCCAACCTGGCTGGCCACGAGCCGCTACACACAGTACCAAAACATGTCTGCAACAGACGTTACCTTCTTTTAGAGCTCTCAGAGCATAAAGAAAAGTGTTTTCATGGTGTTCCAGAAGATTAATTGACTGTTTGGTGACTGTAACTCTCCTCCTTTATCTCCCGATTTTTGTTTTTTTACTCATACACTCCTTATCGCCCAACGCCTGCGTCGTCTTAGTTGTGTTTAATGTTCTGTAAATATAATATGTATCATTTGTGTAAATGTAGTAAATGCTAACTAGTTGCCTTATCCACTTTAATAATTCAATATGACCATTTGTGATCGAGAATGACGGTTGGCCCATGACAAGCTCTGAAGTGAAAGATCGACGCTGCATGCTCTATATAACTAAACATACTAAAGGTTATGTTCTGTGGATGGAATGCTGAATTCTTTGGCCAGAGACGAAGTTTCTGCTCTATAAATTAATTGAGCTAATTAATTGTGCTTGTCTTGGAAGGCACGTGGCATATGCTGTCATCCTAGGTACAACATCATTTGTGGTCTAGATTGCAATAACAGCGCACATGTGTGTGCATACAGGAAAAAGTTAAACAGAAGCCTATGTTTAGTGAGTGGATTTATTAACATGTAAGACTGGCTGACGAACTACTGTATAAAATAATATGAATTTATGAATTATTAATTATGATATGCAAATTCCCCCTCCAACGAGACCTTTAGAGTCTTACAGAATGGTGGAGAATGTGGGCACTTCAAAGCTGTTTATGGGCAAATCAGTTTTAGTTGAAAATGTGTATATTGTTATTTAAATATTGTTATGTAATATTCATTATTACATGCGCACATCGGAGTGTAACGCTTCTGCGAAACTTATCAGATACTTACTGAGCCTGCACGAAAGCCGCCCTACAGCCAAGACATTTAACAAAACTGCTAAATGTTCCAAAATGTCTCCAGCAGCCCACTGTTAAATTGTAAAAGTAAACTGCACTTTCCTTAGTATTAAATTTGTTCTACACAGATGGAAGAGAAACCTTGTGCATAATACATTTTCTAATAATTTAACTCTTTTAGGAACGAAGATTCTCCTGAGATTGTTTTCGAAGACAAAAATAAATGTTAGTACGATGCTTCTAACATTCTTAAAAGGCCTTATGTTATAATCAGAAAACGATGAGCTCTGTTTAAAAAAAAAACATTGACTTAGCTACTCAATGTATAAAAACTGCATATCAGTCATAAGTGCTATTGTGATATATGTCTATTGGAGCAGGAAACAGATGAGTAAATTCCTGTTCCCTTTTGCACAATGAGCGAAGAACTGCTAACGTGTTTGTAAAAATATAGCACTAAAAAAAATCCAAGCTGAAGCATTGAAATCATTAATACCAAACTTTTATAAATGTTATTTGGAGTTTCCTAAATATATAAGTAATTCCTGTTTCCTTTTGCACAATGCAGCGAGAAATCTGCTAACGTGTTTTAAATAAATATAAAAAAAATTCCAAAAACTGAAACATTCTAATCATTAATACTATTTTTATACAGGATTATTTGGAGTTTTTGAAACAGATGGATAATCCCTGTTTCCTTCTGCACAGCGCAGCGAAAAAAAGAAAAACCTGCCAAACGTGCTTTGTAAAAATATAGTATCCAAAATAATTTGCGAGATTAAATTCAGCTATCATCATTACTAGAAATAGGTGTGTAAATTTTATATCCTCCTAAACAATCACATTTGAAAAGCGACTTGGCTGTAATACTACTGCTAAACACTAGGGTGACCCCTAGTGTTTCATAATCAGATGACCCCAGCCCCACTCAATCTTCCACTAAACGCAGCAGTGCTTTGTGTGACATGAAATAGCTAGGTCATCTCCTCCTCAAATTCTGTCAGGAACACCTGCTTCTTACTAATTTCTAACTAGTTTCCCTAATTTTCAATGCATGTGCAATCTACAGCCTGTTTCATTAACATGATTTCCTTGCCTTGATGTGTGCACTTGTTTGAATTGGTTCAACCACATTTGAACTTGAAATTCAGAATTAAGCTCTTAGCAGTTTCTATTACCATGGAGGAAAGTGCTCTGTGGCTTATCCACTCTAGTCCTCTACTGTCCTGAATGGCTTCCCCCCTCCCAGTCGGTTTTGTTTTTTGGTTACAGTCACTTATCCTTTACTCTAATCGTGATTGTCATTTAATATAACAATGACCTGTAATTTTACTTACACTATTAGGAAATTGGTTTGAACAAACAAATTTCAAAGTTAATTTGAATTAAGTCTTTATTTCCCATTGGGAAATTGCTTTATGGCTTTATTTCTACACTTCCATTTCAATCACTTTTAATAATTTTGATCTGGTTTTATTACAACTGTACTCTTACGAATCAAAAGGTCAGCTTAACCCTGATGCATTTGCTCAATTGAATTGCTTATATTTAAAATTGCTCAAATGCACTTTTAAATTAAGCTCCTCTGTCAGCCAAATTGACCATGGCAGGAGGAAGGCACACACACCCTTAACTGGCCAAACTTGCTACTACAGATTGCTTCCTCTGTGCTCTTCCTTGCACTTAACCCAATCTCTTCCTGTATGGAGGTTGGTACTATTCTGATAAATAACATATTGTCACAATTCCCTTTGTGTTTATACCATAAGACCTCAGTAAGCCGTTGCCTTTGATTTTTCAACAAAAATAGACACTCTAACTGATGTAGATAGAGGAGCTTTAATTCAAATCTAGGCACACTTGTTCTTTTATCTGTTCTGTGTTTGTAGGTAGAAATCTTTAAGTGCTGTGGTGATGTGACAGTCACCTTCCGCTTGGGGTTCGGCTGGCTGTTCCGCCCATCTGCGCCACCATCCTACACCAGCGCAGGTCTGCAGTTTTCCTGATTTCTGTTGATGCGGCTCGCAAGATTACACGGCACTCAATCTGGCACGTCGGTTGTGTTCCAAGGTCAAGTTGCTTGAAAGGGCGAACTTGGTAGATGGTACGAAATGTCCCACTGCTGTTAGGTGTTGGGTGACAGAGGAATGAGCCACGTAGGCTGACTCGAACCGGATGACCTCATTTCAACTCAGAGGTAAAATGAGAAAAAAGGTATCTAAAACCCATCCACTTAACATTGGCCTACTGAATCAGAGATTCCTGATATTTGAAGTGGTTCTTGGCTTCCTCTTGCTCTCCCAGCCACAAACTGCAGGTGCTTCAAACTGCCTCTTTCACTTTCATTCTTGCTGTATGCTATTAATGCCATTCATTACAGACCTTCCCCATCTTCATGGTTTGCATGCTCAACTTCAAATTTTTGCTAGTCTGCCATTGCTCTGTTTGTTGTGCTCTTTGTTCCTTTCAGTTCACCTAGAGACAGAACCTCCCCACACACTAAGGAAGCTGAAGAGAGTTTGATAACCAAGCCTTCAGCATCAAACAGGTTACCCCTAAAGCTAGCGCCCTTAATCTTCATTCAGACCCAATGATGACTTACGAATATTGTTCCTCCACCTAACGTGTTGAATTAAGTCCTGCATCAGTTAACCAATTTTTCATACACGGCTGAGTCCGGTATCATAGCTCGTTAGATCGCAGCTTCGACTCTGCATTTGGTCTCTCTGTGTGTGTCGTGTTCATCTCGCCCACAGTGCAGCCAGTATGTTCCAGTCCCACAACCCGCGGGACGAGCCTGGAGACATGGCCAGAACTCTATGACCATCTCCAGTCCCTGCCCAAAGCCACCGATGACCACAGCCCGAGCCACAGCACTACAGATCAGATTGTGTACAAGCTGATGGACACAAACCAAGTGAAGCTCCCACGAGAAACAACCTGGCTATACATGTTAACTTTCGCCTACTAGCTCCAGCGCGCACACGCACGCCTCCGCAAAAGGAGCGCATCGCCCTGGAGCACAAGGTTGAAACGTCGAGGATGACAACGACCCGGAGCTACAGAAGGAAGAGTAAAGACTTCAAATCTGCTGTTGGAAATCTTCCAACAGAGATGAAAGAGAGTCAGAGAAAAGAACCAAAGAGGAATTCAACGAGGAACTCTACAAGTGAGCCCCTTTGCAAGAAATAGAGGCTGAACTCAAGAGATTGACGTTATTGGTGTCGAAAAGAAAACTTTGTAGTCTCGGTGACCATCACAAGTCTTGCCAGCAGAGACAGATCTCAACATTACC
>JAQIUQ010000741.1:157500-415791 GCA_030378365.1 Hybognathus amarus | reverse complement strand
GCACATTTAAAAACAACAGCTGTTGGCCAAAGTGCTGTACAATGTAAAAACAATTATCAAAAAGACATAAAACAACAAATAAACAATACACAAACAGAAAACTTTGCAATATCACAACAGTCACTTGTGACCGTAAGCAGCAATAAATAGATGAGTTTTAAGCAATGATTTAAAATCAGTGTATGTAGCTGCAGACTTTATATGTAATGGCAGATTGTTCCAAAGCTGAGGGGCGGCCACTGAAAAGGCGCGATCTCCTTTTGATTTTAAACGAGTTCTTGAAACAGTCAACTGTAGACTACTGGATGACCTAAGATTTCTAACAGCATTATGGTGAGTTGAAAGAAGATCAGAGATATATGGAGGACCAAGTCCATGCAACCCCTTATAAACAAACAACAGCACCTTAAAGTCAATACGCTGTTTAACTGGTAGCCAATGAAGAGAAGACAATACTGGTGAGATATGCTCTCGTTTCCTTGTTCCTGTTAGCAGTCTTGCAGCAGCGTTTTGGACCAATTGAAGGCGTGACAATAAAGACTGTGAAACACCAAGGTATAGTGCATTACAATAATCTAACCTTGATGAAATGAAAGCATGCATCACAGATTCTAAGTCTCTAGGAGTTAAAAAAGGCTTAACTTTTGCAATATTCTTTATCTGATAAAAGCAACTTCTGACCACACCGTTTATCTGTTTATCAAAAGTCAAAGTTGAGTCAAAAATAACACCCAGATTGCGAGCGTGTGGATGGATATTGGCAGATAAAGGTCCCAACTTACTGGCGACCAACTCTGTAAACTTAGATGGGCCAAAGATTATAACTTCCGTCTTAGATTCATTTAACTGAAGGAAGTTAGCGGACATCCACTGTTTAACCTCCCTCAAACAATCAAATAAACACTTTAAGCTGGAATCATCATTTGGATGTATAGGAACGTAACACTGAGTATCGTCTGCATAACAGTGATAAAATACATTATACTTAGTAAAAATAGCATACAGTGGAAGCATGTATAACGAAAATAAAACAGGACCCAGGATCGAGCCCTGCGGAACCCCATATTTAACTGGTTCACGAGGTGATGAAAAACTGCCTATCTCTACTGAGAAGGTTCGGTCTTTTAAATATGAAGCGAACCAATTCAAAACACAACCCTGGATCCCTATATGCTGTAAGCGATATAAAAGAATATTGTGATCAAGAGTGTCAAATGCCGCGCTTAGATCCAGCAAAATTAAAACAGCACATTTACCGGAGTCAACAATCAGAAATAAATCATTTAAAACTTTACAGTTGTGCAGTGCAGACTCTGTACTATGTTGTGGTCTGAAACCAGACTGATATTTATCCAGAACACCATTTTCCTTTAGGTAGGAGGAAAGCTGATTAAACACAACCTTCTCCAAAACTTTTGATATAAATGGTAATTTAGAGATGGGACGGTAATTATTCAAAATTTTTGGATCTAAGTTTGGCTTTTTGAGCAGCGGCTGCACGATGGCATGTTTAAAATAAGATGGAACTATCCCACTAACCAAACTACCATTGATTATTGACAATAGGCTCGGACTAATAGAATCAAATATATCTGACATAAGGCGAGGATGGACAACATCAAGTGAACAAAAGGTAAACTTCATTTGTCTAAAAATGTGTTGCAAATGACTATGAGACACTGGAGAAAACTCTGCCATATTTGTTAGAGTCTGTAACGATGTAGACTGCGATAAGTCCAGAAGAGAATGGGGAAAGCATGATCTTATAACATCAATTTTTTCACAAAAGAACTTAAGGAAGTTTTCACAGGCCGTAGGAGAGGGATCAGGATATAAATTAGAAGTCGGATTCAGCACATTATTTATAGTGTTAAATAGTTTTTTTGGACTGTGTGCATTTTTAGCAATAAGCTCTGAAAAGTATTTTGCTTTTGCAAGCTTAACAGCTTCTTGATATTGGATCATACAGTCTCTAACGCATTCATAAGATATTTGTAATTTGTCCCTCTTCCACTTCCTTTCTGCTCTTCTCCATTTCTGTCTAATAACCCTAGTGTCATCATTAAGCCAAGGGCAAGGACAACTTCTGGTTCTCTTCAATTTAAGTGGGGCAACAACGTCAAGTATATTTGAACATAACATATTAAACATATTCACTAACTCATCTGGCTTTGGTTCAAGACAGTTTAATTCAATTTCATGAATTTTGGGGGAACTAATGTAAGCATCCAGAAATTTTGCAGACGTAGATAAGTTAAAAGAACGAGCAAACCGGACTGTCGGCAGATAGAGTGGTTTAGAGCTCGGAACATCTATATTAAAAGAAATAATCAAATGGTCAGATATAAAGAATTCTTTGACAACTACGTTACTGACTGAAAAGCCATATGATAATATCAAATCGAGTGTATGCCCTTGCTTATGAGTAGAACCAAGAACAGACTGTGTGAGATTAAAATTATCAATAATCTGTACGAATTCTTTAACCATTGGTTTGGAAGGACAACAGACATGTATATTAAAATCACCCAGTATCAAAATCCTATCTGCATTTGGCACAACAGAAGATAAAAAATCAGAAAATTCACTTATAAAATCCTTGTTATACTTTGGGGGTCTATAGACTAGTATACATAAAATTGAATTACAGCCATCCATCTTAAATAGCTGTGCCTCAAAACTGGAAAACGGTTCTGTGGCAGTTAGACGGCATTTAAATTGATCTCTATAAATAGTCGCTAAGCCCCCACCGCGACCGGCTGACCGTATTGTATTAAAAAATGTATAGTCTTTAGGACAGGCTTCAGTGAGTGGACCAAGTTCACTGGCATTTAGCCACGTTTCAGTTATAAATAAAAAGTCAAGCCCAAGAGATAAAATAAGTTCATTAACTGTGAATGTCTTATTTGAGATCGATCTTACATTTAGTAATGCCATCTTCACTTCATTGCAGTCAGTTTCCTGGTGTACTATGGTTTGGTGGTCACGTGCTTTAGAATCGTGTTGGTGCTGCAGCAACGATGAATATTCCAGTGATCGAAGATTGCTGAGATTGACTCCTCTTCTGCAGACGCGTAGTCTTGACGGCGTCCTCGACGATGATCGTGGTTGATCCAGGTAGGCAGAATCAGGACAGTGTGTAAAAGAATACAGGATCCCGCCATAGTCGCAGCTGGAAGCCACAAGATCCGTGTGAATCGGGCCTGCGCGTCGCGAGGCACAGAGGTACCTCCTCACGCGTACCAACACACCGCCGCGTGTTCCCGTCTCCTATACCGTTTCTTCCTCTGATGGTGTTCGCATACTGGTAATTCGACATATTTCAGATGGCAGGAAGGTCAAGAAAGGTGGATCCGGAATCTTGTACCCCCCGTAATTTGGGTCTGAGAGAATTTCAACAGTCTTTTGAATATTGAGGAGAAATGAACGATCGTAGACAAGCGTTGTGGTGATTTTTTGCGCAGACAGACACACAAACAAAACCGAGTAAACTCAGTAAAGAGAACATAAACAACCGATGACGGCTTGCCAACCACACTGGCGCCATCTTGGTGTAAAATCTGTAAAAAATAGAGCATCTTTGGGATGTGGCGGAACGGGAGATTTGCATCATGGATGTGCAGCCGACAAATCTGCGGCAACTGTGTGATGCCATCATGTCAATATGGACCAAACTCCCTGAGGAATGCTTCCAGCACCTTGTTGAATCTATGCCACGAAGAATTGAGGCAGTTCTGAAGGCAAAAGGGGGTCCCAACCCGTTACTAGCATGGGGTACCTAATAAAGTGGCCGGTGAGTGTATGTATAGGCTACATACATAGAGAGAGGCTTCTTCATGAACCACTGGGATTTGTAATGGGCTACAATGCAAATTCTCTCTTAAAAACAGTAAATAGTGACTGTTTTTAAACATTTGTGGATGAAAAATGTACTCAAGATAATTAAAGTGTTTAAAAGCATTTCATAGTTTTTGTCTTTCATTATAATTCCTAATGTGATGTTATCTCTAGTGAAACTGGAGAGAGACTGGAGATAAGGCTCAAGCCAATCATACATGTCACACCAGAATGTGTTGCTGTGAGAGCAGGAGAAAAACAAATGATCCGTGGTCTCTATGTTCTAATCACAGAATACACATAGTTAGCTCTAAGTTAAATCTACGTGAGAGGTTTCAGCGCGATTTAGAGCGTGAGTTTTTCAACCCCATTTCCTGTTTACCGTGCATGGCGTCGACGTCAATGCTGTGCCTCTAACCAATGAGAAGCGTTTTGGGCGGAACTGCACATGCAGCCCCGCCCTAGTGCGGCCCCGCCTCGATCGACGTCATCACTTTGTCACTAACCAATGAGAATTGTTATGGGCGGAGCTACACGTGTAGCCCCGCCCCAGGTGCAGCCCCACCCCGATCTGCAGGCTGCAGCCAGGTGTACTTGACTAAATCCCCTTCTCCCACTCACACACACACTCCTCATCCCATTCATTCTGTATGATAATAATTATACTATTAATAACAACAATAATTTTTATTACCACCACAACTACCACATCAGTATTTATACTTTAACCCTCTTCAATACTACCTTTATTTATATTCTATTAAAAACCCCTATTTCTCTTAAGAAAGTCATAAGAATTCTAGTCTGAACCCTATCACTACTCAATAACCCTTTTAATGTAATATTCTGAACTCCCATCTCCCTCAGTTTATTTCTCATCATCTCTCTCTGTGCTCCATACCTATTACATCTCAAAATAATATGCTCTACAGACTCCTCTTCCTGGCATCCATCACACAATCCAGTATTATGTTTCCCTATTAACTTTTTCCGTCGATTTGTACACGGGCTTTGGTAAAACCGTAAAACAGAATAAATGTTGAATAAATACAGCTGCACATATAAGTTTTGGATATGCGATGTATTTAGGATTGCGCAAAAATAAGAAATGTCTTCCTTTTAATTCACATGTGTGAAATTAAATTCAATGGAGATTCTGTTTCAATTCTACGAATAAGAATCATAAAAATACATAATGGTGGGATGTTCGCCAGCGTCATATGTGACGTCACGAAATGGGCGTGGGCGCGAACTGGTTGGCAAAAAGAACCAAAACATACGCAGCAGTCTATGTGTTCTGTCAGCAAAATTATAATTCTTTGTAAAGAAAAAGCTAAAAGGAGATATAAGGTAAAGCTTTTATATAACCAGGGTTCATGTTCTATGCCTGATCCATATCACCTGAGTGAGAATTGGAACAAAAGTCCTAACACATGGCCAGATTTGACATTCGGCGACATCTACCTGTATCTCATCGACACGCCATCTATGCTTATCAGAGAGTCAATGAAGGCGTACAAATCTTTAGATGCCTATAAGTCATAATTACGAATATTACTTGTGTTAACTGGATAACTGGTAAATTTGTTACAACTAGAGTAAAATAGAGGTGCAATTTGTCCATGGGCTATATTTTGAATCAAAATGATCTTACCTCTGATTTATAACATTGGTCAACATATACGTAAAAATGTATCAAAGAAAATACAATAATTTGCCCTTAATCTATAAGGGTGTGTACACAGATGATACACTGACTGTACAGTACCCAATCTTTGGGTTAAATTATGACTTTATAATACTGTGCGGCATACGGCCATTACTTTTCTGCCAACCAGAGCACATGCAACCGCGTCGTGACGTCACGGGCGAAGATCCCTATACTGCCAACGGATTTTCGCTTTGAAAGGAAAAAGACAAAACGAAAAAGCGGCCCGTTCTCAAACCATTAGTAGCCTAAATAGGAAAACAAAAAACGGAAAACCCATTTCGTTTCGTTCTGATATTAAAAAACGGAAAACGAAAAATAATCTCGTTATCCGATTGTCCTTGATCTGTTTATAGATGAAATTCGGAAATCAAAATACGACCCATAAATCGTAATTCTTTGCTGCGTCCGTATGGTCAAAACAAAAGCGTCAGGTAAATTACATATTGGGATGAGAACGGGCTGGTTTGAGCCTGCGCAGTAGCCTACTCTAGACATCAGGAAGTGAGTGCTTATAATAATTCCTAAACGCCCTAAAAGCATACTCTTTTTGTAAGAAAAAGTACATACTTTTGAGTGTGTAATAAAAGAGTAGGCAAGCTTTGGACGTAGTAGCACTACTCGAACATCTTTAACGAGACAGATCTGTCGCGTGCATCCTATTGAGAATGAGGACATGCGTGCACGGTAGCTTGCTGTCACGTGACGAATTGAGGCCGTCCACCATTTTGGGAGGACACGCTATTGGTTGCCAGGGGCAACGCCTTCAGAACTTCACAGAGGCGTGACTAAATATGTCAGAAATAGCGAGAGAGAGAGACAGCACAGCGCAGTATTTGTTTACATTTTAGCGATACACGGCAGTGTCTTTGGAAGATATGGAGAAGGAAGAGAAATGAAAGTGGTTCTATCGTGTTTATAACAATGCTAGCCAGCTTTATTTAGAGAAACTGCTTGTGGATAAACTGACAGCAGCAACAGTGAGCAAAGCGATTTTAAAAGCACATTTCAGCACAGTTCGCCTTTTATTTAACACAAACAAACGAAATGAATACTCTGTTATTCAACTAGAGTTGTTTAATTTGTTATAGTATAGCCTATCTGTACAGCGAAATGTTTTAAAAAGACACCTTTTTAATGACGTACGATTCGCATTGACAGGGTAATGTCCTATCTGTCCGCTTGACGTTGCATGGCAGGTGCAAATGCACGTATCTGATTTATTTCCACATATGAATGAAGCCTGAAATATCGAGTTTGACTGAATTCTCGCAGTTTAACGTTACAGGTTTGGGGGTTTCTCTTGCTTCCAGCCACAGCAGAATTGTTCATAAGCTTCTAAAGTTAATGACTTAAATCTTCTGAACTCTTGCATTGTGTAGCAGTAACGTTAAGCACTTACCATAAACCAGGTGCTTGATTATTTCAGGGTGTGTGAAAGGTGGTAACTTAGTGCTTCGGGTCTTTCGTCCATTCTGTAGCAGGTCGTATGGGTCCACACTGTATGTTGATGTCAAGTTTCTCTAAATAACGCTGCTTAGTGTTGTTATGTAGTCTCTCCCGATAGAGACCCTTTCCTTTGCTTCATTTATTCCCAAGAAAGTGTGCCTTATCGCAAAAATACAAATAAATATCAAGCTGCACTACTTCTCTGACGCTATTTCTCTCAGTCTCACGGTCAAAGTAACCATGACAACGGATAGCGTGTCCCCCAAAATGGCGGATCCTTCCCACAATGCACCACGGAGTTAAACGCGTGACGTCACCTCCTCATTCTCAATCGCCGTACACTGACCTGTCAATCATCTCGTCACAGTTAAAATCCTCCATTCAATCTAATTAAATTTCTTTCCGTTTCGGAGAGAAATGTTGTTACACATTCATCTGCCAGTAGTGGGTCTTTCATGCGGAGACTTTCCGAATGTGTTTGCCATTTGAATGTAATGATGTTAAAGGTAGGGCTGGGCGACATATCGCATCACATTGTTATGTGCATCTCGTCGGTAAAGCTGGTTCCTTGATTAGTAGAACGCTAAATCTCTTTAACCTGCTTTCAGATGGAGCAGCATTTACCACAAAGTCAAGTCAGAGTCGAAGAGCCACAGTTAACTGACAAAGAGCCGCAGTTAACTGACAAGCTGAGCCATAACGCATTAATATCGCGGAAATATCGCCAGCGATAATTTATGCGATATGGCTCAGCTTGTCAGTCTAACTACAGCTCTTTGTACACAGCAAAAACTGTTAAATTAACACTCTTGGGAGTATATGAGTCCACTCTCAAATCCACAATGTGTCTGTCTGTGTAAAATGCGCGCACACACGACTTGTTTAAATAGCTACATTTATGTTGTGAATAAATAACAATGAATTGTTGTTGTACCAGCAATATTTCCAAGTTTTGTTTTTCACTGTAGAAATTTCAAATGTCATGATTTGCCAAATGCAAAGGCCTACCGGCACCTTTTCCCCCACTTCAAGCACTGTACAGTAGCTAGGCTATGTACTTTTCTTCACAAAAAAGAGTAGCCTACTTATAGGCGTAACATAAGTAGGCGAAGTTGGACGCAGCAAAGGATTACGATTTATGGGTCGTATATTGGTCCGTGTAACGCTTCGCATTAAATTTTCTGACCATAAAATGCAAATGAAAAAAAAATTAAAATGGAAAACAGACATTCATTTTTCTTGTTTTTCCAGTTACATTATCAATGTAGTTGCCATTTTTCTCCCTTTTTTCAATTTTACTTGTGCTAAATTGTAACTTCAGAAACAAACATTTGAATTAATGAAATCTAACTGATTTTTTTAATTTTCGTCTTGTTTTTTCGTCCAAAAACTGCTGATGTCGTTTTTTGTCTAAAACCTACTTTTGCGAACTAGTCCCTGGTTTTTTGCCCAATCGGGACCAAACCAGTCTAGGCCTATTCTCTGGACTCTCTAGATAAATAATTATCGAAAAAAAGTTGAAATTTTGCATTTGGTTGGCTACAACAGGGTCATTTAGAATGTGGTCCCTGGCAAAAATACAGCCAAAAGCCAATAAATTCCCCCCCCAAAAAAGTCACAACTTCACGAAAATCGATGAGCATGTGTCCTAACATGGTTAGGAAGCATGCAAAGTTTCGTGAGGATCGGATCATAGGTGGCGCTATAATCGTCAAAAGGTCTCTCATTATTAGGTTTTCAAGCACTAAGTGCTGAAAACCTATTGTATTTGCTAAAAAAGAAAAAAAATAATCTAAAAGTACTAAATTGCACATAACTCCTAGACCGTTTGAGCAAGAATCACAATTTTTGCATCACTGTGATCCCTGGCTAAAGCCGACGGATGTATATCTCCGATTTCCATTTGGGGGACCATGGAGTATTTCTGTAAAAGGCTAGGGACAGAAAAATGAACATTTCCATAGAATGGCCCATATGAAATAAAAATGATGTATCTGAATCAGAGATATAAGACTTAAAGTCCCTATAAAGGCAGTTCTACAAAAAAGTTCTAAACACATTATAAATATTACATATGTATTGCTAAACCATATTACAAAGCCTGAGAACTGTGAAGTACTGAAATGTGCAATTGGACCGTTAAATAGGGCTCTGGTATCAGCTAATATCACCGTTGACAGCTTTCAGCGCGAGTGGGCGTGGCTTCCCACAGCGTTTGAGAACAGAGGTAACTGCTCATTTTTTCAAGATTTTGATAGCTTATTTTATGTACTTGTCTGCTTTTTTTATCATTCAAATTTGGCTGGGTGGCTAATAACACATTTTTCTGTGGTGTGACAAACTCAGAACACATACTTAATTTTGACTTTACAGGGACTTTAAAACAGAAGCAGACTTGAGGGCTTACATTTTTTTCCATTTTCAGAGAAAAAGAAACAAGCCTCCATGGTAGAGTGGTGTGCAGAACATGAAATCCACAGGGAGGAGTCGGATCTAGATCCGACGATGGATGGACGGACGGACGGACGGACGGATTTAATTTTTAAAAAAAAAATATATTTTTTTACCTCCGGCCTCCAGTCCTCCGGCCTCCAGTCCTCCGGCCTCCAGTCCTCCGGCCTCCGAAACAACATATCTTACTTCCGTCCGTCCGTCACATTAAAAGATCATAAAAAGAAGACCTAAAAAGAAGACTAAAGTCATAATGTGTTGGTTTTTAATGAATGAATCTACAGCACTGAGGCTACACAGAGATCCTGCTTGAGCAGGAACCATCAGAACATTTCCCTCCACAGGAACAGCTGGAGAAAACTGCAGAGATACCTGGAACAAGGACCAACACACACACCAACATTCCCAAATTGAAAAATAGCCACATCATTCAGTACATGGTTCTGGAAACACATATCAGTGTCAAACGGCACATTAGCAGCAACTAAATTCTCACCGGGAAGAACGCTGTAGACCAGAATCTGCACTGCTGGAGCCATATTGACGCTGACAGACAACTGGAACGGACAAACTGGGAAACATCAGAACAAAATAAAGAACTGACCAACCACAAGACAAGAAAATAAAGCATCATTCACTTGCCACAGGACTCAACTTTCAGTCCCATAACTGCAACGCTGTAGGTCTGCGGTTTGTTTAGTCACATCAGACTTGGGCAAAACTAAACCAGAAACAAAGCGCTTTAGGTTAAGGCCTCAGATCTGTCATTGAACTGCACATACAGAACAACTTACCGTATTTTTTCACCTCAAAAACTTGGGAGACTTCTCGGTCAGCAATAAAAGCCTTTAGGGTGTACATCCCCATCTGAGCCTCTGGGTTCAATATCAGCTCCGTTGAGGAAACATTTGTCCACTGACCAATCCGGTTATTATCTTTGTCCTATTAAAACAAATTAACAGCTCAGAGAAAATCTGCAAAGAAAGAAAAGTGCAAAAAGCGGCATTGGCTCCATTCAAAGTCTTACACTGAAGCAAACTCACCTTCCCGAGCAGATTGTACTGCAAGACAGACCGGAATAATAAACATTTAAAAGCAGTCATTGAAGTTGAAATTTCTGCATCTTAAAAGAACCTGCATTTAATTTGCTTTTAATTTATGGTCGGAACACTCAAAATGGTGAAACATCTGGTCTTACCATTTGATCAAAAGGCACAAATTTGGGATCCATGGAGACAACTCTGAAATTAACTGCAAAGACACCAACAAACTCACATATTTTGCATAATGCATTTGAAGATGATAGCTTCAACCAAGGGTCATTCACAGCTCACCTGTTTGTCCTGGAGTGTAAATAAGTTTGTCTGTTTTGGATGAAGGTCAAAGGTAACGGCTGAACATGATTTTGCTCTCTTCAGTCGCTCTGAAGACCTTCCCTTGAACAAAGAGGAAGATTTATAAATTATAACCACAGCCAACCCCTCCCGTTCAGTGATCCAATAAAAAAGACAACACAAACTACTCGCATTCAACAGATTTTACACTTGTAAAACAAAAGTACATATTCATAAACCAAAGCAACAACCACTTTTACTCAGAAACAAAATTAACTCAGTTTAGACAGAACTCAAAATAGGCTGTTCGTACAAAAGGGTTGTAAGGGTACACGTTTTGTCTAGCAAGATAATCTTTACAAGTTAATCCAAAATGTATACACTTTTAAGCCTATATAAAGATTTTAAAAAGAACAATCAGACTCAATAAAGTTTAAAAAACCCCAAGCAGGTTATAACCGTGTGTTCTATGTCATAGATCAAAACGTGAAGATATTTAGAGGCTCTGTTCAGACCTTATTTCAGGCGATTTAGCTTTATAGAGCGAGGGAACCGTAATGCTAAAATGCTAGCTCACTTCCGCGTTTTGGCCTACAGAGTGACGTCGTAACTTCGGCACTCTATAGGGCTTTCGAATTAAAAACAAACTAAATTAACTTAAAATCATACATACCCCAGGAGATTTGCAGCACCGAACTACACATCTTCACTCACCTTATGAGAATATGCAGCCCCTTAGGAAACAAACTGAAAACATACATTAAGCAATTCAGTCTCCCGTTAACCAAGAAAACTCTTTAAAATATGGAAACTTACCTGGCAGCTATCGCAAGGGCCAGTGCACACCAGAGAGAAAACCAGAGGATGTATTCAACTCTCCTGCCACCCACAAACATGCTAACGTACACATCGCAATCAAACCCAACACTATTACCATTACTCACCACCTTGAGTTTACAATGAGCAGGACCCACTGTGACGCATACCTGACGCAAACAAACCACTCACATTTTTATACTCCGTGACACCAGCCCCCAAAAGTGATTAACCTGTCCTGGGTTTTTTTTTTAAATCTCACACAACAATACAACGATGTCTTTATAGGCTACACTAGAATAACAATGTTTCATAAATCTAGATATAGAATAAAGAGGGTTATCTAGCGTTAGCCTATCCTTTATATTTATATTTATTTCTGTTTATATTATTATGCAAATCATGAAAAGACAAAGTGAAATATATTATAAAGAGTCTATTTAAAAAAAGACAGAGAGAGGTACAATGCGAAAATTTCATTCATAAATGGTGTGGATCCGTATGCAGTAACGAAGGAAGCACTGAGCAATGATTATGCAGCCTTGCCTCAGATACAGTATTTTCATGTGCAAGTTACCATTATCTGGTATTGGTGAGGAGTTTTTCACATTGTGAGCAATTCCGAGTCTGGAAATCACTGGAGGCGTACGATGAGCTTGACGTGGGGTTGGTTCGGTGACGTTTGCTCAAATGCAATCAATGGAAAAGTAACTTATAATAGCGAAGAGGCATGATGCTAATCTGCCTAATACAAAGCCATAGCCTGCACAACTTAATTCATGTTCCCCTTAAAACAGTCACCGGTGCTTTCTGTGATATGCATGTACTTGCGGGCGTCATGGTTTGGTGCATGAATATAAAAATAAATAACTCGCGTGCAATTTAATTAATGTAATGCGGAACTACATTATACGCGGGTATAGGGACATAATCTGAGATCGCAATGCTAGAATGTGAGATCAAACAGTGGAAACAAGGTTGTTTTGTGTTTTTAATACCTCGTCATTTTGTTCATACAGGACATTTTTCAAACTGCAATGTGTTAACTTGTACATGTTTACACTCGCATTAAAACACAACATTGTGCTTTTGTCAAACAAATTCTTGCGTGTTTTGAGTGAGTTTCTTTCCTGTTTATCCTCGCCAGCCATAATCTCCGTCGTTGTTCGGACAAAAGCTTAGTCTTCTCACATCCATGGAGTCTAATGACGTACGGGTATAGTGTAAAATCCCGATTTATCTGAACCTCCGGCACGATTTTATCATCCATTGACCCAGCAGGGGATGAACATTTTCACTATATAGCACGAAACTCATTTCACTTCGTTCAACTCGTATTGTTTCTTCTAATCTGTTTTGCACGCAGCAATGGCGCCGGGTCGGCAAATGCCCGTATGTCGTGACGTCATGTGGGTACTATGTTTAGCCTACATGTGATCATCACAAAGCTGCTAAATGTGTATCTATATGTAAACATTTTCACATTTTTGTTTAACTTTAGTTTGTCACTGCTTTGTTTGTCTTTTCATGTTTTTTTTTTTATTTTTGTATTTAGTTTATTCAATGTAGGAAATAGTATTTCACATGACTTTGATTTTACTTTATTGACACTGTCATTTCCGGATGGTATTCATCATTAAAAATAAACAAGTTCCACCTTTTAAACTTCTCCTCAACGTGCATGCAGTGTAAATAAAGCAGTTGCATCAATGAAATAATATTAAACGGCCACGCCCCCGTGCTAATGGTACCTGGCAAATTACAAGACGAAAATTAAAAAATCATTTAGATTTCATTTATCCAAATGTTTGTTTCTGAAGTCACAATTTAGCGCAAGTAAAATTGAAAAACAGGAGAAAAAAGTAACTATACATTGATAATGTAACTGGAAAAACAAGAAAAATGAATGTCTGGTTTCCATTTTTCATTTGCATTTTATGGTCTGAAAATTGAATTGTGAAGAGTTACACGGACCTTAGGCTACCTTATTTTTACTTTATACATAATACAAACGCAAACACTAAAAGCCAAGTAGGCCTATAATTAAAACACATGGCTCTACACTTATATTTTGAAGGAGCACTTGTAGATGCATTTTACACAGCACTTACAATTTGCATAAATAATCGTATGATACTAATGTATCAAATATCAAATTTGGAATACAGAAATATGAAATATTGAAGTAATAGTAATTAACTACAAGTACTTACAATATAATTTAAGTAAGGAGTTAGTTGCATGTATCTATGCATGATTGACTATAGAAACTACATGTAAAATTAAGTGTTACCAAAATGTACAGTTTTTATTTAAACATTTCTACTGGACTCCCTGCATTACTGTACCTTCGTATTAAATGAATAGAAAAAGCAAAGGTTTGATGTTGTGGTGTTTTTTCTTCAGGTCACCCTGTATCCTCTGCTGAAGCTGTTCCAGTCAGACTCCAGCGCCATGCCAAAGAAGACAGTCGTGTCCGAGTTCTACGACGAGATGGTGTGAATTTGATCAGAACAGCACAATAACATGACATTATAGTAATAATACAATCATAAAGCCTAAAACCTGTGTTTTTGCAGATATTTCAAGACCCGACAGCCATGATGCAGCAACTTCTGAACACCACCAGACAGCTGACGTTGGGTGCTTACAAACACGAGACCGAGTGTGAGTGCTTCACTTACCTTTGCAGCTCCTATTGAGCAGCTCAGTGGATGGGCTATAATTAAACCCTGAACATACTGTACATTAAAATGAGTCCGCAGTTCTAATCATGTGAACTAAACATTCAGTGTTTCATGTTGCAGTTGCAGAGCTGGAAATACGAACACGAGAAAAAGCGGCAAAGAAGAAGACTAGCCTGGAGATCGTAGAGCTGAAGGAGCGACTGAAAGCCTCCAGAGAAAACATCAACTTCCTGAAGGGAGAGACACGCAGACTGGAGGAGGACGACCAGATGAAAGATCACTGAGGATGATACATGCTGTGGGATTTGTTATGCTTTTGTGGGACTGATCAATTTAGGTTTCTGGTTCTAAGTTTGACAGTATATTTAGTAGTGAACTTTCTTGTCCAGCTAAATGTGTGGCAATACATGACCTTTTGACTTTTTTTTATGAATAAAACTTTTTTTTACGAGTCGGGCTTACCATCCAGTTTTGAGCATGATGTAACAATACATTGTAATTTGTATGCACATTGTTTCAAGCAGCTTTACATAACATCAACCCTCAAAGCCCAAAATGAACTGGTGACTGGCAAGAAAAAAGAAAAAAAAAACTCCATGGCTTCATCTAAAAGCAATTTGTCTGCATCTGCTTCTCTGCTACATAGAAGGTGAAAAAGAGTGACAGAAGAAGTATCTCTGAATTCACAGTACTCATAAAAGAGTAGGCAAAAAAGTACCCGGATGACCTACTAATTCTGCAGAGACTATCAAGTGCGCATATGATGGACTCTTCTATCCCATGAGAATGTATGAGAGTAGATGTAGCCTACTTAGTAGGCCTACTGTGAAAAAGTTTAGAAAAATTGTCACAAATGAAAATGAAATCTGGTGATACAGAATTTAAAATAAAACTATTGATTATTGTAAAATATTCAACTGTATCCTGTAGAATACTCTAATACAAATATTTTTTGTAATTTAAATGTGTGTAGTTTTTAATAGTTTTATATTAATTTTAATCTAACGTTGATTATACGGAATATGAGCATGGTAGGCATAGGGCTCCACTTAGGCATAGGGCTCCCACAGGGCTCTATAAGATAAGAGCAAGAGCTTGAGTGAACTGCAGCCTTACACTGATTGGTAAACTGCACTGTTTTATTAGTTCACTTTAAAAAAAAAAAAAAAAAAACAATTCTGATAATTTACTCACCCTGATGTCAAAGATATCCATGTCTTTCTTTCTTCAGTCGAAAATAAATTAAGGTTTTTGAGGAAAACATTCTAGGATTTGTCTTCACAGAATGGACTTCTCTAATTAACCAAAAATTAAAATTTTCAAAGAAGGTTCAAATGTCCGTTCTCAATGTAGCTTCGAAGACTCGAACACGATTCCAGTCAAGAAATAAGGGTCTTAATCTAGCGAACGATCGGTCATTAAAATGTTTTTTTATAATAATAATAAAAAAATTACTAAAAATTATATATACATATACATATATATATACATATACATATATATATATATATATACATATATATATATATATATATATATATATATATATATATATACATACACAGCTATGGAAAAAATTAAGAGACCACTGCCAAATCAGCAGTGGTCTCTTAATTTTTTCCATAGCTGTATATATATACATATACTTTTGAAACTTCTTTGACCATTTGAATAGTTGGTTGCCATTGAAGTCTATTCTGTGTATAAAAAATTTAAGTGATACATGGATATCTTGGATGACATCAGGGTGAGTTTGAATACCAACTTAATACTTTAAGATATATGCTGGACATGAATATTAAATTAGCATTATTTTCATATGTTTTTACATCAAGAAAATCGATATGGCTTTTGTGTATCGACATGCAGCATATGACATATATGATTAAAAATACATTAATATTATGCAATTTATATATGTGGATTTTGCAGCATATATGTCCCTTACAATATTCTGTTGGAACATATAAGAATCACAGGTGTTTTTAGCAAACCTGTTCCATATGGGAATACAGTGGCAATAAATAGCCTAAAGCAAGTGAGAAAGTTTGGCAGGAAATTGCTGATTGTCTCAATGCGTAAGTAGCGGGGTAAACTATTTTAAAATACTTCAACATTTAATGTGTCACAATCTCACAATACATTGCAAAATTTGTGTGTAACAGTAACGTTAATTGTGTTCACGCAGCAGCAACAGAAGTGAAGGAAAAAGAACCCGGCAGCAGGTGAAAATAAAATATAAAAATATAGTTCAGAATGTAAATCTAATGGTATGTAGATATGTAATCAATGCCAGCTTGAAGTTACATCTATTCAGGTTTTTTTATTTTTTTATTTTATTATTGAAGCGACCAAAAAGAAGACTGAGGTTGCTGGCACTGGGGAAGGCCACCACCAGTCAGCTTCACTCCTGCACAGGAGCTGGCTTTGGAAATGAGATAAAGGGAGGCCCGTCCTTGAGGGAATAGAGGGTGGGACATCATCTAAAATGATATCACGTAGTATAAGGAGTGAGTATATAAAAGGTGTGTGTTTTTCTCTGGAGGTGTCACAACATACGGTGACATGTTCCGTCAGTCAGGTGTCCTGTCAGTGTCATGATAATTTCAGTGACACATGCACTATCCAATGGCACATGATGCCAATGAAGACTAGATGTGCCAGGAGACATAGTGACATATGCCATTGGCTTCTGTGCGTCAGATTAATACTGCTACTGGACTGATCTAAAGTCTTTGGAAATAAGCCAGAAACAAGCAGTAGTTCTCTCTTTCTATAGTCATTCTACCACTGTACGTGCTGTGCACTGACCTCTCTCCTCCCCATCATGAGGTGTATACGCCGTTTACTGCTGTTTGGCTACAGAGCCTTCGTATATCCACTTTTATATCCACTTTTCAACAGTTTTTCAAAAATCACTTACTGCACCTTTAAGCTGCAAAAATACCTACAAATCTGCTGCTAAATCCACCAATCGTCAATGAGAAAGTGAAAGCGGTAATGTCATCTGCTGAAATGGGGATAAATGACAGCATGTAGGCTAAAATTAAAACACCAAGGGGAAGCCCAGAGTTAATGAGCCAAACCAACAAGGCTTCCTAAAACTGCCCCTCACTCAAAGTCATTATAACACTAAATATTGAAGAGAAAGTAGCATTCACTTTGATGGCTGATGAATTATTTTCAGTACAGTCCTATTATGAAAATCAACATTGCTTATAAATTTTTCATGAACAAGGCTTTGCAGGACCACACTTCCATCAAGCCAGTGGACATATATACCTACCACATGTTCAGCAAAAAGTCAGTGGCCACAATATGCTTTTATGGTATGTGTGTGATAATACATACATTAAAACTTTCAAACTGCTTCTGTTTGGAACTGAATCAATGGATTCAAGAATACTTTTTGCATTTGAAAAACTTTACAGATTTATTAATTAAAGCACATTCACTGTACAAAAAGTACTGTCAAACCAAACCTGTATATAAGAAACGTAAGCAAGAGATCATAAAACTTACAGTAATCATCTTTGTCCATAACAAAAACAAAATACAAAAAGTTGCACATTTAGGAAACGTTTAGGTATTACACATTCCTTAATCATTCAAATATTTTACAGAGCAAAAAGTGACCTAAATCTACTGTATAATCATTAACTGTGCTTTGACTTGACAATCAAATCAACAGAGTATTACTAAAAAGTTCATTAAAAGAGAAATGCACAGTATAAATAAACAAACAGCAGTTTAAGTTCTGAAGTAATGCAGTTAATATCAAATTATGAAATGGGTTACAGACCAACTCTTAACAAATACCTAAAATACTATCTAACTTGCTATCTCCAAAGCATATATATAGCCTATTTGTATAGCCTATATATAGTCCTTTGATTTCCCTTTGGAAGAAAGCCATTTGTATTTTACTAAGCAGCATCTGAGATCTATGGAAGGATAACGTGACTGTTCATATCCCAAATGACAGTTCATTGATGGAAGCATACTATTAGGAATGACACCTGCTATATCTAATTATAGAATAATCATTTATACTATTATTAATCACAATTCAATTTTGCTGATGTTGGTGGTGTGATAAAAGAGCTGCAACATTCTCAATTATGGCTACATTATAGTGACTATAAGAGGTGAATAAATAGAATATAATTTCAACATGCTACCATTTTTTAAATAAACACTTTGTGGAAGTTGAACAGAAGTTTAATCACTGATTATATACTTTATATTTATAAAAGTGCTACATTTTAAAGCTACTGCTGATTGTGCATTGTTGACTTCATGCAAGGATCACTAAAGGCATAAAGTATAGCTTACTAAATGCCATTCTAAGAATATATTGTTGTGCATAATGATAGTTTTTTTTAAAAGAGTTAAACAACAAAAAGTAAATTCTCTGAAGTTAGTTGTCGATGATGAGACACAGGAACCATCATATGAATTCAGACTTTAATACTCCTTTTTTACTCCACAGATGATAGATAATCATTTTCGGAACAAAATGAGAGTAGAGAGTGCACTTCAATTTTCGGGTGAACTGTCCCTTTATTACATACATTTGTGAAAGTTAAACCGTTGAGTAACATACGAGTCCGAAAAATGAGAAAAAAAATTCTTCTCTGTAATCTCTTAATCTGTAATAAAAGAGGTGTGCTAAATTAATAAATTAAACTATTTACTTTAGTACCTGTTGTGCAAACGTCCATTAGGTCAGAAAAAGCAACAAACTAATCACGCCTGAATTACTAAGGGTAGAATTTCTTTTAAGTTTGAAGCCACAAACAGCCTGATTTGTCATATACAGTCATAAATACAACTACAAAGTTAATAATGAGTTGGGGTACTCGAACTTGAACTTGAGTCCAATTTTGAATGAACTTCGGACTTGTCGGACTATTCAAAGACGAAAAGAAACTACCGGTACTTGTGTTGTGTCCGGCGTTGAGCATTGTAGCCAATCACGGACATATTAAGCGTATGAACGCAGTGGGCAAATCAGAGGCATTTTAGAGTCAACATGCAGAGAATTCGCTCAAAATGTATGTTCAGAATCAGCACGAGCTTTATCCTTTTGCAAATCCCCTCATACAAAGTCTACGACGCGATATAAATGAGAGATTCACTGTGCAGTGCGGATAACTTCAGTGATTATGACGAGTTTTAGGAGAGAGTGCAGGAACAGCGGTAAGTGATGGCTTTTTTTCGTGCTTCTAGAGCACCAGTGGTTACGTTTCACAACGTAAATATGAAAAACAGTCATATGCATTTACATGTGGGAATGAATCCGCTAAAGTCTAGTCCTGTGAGTCATGAAATTGCTGTGATTGACAGTAACCATAGCAACATGAGAACGTGATAAACATAGCAACATTTTGGCGACGAATAATTGTATGATTTTTGTTACATTTACACTTTAGTCATAAGTTTACATACACCTTTCAGAATCTCCAAAATGTATTTTTTTCTTTTCTTTTTTATTGATAGGAAGGATCATAAAAACATTGTTTCTATTCAGTACTGCACTGAAAAAGCTTTTTCACATAACAGATGTTTAATGGCCTAGTCCACAAGACAAATTACTTGATTTTAATATTGTGTGTCATTACCTGAATGATCCACAACTGTTTTTTTTGTTTTTTTTTTTTGTAATGGATGTTCATGAGGAAAAATCCTCCTCATTCACAAACATTAACAACCCTGCAAATATTTAGTGATGTTCAAGAAGGAAGCATCCGTTAAGGATGGAACTGGATGTAAATTGGTTTAAATTGTTAAAAATTAATTAATTAATTTAGTCCTGCCCTTCAGAGGCTAAAAAAGATATTAGCATGTAAAACAAAATAATAAAAGTGTAAACATCACCATCATCTTGCTCAAAAATATACCCCTGGCTATTAATGCGTCGTGTTGCATTCTTGAGCATTACCTGGCAAATTTTTCTTTTTCTCTTTGCTCCTCAATATATTTTTCACTGTGTGAGAACATGTGGAGTGAGAGCGGAATGGCTTGTGGGACGTAGCAACAGTAACTAAGAGGGACGGGTCTTTGTAAAAAGTCAATTTCAAATCATTTAAATCTTTGTGGACTCGGCCGGACTCGAACTTGGACTCGGATGTTTAGGATCTCGGACTCAAGTCCGACTCGGCCCTCTTTGGACTCGGACTCGAATTGTTAAGGACTTGGACTTGAACTTAGAAATCGATAGTAAGGTGGACTCGGACCCAACTCTAGTTAATAAGGATATATTCTGAAATACACACTTTAAATACCATTTAATACTTTTTTTTACCGCATCACAAAATGTACTGTTGGGAGTCCATATTCAAAAGGAATCTATTTGCAAAGGCTTTACTTTGTAATGTTCATCACTTTGGAATTTTAAAACTTTGGAGTTTTATGGAGGTAATTTGAAAAGTAAATTTATGTTAGTAACTACATGTAAATGTAACAATTCAAGTTCTTCAATACATTCAAATTTGAATGTAGGCCTATTTTAATTTAGCATTTACGCTATTTCTTTTTTTACCCTTTTGTCTTACGTTATTGGAGGTTGTACTGTGGTGTCGATTGTATGCATTCTTGGCATAGAATAACACACCGCACAAATTCATTTCATTAAACTCTTACATAATATGACCTGAATTGTGGTCACCTTGCCAAAACAATTAGAACATTTGGGACTAAATTCCCTGACACAAACACACACACACATAAGGTGTGTTCCATACATCAACCTTCCATAACAATACTCTTCGAAAAACGCTTTTACAAACAGGTAAGCTGTCAAATAATTATAGCCACTCTAGTAAACTTAATGTAACAAAAGTCAAAATCTAAGGCCCTCTGGATCTAATGAGATTAAGAACCCCTGATACTGTGCTTACATAAAATGGAAATTTCCCACAAACAGAGGTTGATTTTCAGTCAAGTGTAAATTCATTTGGTCCAGGCAACAGTGCTATTCAAACCCACCCATCTAACACAAGGTTTTGTCAGATTGGTAACAACATGGTAGCTGGCCTCCCTTCACATCTTTTTGGAGCGCCGGCCAAGGTGATGATAATAACACAAGGTGATGGAGAGGAAGAAGGCTTCACTAACAAGAAGAATGATTGCACCGTTGCACATTGTGCCCATCTCCAAGAGAGTGATGGATGTCACTGGGGGAAAAATGTGAATAGAGACTAATTGGCAAAGTCAGACACTGAAGTAGTCTTCAATAGAGGATGCCAAGCAGAATTCACACCCTTATTTAACTAAATAAAAATATGTGCAGAGAGAAATGATACACTGCCCTCTTATGGAAATACATGCTTTAGCATTGATAAAAACAATGCCATAAAGGTTAGAATAAAAAAAAAAAAATCCTCTCAATCCAAAAATCTGAATCTACCACTAGATGACTGAACTGGAAGATGAATATACCATAAGCTATATGTCACAAACATTTGGAATCAGTGCTTACATAAAATGGAAAGCATTTTATGTAAACCTTTTGTCATTTTTGTTTTAGTTTTTAAAGAAATTGTAAAACTACTCCAGAATATTTTTTTTCGGCAACAAACATAGGGAAGGCAAAATGTTATTACAGTTAATTACAGCTTCAAGACAAAAAATTACCCCCCAAAAAATCACCTTCAACCCATTGGTTTTTATTACTGACGGTCTTAAATACAGTAGGTGTGATCACTCACCTCAACTTATATTTAGCACAAAATAAGGAGTTAAAGCCACAATATGTATTTTTTCTGCTTTAAAAATGGCAAAAATTACTGTATCTATGTTATATATTTCTGTTAAATATTAACTTACATTATCCAGGCAGTTTCCACCAACTTTCAAATCCGGAGAAATGTATAGTTTAATTCGAAGACACGGGCCGTTTCTTTATTTCCGTTTTGTCGCCCGTCTATGACGTCATGTAACCTTTGACTCCTCTATTTTCTCTAACTTCATGCGGAACCCGGCAAAACCGCCAAACACAAAGGGGAACACCGAACTACCGCCAATAAAAGCAAAGAAAACGACGACGAAGAAAAAGTGTTAGCTAGCATCATTTTGCAGCCGCAACAAACTTGAGGGGGGTTTGGCTGCACGCGCAAGATCTCTTGCTAGCTTATCACTCTGACATTGTGCGCGTGCGCGGTTAGAAGCGCCACATTAGAGGTCTTCACGGGTACAAAAATTCATGCCCGAACCGGAAAGAGACCCGTAATGTGCTACACCGAACCGAACCCAGACCCGTCGTTCATTTCAAAAGTTGGACCCGGACCCGTCATAAATCATAAATGTACTACCTGGACCCGTCTATTATTTGAAAACTGGACCTGAACCCGGGACCCGAAGTAGTGGATTCGAACCGGACCCGGCTGATCATTGAAAATATAGACCCGAACCCGTACGTAATTTTAAAATGGAGAGAGCTTTGACGAGCTAAATAGGCCTCGCTTGCATTCTAATAAACAGGTAAGCACCCATTCAGTTAACTATATCTATCTGTATATTTTGTGAAATTATGTCATGTGTGAAACGCAGACGGGCTAGCTCTCATGTATAGTTGCTATAATGTAAATTAAAATTTGTTCTAACTTCTAAATTGAGCTGGAGAAAGTAGCTTTCATATGCAGTTCACTAACGATATCATAGTATAAACGTGATTATTTTATTAACAAAAGGTGACCGTGGTTTTTAAACTTCTATTAATACTGGCTAGATGGAATATTGATTTAATAGGGTTCTGATAATTCATTTATATCTCTGTTCGGAAAGACGTGATTGTCAAAAATACATAGTTAGAATGAGTCAGGAATGAAGGGAATGACAGTTCCGATGTGTTTGCTCCATATTCGCTCTTTCTCTCTCCCTGGTTGTCAGGGACAGCGAACAACAACTACCGTGAGCCCATACTCTCTCCCGACGTCATCAAAATACGTCTTTTGTTATTATTTAGATCGAGTGCCCCCTGGTGGCCAAAAATGACAGACTGTACGTTTAATTGGTTAATTTGAAGCCTATGCTTAGTTTGGATTTTTAAGAGAGCTGGTTGCCATAAGAGGGCAGTACAGCCTTAAGAACTAAGAGTATTCCAGACTTTCTCTGCTAACCAGGACTCAACGATAAGAATGGCCTAATGTTTCAAGCCAGATTTGATCAAATTTTGGCTTGGAAGCATCTGGAGAATGGGTTACAATTATGAACCAATCTATAATACTTTGCATTGTTTTCCAGTGAGTGTTTATAAATGTATAGCTTATGTAGCCACATAATTGCTGTTTAATTTAATATTATTAAGGCTAAATGAAAGTCAGTAAATATCATATTAATAAAAATAAATACAAAATATATTAAGTTAATATTAAGAAATATTATTTTCCTGGCACATAAAAAAATAAAAGTATTAAATAAAATATACCATGTAAAAAAAAAAAACATCATTGAGCCCTGCTAAAAATTATGAAGTGGCCTGACTGCATTTTTCTCCAGTCTAAATGTCCCTTAATTATGGGTCTGCACCCTTAGCACTGTCTGCCCACTGTCGTCAGGAAAAGAAAATCCCTCTCTCACCTAGAAATTGTACCCCGAAGTAACACGCTTCTGTAAGTAGCTGTCCATTGAATGATGACCTTTTCTGCTGTGTACAAGCCATTCCACAGGATTAATGAGATACCTGTTGGGAAGAGGAAACGCAAAGAGTCAGTTCATTCTAAGTCAGGTAGAAACAATAAAAAGGGCTCATCTATCTCCTCAAACCCAAGCACTTGTGCTCAGGAATTAAAAAGCTGAAAATCTGGCCCAAGATCAGAGGACTGATGCTGGTGTGGGTTCTGATTCTGTTCAGGGAAAAGCGCACAGTCCTTCTGATCTCCTCCCACACTGCGGATATGGATGACAAGGAGGGTAGCTGTTTCTTCAACCCTGCCAAGTGCCATCTGCCAGCACTATTTTTCCAGCCTTGCTTTAGTAATTCCCACCACTCAACTGGCCATTGATCTGACAGAAGAACACTCACACCTTGCAGCGCCACGGGGGTATGAATTGTTGGTGAGCTAAACCAGGTGTCACACTGTATAAAGACCACTGGAGCTCAATGAGGGGTCTGACTGCAAAAATGTGCTCACTAACATCATGTGTGCATACAGCAAAGCCTTCAGGGCTCTGCTGCAGCATCCTATTTATGAGCATTCATAGATAGATCATGTATGCAATAATTACATTAGCATAATATTTTATCACCCACTGGTTAGGGCTGGAATCTAAACAAATTGGGGAGGGAAACTTCTTTATGCTGAATTAGAGGCTGTGTTATGCTATTATGGAGAAAAGACAAATAGGCTGCTGTTCATAATGAAATAAGGGCATAGGGAGGGAAGGGATTTTATTTCCGCAAAACTCATACCCATAAGCCACCCCTGCAATCTTTTATAATACAGGACCTCCTACGGCTGCCTGTAAGCTCAAGCACGGGGTGTGCCTGGCATGTGCTGCTGTTGTGAAGCGTCCTGGGACCAGCAGGAGGTCATTACTAGTTCTAGTGCAATATCTCTACCCAGCACTCTGAAAGCCCTGCCCTATATATGGCTAAATGGTATTGTATGGACTCATCCATTTTTAAAACCAAGGCTTAAAATATTCATATCTCGTGAAATCATAATAATCTGGCAGTGAACAGCTCATCTAGTCAGGAATGTTTCCTGTGAGTGGGAGACAGACTTGCAAAAATGTGTTTACATTATGCATTTGCTATGTGTAAATTGAGAGTGGAAAAAGCTTAAGTGTAAAAAAGTGCGTCAATAATGAGATGTAATCTATTCTTACCCCTATCCAATTAAACCTGAACATATATGCAGATTTATATAACTACAGTTGTATTGCATACATATAATGAAAATGACCCTGAGTCACTTGCTTAAAATGCAGTGAGTTTAAAGGTACACTATAATCATTGTATATGGAGTGTGAAGAAGCATTTCTGGAAAGGTGTGAAAAAAAAATGATAGATAACATCCTTGATATTAACATCCTGCTGTCGTATTTTTCTTTTATTTATATCATAAGGAGATCAACTTAAAAAAGAAAGAGTATATATGTATTTATTTATAAATATATGTATTATTCAAGCCACACAGCTTATTTCTTTAAATTGGAAAAGTATTTGAGCACCACATATAGTACCTTGGCTAAAAGAGATGGTAACAAATATGTCAATGGAAAGGATAACTTGTATTTTAAAAGATATAATAAAACAGTTTTTAATAGAGTTTGGGGACCATTCTGATTGTTCTTAAAACGTGTTGGGGTTAGAAAGGAGTTAATAGAAAACTAAGAAAAACAATGGTACTGAATATCAATTTAAAATTCTATTAAGCATTTTTTGTTTATTTGTTTGTTTCTCTATGTTACTTGGAAATGTACACTCACCTAAAGGATTATAAGGAACACCTGTTCAATTTCTCATTAATGCAATTATCTATTCAAACAATCACATGGCAGTTGCTTCAATGCATGGCAGTTGCTACAATGCGGGTGTGGTCCTGGACTCCTGGTCAAGACAATCTCCTGAACTCCAAAATGAATGTCAGAATGGGAAAGAAAGGTGATTTAAGCCATTTTGAGCGTGGCATGGCAGTTGGTGCCAGACGCTTAACACTCATCTCCACTACAAATAGGAAAAAGAGGCAACAATTTGCAAGAGCTCACCAAAATTGGACAGTTGAAGACTGGAAAAATATTGCCTGGTCTCGAATTTCCGTTGAGACATTCAGATGGTAGAGTCAGAATTTGGCATAAACAGAATGAAAACATGGATCCATCATGCCTTGTTACCACTGTGCAGACTGGTGGTGGTGGTGTAATGGTGTGGGGGATGTTTTCTCTGCACACTTTAGGCCCCTTAGTGCCAATTGGGCATCGTTTAAATGCCACGGCCTACCTGAGCATTGTTTCTGACCCTGTCCATCCCTTAATGGCCACCATGTACCCATCCTCTGATGGCTACTTCCAGCAGGCTAACGCACCATGTCACAAAGCTCGAATCATTTCAAATTGGTTTCTTGAACATGACAATGAGTTCACTGTACTAAAATGGCCCCCACAGTCACCAGATCTCAACCCAATAGAGCATTTTTGGGATGTGGTGGAACGGGAGCTTCATGCCCTGGATGTGCCTCCCACAAATCTCCATCAACTGTAAGATGCTATCCTATCAATATGGACCAACATTTCTAAAGAATGCTTTCAGCACCTTGTTGAATCAATGCCACATAGAATTAAGGCCAGTTCTGAAGGCGAAAGGGGGTCAAACACAGTATTAGTATGGATTCCTAATAATCCTTTAGGTGAGTGTATATGTACATGTGTATAGTTCAAATGTAATAAAAAAAACTAAACATACATAGAAGTGCTCCGCCAAAGAGCCTGATGGAGATCCTGGTGGTGGTGAGCTCAAATATTATCTCATAGAGCTGGTTGGGGAAAACCAGGGCCTAAAACACAGAAACGTGGTCACATGCCTTCAAGATGACAGTGAAATGAGAAATGTCAATTATAAATTAAAAAATTAATTGCAACATTATTTGTAATGTTATAGATGTCTTTACTGTCACATTTGATCAATTTAATGCATGCTTGCTGAATAAAAGTATTCATTTTCTTTTAAAAGAAAATCTATTGTACAGTAGAGTAAATAATTGCGCAAAACATAATGAGCATTACTTAATTTTGGAGCATTAACTATTTTGCAGTATCTGCTCACCATTAAGGACGTCGATGTGAACAGCACTGCAGAGATGAGGAGCCAAAACCTGCAAAGAACAATGGAGAAATGAAATTATTAGGGTGTCTGATGTCACACGTAAAGACAGAGACAACTTTAAAGTCAGTGGTCTAATGTGAAGAGACTGAAGATGTTTAAAGTCTTACCGGAGACCAATGGGCTCACGAACCGCAAACTTCATCTCATTACCCAACATCTGACTGATCTGCAAAATGAGAATTTATCAATTTATCAGGCATCATGTAAGATGTAGTCAGTTTACTACCTTCTTTTTAGAAATGTAATAATTAATAAGACGCATTAAAGGAGTAGTTCACTTTAAAAAAACTTTTGCTGATAATTTACTCACCCCATGTCATCCAAGATGTCCACGTCTTTCTTTCTTCAGTCAGAAAGAAATTAAGATTTTTGATGAAAACATTCCAGGATTTTCACCATATAATGGATGTCATTGGGAACCAAACGGTTCAAGGTCCAAATGAGAGTTTTGCAGCTTCAAAGGGCTTTAAATGACAGACGATGAATAAGGGTCTTATCTCGGACCCTTCGAGTCATGACTCGAAAAAAAGATTTGTTCATTTTGATGAATGAGTTTGAACAGGAGAGTCCCGAACGCTCATCACAGAACAGAGCAAGGCAAACTTTTCTATTTATTTTTTAAATGACAGATCGATTCGCTAGATAAGACCCTTATTCATCGTCTGGTGTCGTTTAAAGCCCTTTGAAGCTGCACTGAAACTCTCATTTGCACCTTGAACCGTTTGGTTCAAATTGAAGTCCATTATATGGAGAAAATCCTGGAATGTTTTCATCAAAAAACTTAATTTCTTCTCGTCGAAGAAAGAAAAACATGGACATCTTGGATGACATGGGGGTGAGTAAATTATCAGCAAGTTTTTTTAAAAGTGAACTACTCCTTTAATATACAATTATTTCATATACTACTACTATAATATACTAAGTAGAGCAAGGTGGCGCACTAAAATACAGGCAGATGGAAGGAAAATGTCAAAAGAAAGTGGGCTCTCCAGATTTGTTGATAGCAGAAGCCTGCCAAGACTGAATGGTCCATGCAGAGGGACACAGATTTTATAAATATGGAAACTTTGGTGTAGCATCTGGAGGGACTGATTGGAAAGTTTGAGTTTTGTTTTGATTTAATATGTGTATTTTGACAGCAGGCTAGGTGGTTTCACAATGATGGCTTTGTGTTCGTAATCCAGGCTGTGGGCCACAGGGGAGAACAGCTCCTTCAGACAGAATCAGACAAATACAGATAAGGATGTGGAAGGTGGTACAATATAATGCTTTGTTTGGGTAGCCTAACTCTCATCTCTCTATAAGTGACAGGGGATTTTGTAGGAGAATGCTGTTTAAAAAAAGAGTGCTAAAGCTCAAAAGGAACCAACTCAAAATGATGCTCACCAAGGCTGCATTTATTTGATTAAAATACAAAACAAACATTAATATTGGGAAATATTATTACAATTTAAAATAACTGTTTTCTATTTTAAAGTATTTTAAAAAAAGTGATTTACTCTTTGATGGCAACGCTGAATTTCCAGCATCATTACTCCGGTCTTCAGTGTCAATATTATTTTAATATTCTGATTTAGTGCTTAAGCCATTTCTTATTACTATCAATGCTGAAAAAAGTTGTGCTGTTTAATATACTTGGGGAAAACAACATTTTTTTCAGGGTTTGAACATTTGAAATTAAAATCTTTAGTAACATCATAAAATGTTACTTTACTGTCACTTTTGATCATTTTAATGCATCCTTACTGAATAAAATAACTAATTTAATATTTAAAAAAAAAAATCTTTCTGACCCAAACAGCATTATTTAGGAAAAAGGAAACCGATTATAAAACCCGAAAGCATACTGGAAAACGTTTGGTACTATATATAATTATGTATTTAGATTCATAGCTAATCTATATGTTATAAACAGCATCAAAACCTTGTCAGATCCAGCAACACTAACAATGGGTGCAGGCTGATCAAAGGGTCTAATGTGCAGAAGGAAATTAGTAGGCTAATTTTACAGTAGCAATTACCATTTACTTATCTTTGAAACACATAAACAGGCATTTCCCTTACTTTGATGTGCTCTATAAGAAATTAGCACAATTATTGTTACCACACTCCTTTCCATTTCCATCTCAAAATGATGTCTGTGGCTTTCAGGCCTTAAAAAAAAACAATACATCCTAATGGCCATTAAACATGCAAGCTCTCTCTTTCTTCTCCCCCCTAAAAGAGAGGGATCTATCAGTCTCCTTCTCCACCATTCCGCATTAAAAGCCTCTGAAGTGTGGGTAATTTAGTGTTAATGAAAACCTGATCCGTTTCTGATGGGAAGCTGAACTCTTGGCCAAAGGTCATTTCATATGGGGAAGCAAGAATGTGATCGAGGAAGGTGAGCGGCGGGACTGATAGAAAGGGACTGCTGTTGCCTGCAGAATGTCATTGTAATATACCATGAACATTTATTGCAATTCATTCAAATGAAATTGCCAAAAGCTGTATACTATGAACAAATACTGCCGTATTTAGAAAACAGCTAGTACGGCAGGTCATTGAATCCTCTCAGGAGAAAAGTGTTCCCAGAGATATGGTTTTCAGAAAGCATGTCACACCGAGAAACAAGAGCATGTCATGTTCTATGGAGACCACCACTCAATCGACACCTCGCTCTAGTTGTTTCTGAGGGGATTAACACATCTCAACAACTGCTGGGAATAGGGAGTGCTCTGTTTTCTCATAAGACCTGTAATGGCAGATGATACAACAGTATGGGTGTAATGGATCGTATTGATCCAGACCTGGCCACACTGTTTCTGTACTGTATCTGAAGTGGATTAACTGTAAATTAAAGTTTATCATGCACATTTTAAGTCGTGGCAATTTAAACATTCAAGGGATTTTTAACCGGTCAAGTGTTGATGAAATTAAATGTAAATTAAGAATCCATACAACTGTAGTAGCGGATGACTTATTCTGTTGCAAAGAACTGAGAAACAACTGATCTCATTCCGGTTCACATGTAGAGACAGAATTTAAGCTCTACATGCATTTTCTACCCTTAAACGTAAAAAATAAAAAAAATAAAAAAAATTTAAAAAAAAATAAAGCCATATTCTTGTTTTGATTTATAAAAAATAAAAAAACTTTATATTTTTTTATTTAAAAAAAAAGTTTTCATATTTTTTTTTTAACTTAAAAAACGTTGATACATTGACCCATTTTCCTCACAACATTAAACACAAAGCTAAATCTTCAAACTACTGTCACAAAACCCCTGACTCTTCTGGCAAAATCAAACAAAGCTTTCACATCAAACACACATCAGTCAATTTATAAACACTAAAGGTCATTCATTAGACACAACATGACGAAAAATTGTGAACACAAAATGTATTTGTTTTAGGCCATTGAGAATTTGGGACAGAGTTTCTTTTTAGCAATTCTGAAAAGCTGTAAAACAAAAAACGAATGATCGGAAGATAGATACCGATTGTCTCTTCCAGATAGATCCGATCCATGACTCAAAAACCGTAATATGATCTGACCCATGAGTGTTGTGATCCATTGCACCCCTTCTACACAGTATGTTTATTTGACCACAGGTTCGCAGCAACTGCTTATTTAAGTGACAAACCAATGGATAAATTAAACAGAGTACTTTGAATACAGCACGCTCCATATTAGGTATGATAAACAGAAAATCATGATCAGGAGTGTGCAAGTCTTCAAATAGTAATGTACGAGCAAAATCATTATGTACCACAAATGAATTTAAGTTTCTCAGAAAAATGTTGCACCCAAAACATCTACTTTGACTGGTGAAACTGCTGATTTATTAATAAAGCATCTCTTTAAAGCTTGTGTGGCGCTGGATTCATGCATACATGTCTAGCCATTATGGTGCTAGCTGAGCTATCTCTGTTGAAACAGAGGGTGATGGGCGACTGCCCCTTAATGGATGTTCTCTTAGATCTTTCTCTGTGACCCTACTCAAGGATTGATGCACATTGCAGGGGTGGAAAGGGCAGCTGTGTTTGAGTGCCACCCATGTTTCATGTGGGCTACCTCAAAGTCCCATATGTTTTAATAATGCTGAGCGTGAGATGGGTAGTGGTGCCAATAAGCTTTCATTGTGCATTCACATTTTAAAATTAATACACTTTTTAATAGTGTATTTCTGGAGCGAAAAAATAATAATTTAATTTACCTCTGATTGTGCATGAGTTCGTTTTCTCTCTGGAACTCGTGGAAGGTTCAGAGAAATGTCCACTCGGAAGATGAGCAAAACTAGTAACCATTAAGCATGCTTATAGGCTTGTTATACTACTGGTTAAGAGCGACAATAATACAATATGAAATTTTATTGTATTTAAACATTATGAATGAAAATTACTTGGCACCTGAACAGTTGGTAAATCAACAACCTAGGTAGAGAAAACTCGACTAAAGAGTCGACTAGTCAGTTGCAAAATGCACATTCCTTATTCATAGTCATGCAACATGACTGGCATCAGAATGAGTGTGTGGGGACAGTTAGTGTCCTAAAGCAGAGCTGGCGTTCCACACTGTGCCACAACTCATCTAATGCACATTAAGTTTGTGGTGTATGTTTGATGTATTCCTACCTACCATAAAGCAAGAGAGCTCTGTGCGCAATGTATTCTATAGTTTATATATTCCTTTCAATAGAAATATATAAATGATAAACAGCAGCATCTCAGAAAACAGAAAACAGTCAGCTAGAATCCAACAATCCAAAAATAATATTTATTTAATTTCTTTTATTATTATTTCAATAATACTAATACTATTTTACTTAATATTATACTGTATTAATTATTAATAATAACAAAATATTGTACTGTTCAATTAATAAATATCTAAAAAATTTAAAATGCTTTTTGATTGTGGTTGCTGTTAAATGAAAGAATATATGAATAAGATACATATTTGTAATTGAAATTATTCAACCACCCATTCAAATCAGGTTTATTGGTTACATTTTTCAGACTTTCAGCTGTTTGCAATGAACAAATTAAACAAAAGTCATTAAAAATACCTCAACACAACATTTCAAGTGGTTTCCCCAAATTTATCTGAAAATGCTACTTGAAATGACTTCTGCAGTCTCAAAATGATTCAACCCCCAAAATAAAATCCCTCAAAACAGCATAAATCTGCAAAACAGGTGTTGTCTCAAGCACACCTGATGCAACTAATCAAGGGCTTTATTAGGTGCACCAGGTTTACTTGAGCTAGAACACATAAAATACCTCAACTGGCTAGGTTTGTTGAGTGCCACACATAGACATAATAAATAGATAGACGCCCTAGGAGCACACATCAACGGCGCCGCTAAATGCTAAATGAATAAATGTAATTGCAGACAGTACCGCCACTAGGGCTGTAATCAACCAAAGAAATCCTTAGTCGACCAAGGTCTTGTCCTGCGCGACGATTAGTCGAAGTAAAAAAAAAAAACAAAAAAAACGGATGTTTTGATTGAACATTTTTTAAACAATTGTCATAGAGCATTTATAAAACAACAACGAAAAAACATCGAAAATAAATAAAACTATAATAATAATACAATTCTTTGAAAATTAAGTGATTTGTTTAACTGCAAGTGAGGAGCTCTGTCCTTGGTCTATAGTGACGGTCACAATCGCGCACCTGATCACACCACACGCTACAAAATAATATAACTGCTATCTGCCACATAATGAAAAATCCTAACAAAAGCTCTCGTTTATACAGGCTGTATTCTTCTTTACTTACAAAGCTATGGGTTAACTTTTGTCCAGCCGATCTGTTAGGCGTCTTAAAACAACAGACAAAATAGCCTAAAAAACTATCTGAAAACTAGGCTGTGTTGTAAGATAGCATATACGTTTAATTTCGTTTTGTTACATTATTTAGGCTACTTTTAAATGAGTCAAGTGTACAGATAAAAACCTATTAAGAAAACAATCTATTGAGTCAGTATGATAAAGCCATTAAAAGAGCTGCTCACGTCTTTTGCGCGCTCAAGTTTGATTTCAAATAGGCCCGCGATGTGCGCGCTCATAATGGAGCAACGCGCGTCGCCACCGTCACCTACCTCCACAAACATGTAGCCAGACAAAAGATTTAGATTTCTTGGACATTCTGTCAACTAAAGTAGCATGAACTGAATGAATACAGCAAAACCACCTACCAGTACATCCTTTACTGAGCGCGAGCAGCAGCGCAGCCAGTAGGTGCGGTTCCCGAGTGTGTTATGTGTGTGCGCTAAACTGTGGCGCAGTTACAAGAAATAGCCTAAAAGCATTTAAAGTTGGGGATAAAACATAGGCTAATTATATTTAGAATACAGTAATAAATAACTGCTTTATAAAGGAATAAATATCAGGTAGTAAATCATTGAAAATGTATTTCTATTGGCAAAAAAAAAAAAAATGCGACTGGTCGAACCAATAAGAATTTCAGTCGACCAAGATGGCATTCGACTAATTAGTCGACTAAACGACTAAAGTTGACAGCCCTAACCGCCACAAATAGTACCCAGTCGCCATAGCGATGCCTTTCGTTCCTCGTTGCCCTTTCAAGCTCTCGCTGGATCTTCTCTTCAGCAACCAGTAAGTTTAGTAACTATCTCTGGCCAAACTATTTCTGGCATGTGCAATGATGACGCAGTGAATGGTGACGATTCTCTCTCACCAATCACATTTTAGCTCAACTCGCCTTAGCTCGCTCAGAACCTCGCGGGGGGTTATGCAAAAAAAGTATTTGAAAGCAGGGACAGGTACAACTTTTACATAGTGGAAAACCAAACAAAGGCGAGCCGAGCTGAACTGAGTCGAGTCGAGCTGGTACTGTGTAGTGGAAAAGCGCCAAATTTAGTCTGCAAGTTCAAAGCTAAAGGAACAGTGGTTACACTACCTGGACAGGGCAGAAAAAGGAAGCTATCAATGGCTGCAACCAGATTTCTGAGAAGACGGGTTAAAAAAAAACTTGAGTGGCTCCAAAATACCTGCTGCAAGACTTGGTGCCTGCCAACAGGCACTGAGGTTTCAGCTTGCACAATAAGGCCAGTACTAAGTGCATGTGGTTTCCACCCCAGAACTACATCACTACTGACCTAAAAGCACAAGAAAAGTGCACAGAATCATAAAAATAAGACAGAAGTTTTGGGATTCTGTTCTGTGGAGCGATGAAACAAAACTTGGAACTTTTCGGTCCTATGGATCAGAGGTATGTCTGGAGGAAGAAGAATGAAGCGTATGCTGAACAGAACACTCTGCCTACAGTTAAGCATGTGGGGCTCGGTGATACTCTGGGGCTGCTTTGCATCCTCTGGCACTTGAAACATGCAGCGTGTGGAAAGCAAGATGGATTCATTGAAGTATTAGAAAATCCTAGGGGCCATCACAGTCACCTGACTCAAACCCTATAGAAAATCTGGTGGGATTTGAAGGCGGCGGCTGTAGCACGCAAACCCAAGAATACAACTGAACTGGAGGCCATTGCTCATGAGGAATGGGCAAAGATTTCTCAGAAAAGCTGCCAGAAGCTAGTGTCTGGTTATACATCTCATTTGCAGCAGGTCATAACAGCAAAAGGGTGTTCTACTAAGTATTAAAGATGCTTGCCACAAAGAGATTGGATCATTTTGAGGCTGTTGCATTTTCAGTTGAATTTAGGGAAGCATATTTTTTGTGTTGAGCTATTTCAATTACTTTTGTTTGATTTGGTCATTTGAGTTCAGCTCCACCCCTAATACACACACAAACTTCAAGTAGCACTAATAATTTGAAAACCCCTAAAAGGCATATGACTTAGACAAAATAAAAAAGCTAAAAAAGAAGCTTTCTTACATGAATAGCTATTGAGGTCAATTATGAAAAAGACTTGATGCGGTCAGTGGGACGTTACCTTCGATCTGTGCACCTCTCCGTCATCATCCTCCCCGCCGACACCTAGAACCTTGCGGGACTTGAGGCGACTCACAAGATCAGTCTGACTGTGCTTCTTCATAAGAGGAGGTGGTGTGGACGTCATGGCAGCAGACGAAAGCAGGCACTTCAATGAGCTGTCAGAGGGACTAAGAAAACAATAACATCAGCAGGAGCACTTTCTCAGAGTTGTCTTATCTAGCATTCCAGTTATGGAGAAAAAAACAACAACTAGTAATATGGTTTGTGAAATTCAACAATAGCATGTCATTCTGTTTCACAACTGTGACTGAATAATCATAGCTATCAGTAAGGTTTTACACAGGCTAAATGAAACAAGACAGCAGTAGAAAAAAATACATAAACATTGCATTGTGAGTCTACATGCTCCCCTGCAGCTGCACTATGCTTACCAAGGCTGCATCAATTTGATCAAAAATACACTAAAACTGCAATGTTATGAAATATTATTATAATACAGAATAATTGTTATCTGTATAAATAGCCTATATTTAAAAATATAATTTATTCATGTGATGGAAGTAGCTGCGTTTACATGGACTGGACCCTAATAATCTGATTGTAATCGGACTACTAGCACAGTCTGAAACATCAGTCAGAATGAATTGGCAAAATCTGATTAAAATTTAATCTGGATTGTAAGGGGGAGTATAAACCTTTTCTAATCCGATCAAGAGGACATGTAAACACTTGATTGAATTAAACACCGAAACTGGAAAGTACTGCGCATGTGCAATGACATTAAAAATGGCGTAATGATGTATGATGCGAGGAACAAGCTTTTGTTGTTGAATGAATTGTCATAAATGACTTCAATGTCAATCTAATATTTTCCTTCCACTCATCACTCATCGTCTGGGGACCTGTCCCAAATGATTCACTTCATATGCACTTTCGGTCTTGTGGACTTGCAATGGCTGTCGCGTGCGCCTGTCCGTTAAGTCCATGAGACCGTAGGTGTCCTATTTGTCATTTTAGGATTCAGAAGGGTGGTGGCGACTCTGGCGAGAACCCCCTTTGCAGTCGATATGCGCACTTGAAATGCACTTTTCCTAGCCTGACGTCATCATACTCAGATTCTAGTCAGAATATGAGTCCGATACTGCTCCATTGGGCTTTGATTATGGGGTGTGTAACCTGAACCTGTTTTTACTGCTCAATAAATATGTGCTCGTAGTCTCCTAATTTGGACTTGAAATTAGTAAATATTAAGTCTGCTCTTTAAAAAAAATGAAGAAATTTAGTAAAATAGTAGGCACAAACTGCATATTCGTGCACGGTCACTCGAACATCAACCCAATCACTTTATTTAGCATTCATGTAAACACAACGTTTGCGATTCATCGATTGGAATGAAATCATTCCGATTGAAAAAACAAAGTGTCTTTGTAAATGTAGCTTGTCTCACTTCATTCTGATATGCTGATTTGATGCTCAAGCAACATTTTATAATAATATCAATGTTAAAAAACAGTTGTGCTGATTAAAACATTTTTGTGAAAACTGAGATACATTTTTGGGATTCTTTGATGAATAGAAAGTTCAAAAGAACGATTTATTTGAAATTTATAAATGTCCTCACTGAGCCAATTGAACGTGTCCTAAATAAATTAACCCCATTTAGCACAATTTTATCACACACATTTTAATACTAAAACAATGGCCATAAATATTGGGTTATTTTTTTAAGCAAAAAAAAACAAAAATGGTGTCCACATCACAAACACCTAAATTGGGACCCAAATTATTTTTAGAAGCAAACACAAAAGGAGACAGCAATGACCTTGTGGCATGACCGCATGAATGGTTACTGTCAATAAGCTTTGAACAGCCAAAAGGAATTACATATTTAGGTGAGAACACATGATGTCTCATCAGTAACAGGAAATGGTATTTATTAGCTATGCTATTATTCCTCTGTGTGGATAACATTTAGACATGAAATTACCAGACATGTCTCAGGGCAAGGAATACACTTTGAAAGAGGTTCAAAGACAGCTAATTTCTGCTGCACAGAAGGGAACAGGACATGTTTCTCTGATATCTTGTGCAGATTGCTTAATGAACAACCCAAAGCCTGTTTAATCTAATTGATTAGCTTGGTGTTAATGAATAGAGCTTGATTCATGACAGCAGCTGTCTCATGTTGATCCTAGCTCTTTAGCTCAATCTAATGAGGACAAAAAGCACAAACTAAGGTGTTTTCACACTGGGCTCGTTTGCTGCGATCCGAGCTCAGTCACCATCGTTTACGGCGCCTCCCTCAGCGTTAGTCTGGTTTCACCGTCTGCGGGTTTCACAACTTACGTCATCACAAACGTGCACGGGGCATGACAGCCACATGCTACTTAACAGTACCCTTAGCTACTTGATAGGCGTGGTGTTTGCTGGAAAGAAGCGATCGACGTAATTTCCGCGTGAAGAAAGCAACATAGTAAATAACAATGGATGACAGACAGCAGATCTTGTTCTTGCTTCTCGAGCATGTTTGTCACTCGAAACAAGGCATTAGGCGTTTCTCAATACCAAGTAGCCAACGCAAAGTCCGACTCTGGGATAATGATCCCGAGGACGCAGAGTGCAGGTCTGCTAATGGAACAGCGTGTTCTTGAACGCGCACTCTCGCTCTGGCTCTGCGGACTCCGGTTATCTCTGTATGTACATTTTAGGCAACACAATAAAACGAAAAATGTTATAAAACACCATTCTGCTTCTTTTCGATTTCATTTCAATACATTTTAAACATTATAAAGCACACAAATGTGGTTCAGGCAATGCATACCTCATGTGTTAGCTGGGTAGCCTATTGATTATATTCACTGCATACATATAACGTTATATTTATAACAAAACTAAATATAAAACAGAACCCTGCCTCTTTTAGTTTAAATTTAAAAATATTAAACATATTCCAGGCTATATGTAATGTAGGCTATTGCATATCGCACATTGGTACAAATGTTGCAATAAACAACATTACAGATTATCTTGTAATAAAATAAAATCTCTTCTTTGTTGAATTTCAGTTTTATCAATAATAGCCATTATGAAAGTATAAGTAAAAATGTACAAAAAGTATATACAGTAAAGTCTTAAATAACAAAGAAACAATTCAGTCAGTCAAATATACAAATTCAGCGCTCAAGAGATATGAAACTTCACGTAGCCTGAACACCTGTTATTAGGTTTATGCAAGACGAATTATATCTCATGTTTAACCACTACAGAGATGTCAGAAGTCAGAGGCAAACATCAGGATGACTAGCCGAGGAAAGGCTGTTCCCGGCGGGGACGCGAGCGTCCGGTGATCGCTTGGAATGGATCTCAGTCAAATTATCATAAATCTATAAATAAACCACAGATTTCAGCTTTAAAAAACTACTTTCTCGCCCACAATAACAGTAGTAATATATTTCAACTCTATGCTTCTATGCCCTTGTAGCACGCGCGAGTGACGATACTCTGTCCACCAATCACCGTTCTGCAGTGAGTCTAGCTCCACCTTTTAGTATCCTTTCACTGTGCTTGGTACCCCAACGGAAGGGTACCCAAAAAGTGGTACAGTACGGTACGGTTCGGCTTATTGGTACCATTCACAACTTTTGACAGTGGAAAAGCAAATAATTGCGTACCGAACCGAACTGTACCATACCGTCACCACTCAGTGGAAACGAGCCATAAGGTGGGCCATAACAAGGCCTCAACCTAATGTGACTCAGAAGACCAACATTCAGATGAAACTTATCCTGACTTAAAAGCAGTCTTTGAAATAGATGTAGGCCTAGCACTCCAATCAGTAACTGATGTGCCTGTAAATTCAGTCAGCGTGTGAGGCTAGAAAAAGATCACAGGAATCGAGGAGACTGAAAGTGTTCATCCCAACTCTTCTGATGTCCAAATCCAAACTGTTGCCAAAGCGCTAGGACCTAAAGATAATGATTTCCATTACACGAATAGATGTTAAAATTCATGCTGATTTGTACTCAGCTTTCGCCAAGAAAAGCACAAACTATGAAGTAGCTTTACAGTAACCTATGCTTCTCCATCCATTTTCGCTTCTTTCCATATGGTGATGTGAATCTCCTTCTGTCCAGCATTAACGGCTGCAGTGTACTTGGCGCTTCAGCACACATAACGCAATCGACAGTGCAGTCTCACCAGTTGACCAGCATGACAACCATATGGAATAAAGCTTGCAGCATTACGGCTACCGTAGTCAGTAAAAAACGGTACTGTGCTTACAAACAGTCCCACTCCACTTGTGTGTGTGTTTAAAGACCTCAAAATGGCACCTGTCAAGAGACACGCTTACGACGCAGAGTTCAAGCTCAAGGCGGTCGGTCACGCAGTAGAATGTGGGAATATTGAAATCTAATTCAGAGCTTGGCATCATTCCGGTTGGATTAACTAAAGAACTCCAGCTGCTAGATATTGGTGTCAACAGGGCGTTCAAAGCTACTGTAGACTGCGAGCTGCATGGGAGCAGTGGATGGCAGAAGGTGAACACATTCACCAAAACGGGGAGACAGCGCCGGGCGACTTACACCACTATCTGCCAATGGATCGTGGATGCCTGGGCTGATACATCAGTTTCAACTGTGATCCGGAGCTTTCACAAAGGCAGGAAAAATCTCTTAATTGCCAGGCAATAGCAGCGACACTGACTCGGATAATGATGAGAGGGAGCGGGGCAGGTTGGATGCCGCAGTCGCCCAACCGTTCAATTCCGGACACTGAAGAAGAATAATTTGAAGGATTCATGGATGGAGAATGAACTGAAAAAAGTGATCTTAATGTGTTATACGTAACTGAACAATGTTGAACAATGTTGAGAACCGTATGTACAAACATTTTATTTAGTGGTATCAGACTATATCTTTTACTACGGTACGCGTTTACAGAATTAGGGAAAAGTTCCCCTCCATGTTAGGGAGAAGAGTGAGCAAGGCTGGGAGATATTGTTAATATGCACATTAACGTTTGAACAACGTTACCATGGAGTGACTGAGTTGTCAGAATGCTTAATAAAGTTTGACTTTATCTGACTGTTTGTTGACATTCCCTTTAGCACATCTAGTATTCTGTACATACTGTATGCAGTTACATACTGTAAGCTGAAAATACGGTATGTAACTGTCTACTACAGTATTGAATCAGGGAATGCATCGTAAATTCCCTGAGGAAAAATTTTATTAATTTGTTGCTATAGAAGAGGAAGAATTTTGCAAACTCGTTAATTCATCTAAATCGGCAACTTGAAGTTAGACCCTATACCGACTAAGCTACTGAAGGAGATTCTTGCAGAGGTCATTGATCCTCTTCTTGGTATCATTAATTTGTCTTTGTCACTAGGATACGTACCAAAAACCTTTAAGCTGGCTATGATAAAACCGCTTGTTAAAAAACGCAACTTGATCATACAAAATTAGTCAATTACAGGCCTCGAATCTCGAATCTACCTTTTCTGTCAGTCCGGATTTAGACTGTACCATAGTACCGAGACAGCTCTCGTTAGTCACAAATGATTTGCTCTCATCATCCGATCGTGGTTGTATCTCCCTATCAGTGTTACTTGATCTAAGTGCTGCATTTGACACAATTGACACACAATTGTGTATTATTTGTTCGTTCAAGCTCGAAAGAAAACTGTATTCTGGTACGGGGTTTGTGCATGCGCATTAAACTGGTGCAAGGAATACCCCTTTCCACCAACAAGAACCAGGTGCTGGTTCAGAGCTAGAGCTAGTGCTCTCGGTTCAGAAGTCTGGTTCAACTGACGGAGCTTTCGAAAAACCGGTTTGCCTTTCCACAGGTTAGAGAGCCATCACAGAGCCAGATATTACGTCACTGTATACATCTGATGTTGCCCAGCAACGCTAGCGCGGCACACACAAACACACAAGGCTTGTACAGAGATGGTTCGACACAGTGAATCTCGAACTGCATGAGCGATTCGAAAAAACATTAGAAAAAGATTCGAATCCAAAAGCAGGAGTCTTAAACTGTCCAAACACTCCCGCAGCTCCGATCAGTCCATGCTGCTCCGATGCATCTCGAACAAGCCTTCCATCAACATTGCCAGTTGTTGCGTTACTATTTATGCTCACAGCTTTGCAAACCTAAATCGGCATCCAAAACGCGGCGAATTCCTACGTCCGTGCAGCTCGCCGTAACTTGCATTAACGGAGATTACAATCGAGCTGCTATTAGCATGATTAGCTGCTATTTAAAAAATGGCGGTCACAAGTTTCTATTTCGTCTTTGTTGGTCACGGTTAACCCGCCCCAGCCACTGACGTAATCGGTTCTTACTTCTAGACCAGCAATGATTTGGTGCTACTTAAAAACCACTTTTACTGGTTCAAGGAGCTGGTGCTTTGGTGGTGGAAAAACAAAGAACCGATTTGAAACTAGGCTCTGGCTCCGAACCAGCACCAGTTCTGCCTTTGGTGGAAAAGGGGTAGAACAGACCCTAAGTTTCCTTAAATAAGCAAGCCAGGGGCAACAGTGGCAAGGAACCCAAATTTCATCAGGTGAAAGAATGGAGAAGAGAAAACAAAACTTGTGAGAAACCAGGCTCAGTCAGGGGCCAGTTCACCTCTGGCCAACGAACAAACACAGTGCGATTATGATTTAGGTTGCATCACAAGTCATAAAATAAGATTGTGGATCGGTAGCATTAAAATATTTCATCAAGTTCATTTTGCTTGAACACCATTATGGAGACAAAGCTGCACATGCAGAAATCAATCCAACAAAATTGTCACTGAGCTAGACACTATGCAGATTAATATCCGTTTCTCTGTCAGCATGCATCTTATTACACAAAAAATGATGTGACAATGAGCGACAAACAATATTTATTTGATATATTCATATATTTTGGTACCCTGATACTGAATCAGTATACATTACAATCCCAGCTGTACAGGAAAACTGAAATTCCAACTAAAATATCACCCCGTTTTTTTTTCATTACAGATATTATTTTGAAATTTTGACCAGGATAAACTCAAAAACCCACCAGGCTGTACAATACAGCAGGATTATGAATGCAAAACGTAAACTGTCTGCTCCATCCGTTTTTATTCACAGTCTGCCATCCATGACAGCTCATCCAATCGTTCTTCAATCTCATATCATTATCTTCACAACAAACATTAAGTTGCTTCAGTTGCCTAGTAACACAAAACTTTGTGCCTTTCATATAATCATAAATACATTCAGGGATCATGCCTCTCTAATCATTAATCAGCTATTTGAGGCTGGCTATTATTAATGATGTGCACTCTATTGTAATGTTAAGCATATCATTTCCTCGATGTCGTTGTCTTTATGTTCAAAGAGGGTTTTGTGAGGCGGGCTGAGGGCAAACATTTGAATTCTCTAATAACCATGTGTTGTTTTATCACATTAAAAAACAAACTAATAACTGAAAAAGAGCACAACAATGTTACATCGTTCAGATTGCCAATTCATCAATTTGTTAGAAAAATGACAGGTATTTTGACTTGTTCCCTTTAACAATATGGGCCCACAAATCATCTGGGAAAGGAAATGGATTTGTAAGATAATTGTCTATAACAGATCTGAATGAGGGAGCAATACACACTCAAATGTACCCACAACAAACTATTTAATTATCTATTTTGCTGACAGCACCCGAATAACAAAAATGATGGTGAAGAATAAAGGTGAACATCACATTAACTGAACAAAAGTGTTTTGTTTGAAATAAATTAAAGGTGCTCTAAGCTATGTCATTTGTTTTTTAGGTCAAAACATTTTTTGTCAAATACAGCAAACATCTCCTCACTATCTGCTAGCTGCCTGTCCCCTGAACACACTGTAAAAAATGCAGTCTCTGTAGACACCCCAGGGTCCACATACAGCAACAAAAACAAACTGGGCCAACCTGCACCACAAAACAGAACAGTGTTCCAGCCAATAACCGACAAGATAGTGCGTGTACACATGAAGAGGGGTGTGGAGGAGAGAAGCATGAAGAGGGAAGTTAGAATTATATTCTCTTTAACCCTCTGGGGTGGGCAATCACGCCGGCGTGATCAGCTCACTCTTTTTCTTATAAGTGCAAAAGAGACTCAAAATACTCTGCTAATTTTGATCTTACATACTAGTGTTATACATCATTCGGTCCTGTTAAGTGACTATTTTTTTGTGCATACTCACAATAAAAAAACTTGTGATTAAAGGTGATTACTGTGTCTACTTAAAGTTGACTTCACTCTACATTGGTATTGTGCCTGATTAAGACCTGAGGGTTGAAATGTCACACTTTCACACTTTTTAATTTGTTTATATCCCTTAGTTGTCCTGCACCAGAGCCCAATCTGGGTGTTTGGGATGTGCACACCACTTTTGTATTTTTTTAAACGACAGACACAGACATTTCACAGCAGAGATGAACATCTTGATCTCATGTCTACATAAGTCAAGCTTTCGCCATGACAACACACTCTCATACTCAGCAGAAAAGAAAGGTCAGTGCAGATCTGGGTGGGATTTATAGTCATGCATATTACATGAATTGGGATCTGACAGATTAAACATTTCATCCTAAGCACATATTTGGAGTGCAAAGGTTCCTTAAAATGAAACAAATGCATCTAAAGCTCACATAAAATGATGAGATGGAGGGGAAGTTGTAAAATATCTAATATAATCGTAGTCAAAGCTTCAATGTACGTAGGTTCTATTTAAGTTGTCAAGAAAAGCAGTCTTATCACAATATATTGGGATGCAATGCCTTCAGTTGTCCAATAAAAATGTAATTAGTTGACTAATTTCTTAAATGAATGACTACTATAGTCGACTAGAATAAATCATCGTCAGGGGGGCAACCCTAGATAGTAATTCTGTGAATTCTGCCTCCTGGCAGCTGGCATGTGAGGGAAAGCATGGAAAGTACAGGAGCTGCTCTGAGTCACATCAGTGAAAATAATGTGAACGAGCAGTACGATCCTGGTGAAGTAAAACAGAGCTGACATAATGCTCATATTCCAAACTAAGAGGTGATTCATCAGCAGGAATAAACAATGAACACTTCAATTTTTCCACCAGACCACTTAAACAAAGAGCAAAAGAAGTTTGTATTTTATAGTTTAGAAGTTTATATTTACTACATAAAAGTAGAAAAAATCATGTTGTAAATGTTCTACTTTGATTCCACATGTTAGTTTAAATCTTTACAAAAGCAATTTTACTAAAACATCAACTACAAATAAAATAAAGAAATATTAATAATAATTGTACCAATGATACTAAAATAACACTGGTATTATTGATCCTGAAGTAGAAAAATAATAAATTTAAAATATTTCACTTTTTAATATAATATGAAGTACATTTTCTGACCAATGCCATATCCACACCATAAGCGAGTAGTATAATGTGACATGACCAAATTAGATACCTGCAAGTCAGGCAAGTGATAGATATTATTGTAGGATAATATTCGTAAAACAACATCAAATATGTTAGAAATACAAAAGCTGTGAAATGAGATAAATGACCCATGCCATGATGAAAATATAAGAACATTGGGTAACGTCTCATGATATTGGCAAAAACGCTGACCAAACACAGCAATTATTTGATTCACCCACATTAAATTTGTCTCCCAAAGTCTTCCTACCTGATGGAGCACTATCAAACTTTAACGTTTGCTTACTCTTGAAGCTAGCAGTTTAAATCTAGACTAAAAACACATCTCTTAATTTGACATAGCATACACATTACACATTATAAACTTCTATAATTCATTGTTAGGCTGCATAGATTAGGTCAGCCAGAACCTACGCTAATATTAGTCTCTCTGTTTATTGAAGCGCTAAATAATTCTGCATTATAAATTAAGGCCAGACAATTTGTTGAGGTCAATTTGTAAAGAAAGACTACCCACCTGTGCACATATGTATTCAAACGCGCATATCTAGAGAGTAAACACGTAATTATGCATATGCATGCCGTCAGCATTTTCACAGGTTTGCCTTTTTGAAGTTTGCGCAGAGACTCTGCCTTTGGTCAATGAACCTTTGGTCTAATAAAACATTGGTATCTAGTCAATCGTTCTATTAGATTGGTTTCCATGATAATCGAATGTAAAGAAGTTTTATCTCTAAAAACTGTTTAGCGTATAATGCTAGTACTGGGGGCATTGACTAAGTAAAAAGAAATCGCTAGTTTATACCACTAACAATGCTCAAAATAGCCCCACACTCACACAGTAACATAATGAGGGTCCATACATGCAAAACAAAGCATTGAGAACTTTGTAATAGTACAGACTTTAATAAGAAGATACGTTATAAAGACAGTTCATTTCATGTATACACAGCAGGAGCCATCTTAAAAAATAGTCTTGATAAGTCTGAATCCCCAACGCCGTTCATACAGTTCAGAAGTTCGCTGAACTTCATACAGTTCAGCTCACTCAGCACGTCATTCGTGGTTTTATCGAGACTTATTTTCTAAGATGGCTTCTGTCTGTATACATGAAGTGAACTGTCTTTATAACGCATCTTCTTATTAAACGGTCTGTACACTTACAAAGTTCTCAATGCTTCGTTTTGCATGTATGGAGCCTCATTATGTTACTGCGTTAGTGTGGGGCTATTTTGAGCCTTGTTAGTGGTATAAATTAGCGATTTCTTTTTACTTACTCAATGCCCCCAGTACTAGCATTATACGCTAAACAGTTTTTAGAGATAAAACTCTTTACTTTCGATTATCATGAAAACAAATCTCAGAGAACAATTGACTAGGTAACAATGTTTTATTAGACCAAAGGTTCATTGTTCGCCGGAGGCTTGCACCTTAAAACCTATTTCAAGTTTTGCATTCTCGAGCCACCAGGCACTGTTGTTGTACGAATGAGCGGGCCGGACCACATTAAAGGTTTTCTATTAGAACGGTGTTGTGTTAGCGGTTACTAAGTTAATAACTAATGATCTTTGCAACGGACGTAAATCAATCAAGACTAACTTTAGCTGCACAATGACTTTATTCTGGAGCTACTGTAAAGCCAAAACAATCTCTGTTACTTTGATTTCCTATTATCACTGTGAAGCTGCTTTGAAACAATCTATATTGTTTAAAGTGCTATATAAATGAATAAATAAGCATTTTTCAGTAGTGATTTTAAAGCAAATCCTCCTACCAAATTCAACACGTAAGTCTCCAGGGGTAAAAACTAGGTAAATGTCCATCCATGTACTTGCATTTGTAAAAAAAAATATCCTATACGGTAATAATTTTGCACACAGCCAACAAGCAACTAATCGTCATGCATTCACAATCTTACAATGATTCTGTGTGAACAGTTTGGCCCTTGTGGGAAAAGATATACACATCTGCGATGTACTTGCAGCTGTAGAAGAATGCTCAGCATTTAGCTAAATTTGCATATTAGACAGTCAATGGTTAAAAAAAGAAATTAGTACAGCTAAATATTTAAATGCTCTTGTCAAAGAGGTTCCTGACAAAGACCCCCAAAGCTAATTAGGCTGGAGGATGAAAGACCCTCTTTTTTGGTGTGCAGTCATCTGTGTCGGACAATGAAAGGGTTGAGGATGTTATTTCCATGACCATGTGTGGGGAAAAATCAATTTGCTTTATATTTAAGGGCTACAGGCATTCTGCACTTTGTTTCACAAAGTACTGCTTTGAACCCGTTTTCATTTGGTTAAGTGCCATAGAGATTCCCATGCCAAAGGAATCTTCATGTCTTAGACTGGAGAATTTGTGTGGCGGGTCAATTGGGTATTTATGGAAATATACTTTATTAGTCTGAAGGGAAATGTATTAAGTCAACGTATTATCCTTCATAATATGTGACAGATATGCAATCAGCCTATATTGAGAGCAATACTTCACCGTGCTCTTTTGGATGAAAACCCATCATCTGCCACTTTTGCAAAACAGGAAGTTGAAAAAAAAACTAAAATCCTTCTGTGAATACTGTAAAATCCTTTAATAAAAGTAAACACATGGCCAAATAAATGGAAATATTAGAAACTAAGCATCACATAAAAACCTCATTTACCATTAACACTAGAACGGCCATGAGGTCATTTTGACTGTTTTGAATTTTATATCAGCAATAACTTTGCTGAAAAAATAAACAAAATCCTGTTGGTACCCGACTTTTCCTAAAAGTGTCTTTTTTTCATTTAAAATGTTTTTTTTCATATAAATTACACATAAGGAAAAAAAAACAAATGAACATATTTATTACCTATTTCGGCCATAGAAGGTCATATTGACCACACTGAATTTCGCAGTATTCTATTGTTACATTTCCCACGATTGACCTTTGTCTCGCTCACTGTCAAGAGAATATCTAAATAAGATACTTTAGAGATTATTATCTTGCTATGTTGAATGGATATGGAAATGAAGAGTTCAGATGCAAAAGCCTCTAAATGCCATTTGAAATTTTCTTCTAAAATGACCATTTTTATCAAGTTTGTATATTTAAGTTCAGTAATTTCACTTAAATGGCAATTAATAGGTAATCTTCATTGCCATTTAAGTGAAATTACTGAACTTAAAAATACAAGCTTGATAAAAATGGTCATTTTAGAAGAAAATTTCAAATGGCACTTAGAGGCTTTTGCATCTGAACTTCTTCAAATATAGCCTATCTATTGTGAATATGCGATAATTACGGTAGGCTACTAATGACATTATTATTTATAAATGTATAACTTGTTTAAATGTACAGTTTGGCGTTTTTTTTTTGTTTTTAAAAGATATCCTATTACAATAAATGCATTAATCTCTCAATTTGGATATTTATCATAAAAGATATAGAGTTGTGGCAGTTCTAGTAGTTATGGAATCCTAGCACTTCTAATGTTAACCTTATTAATATGTCCACCATATGTACTGGCCATAACAAACTAATTTAAACACATGATGGAACACATTTTTAGAACTTGCTCAAAACAAGATGTGTTTCATCTGGACAAGCTTGGGTGCTTTTTTCTTTTTGTGTATACTTATTGTTTGTATGTCTTCTTACCGAAAAGTATAATAAGAAAGGTCACGTGGTGCCGTATAATGACGAAGTACAAGGGATGACCAAAAACTGTGAGAGGAAATTCATGGATTGCGAATTTGCGACAGACGAGGACTTTTACGTGAGAGATGGGAGCAGGTGTTAGTCAGCCAGCTGAGTGACATGACTTGGTGGGTTGTGTGGTTAATTGTGAAGAAGATAAGACTAAATCATTGGCTTTAAGCTTCAATCTGATTTTGACAGCATCAGGAAGCTAAAAAGGGCCACTTTTCATTTGCATGAAAAGGATATATATAGTTGATAACCCTAAAAAGTGCTGCATATTTCCTTCACTAGCAGCAACCTCGAAATCAAATGGCAGGCTTTCTCTACTTTAATAGAAATACACAGCCCTCACACTCCTAACCCTATACCAACACATTTACAATTGAAATTGTAATTCTGGCCCTTCTGGCTCTTTTCTGGACTTGGGTTACTGATGATCGGCCATTTGACTACGCACAGAGCCATTACCTCAATCAGAGCTGTTAATGTTTCACTTCATGAAGCACAGCATGCATCTTCCTCAGTGACTCACATAAGTGCTTTTCTACTGCAAAAGGACACAGTGTTTGAAGAGGCTTTCGGAAGCATTTCATCCAATACTGTATAAAGTGTCCTGATTTTATTGACCAATGATGTGACCAAAATTATATAGGCAATTGAATGTGTTAACACTGAAATTAATTATAAGGAAATCAAATCAACTAAAACAATTAGTGCAATTAATCAGGCCCCTGACATGTATGCACATTCCATAAAAAAAGGATTTTCCAACAGCGCAATTCAAGCTTGAAGTACCACCTTCATGTTTTTACACATTGCATCGTATTTAGAAAAATATTAATGGTAAATTGTATACAATGTAGATTTTAATTAAAAAAACGTAAAAAGCTATGCAGTCAAATTATTTTCCTGATTATAAACATGCTCTTATTTTACAAATACTAGGCTATATAAAAAATATGAAACAAGCACAAATGTAAACAACTTACTTCTAGTCTATAGAGATGGACACAGAATTCAAAATCCCACTCTCTGAACATATGGTCCAGCGTCTTCCGGTAAATACTCAGATACACATTCCAACATGCATCTACAGAGATCTGAAGCACAGAGAAAATGATTAATTAATCTGAAGCAGGTTAAAGAAGTCAGACAGAGCACACAGGGGACTGGCCCAATTAAGAAATAAAAGCTATTTACTATTTTATACACACACACCTAAAAGATTATTAGAAACACCATACTAAAACTGTGTTTTACCCCTTTTGCCTTCAGAACTGCCTTAATTCTACGTGGCATTGATTCAACAAGGTGCTGAAAGTATTCTTTAGAAATGTTGGCCTATATTGATAGGATAGCATCTTACAGTTGATGGAGATTTGTGGGAGGCACATCCAGGGCACGAAGCTCCCGTTCCACCACATCCCCAAGATGCTCTATTGGGTTGAGATCTGGTGACTATGGGGGCCATTTTAGTACAGTGAACTCATTGTCATGTTCAAGAAACCAATTTGAAATGATTCAGAGCTTTGTGACATGGTGCATTATCCTGCTGGAAGTAGCCATCAGAGGATGGGTGCTGTACATGGTGGCCATAACGGGATGGACATGAAACAATGCTCAGGTAGAAACAATGCTCAGTTAGGCTGTGGCATTTAAACGATGCCCAACTGGCACTAAGGGGCATAAAGTGTGCCAAGAAAACATCCCCCACACCATTACACCACCACCAGCAGTCTGCACAGTGGTAACAAGGCATGATGGATCCATGTTCTCATTCTGTTTATGCCAAATTCTGACTCTACCATCTGAATGTCTCAACAGAAATCGAGACTCATCAGACCAGGCAACATTTTTCCAGTCTTCAACTGTCCAATTTTGGTGAGCTCTTGCAAATTGTTGCCTCTTTTTCCAATTTGTAGTGGAGATGAGTGGTACCCGGTGGGGTCTTCTACTGTTGTAGCCCATCCGCTTCAAGGTTGTGTGTGTTGTGGCTTCACAAATCCTTTGCTGCATACCTCGGCAGTAACGAGTTGTTATCTCAGTCAAAGTTGCTCTTCTATCAGCTTAAATCAGTTGGCCCTTTCTCCTCTGACCACTAGCATTTTCGCCCACAGGACTGCCGCATACTGGATGTTTTTCCCTTTTCATGCCATTCTTTGTAAACCCTAGAAATGGTTGTGCTTGAAAATCCCAGTAACTAAGAGTATTGTGAATCACTCAGACCAGCCCGTCTGGCACCAACAACCATGCCACGCTCAAAATTGCTTAAATCACCTTTCTTTCCCATTCTGACATTCAGTTTTGGAAGCAACTGCCATGTGATTCGTTGATTAGATAATTGCATTAATGAGAAATTGAATAGGTGTTCCTAAAAATCCTTTAGGTGTGTGTGTGTGTGTGTGTGTGTGTGTGTGTGTGTGTTATATATATATATTCTGTATTTATATATTTTGTATATTATATGTATACACGCGCACACACACACCACATATCACTGTCTATTTAAACATAACTACACAATTATTCCAAACCACTGCCAGCAAAATAAGACCTTGTGACCAACTGTTATGCTTACCCTTTAAAACACTGCTTTAAATACCATTCTGTGCTATACTGAAAAACAGATAAGACTGTTTACATTGATTTCTGTTGCCATTTACAAAAGTCTAACCGTAAGACTGGATTTTAATTTCAGTCCACAAAAAATGAGAACCAACACATTGACAGCTGATTATAATACAGCAAAGAAGAGATTAAAACAACATTAACATTACTGTCCATCCCAGTAACTATAACCACCCAAAAATCTTTACAAAAATAAAAGTAGTTCAGGTTAAAAAATTGATAGCGTTGCATGTCTGTAATCAAAATCAATTGCAAATCATAAAGTAATTCTGTCTGCATAACAGAAATATAAACATACTCAAACCTAAAACACCCAAAAATACATCAAACAAAAGGAGTGTAACGTTAGCCTCCTCAAGTGTGAAGGTTGAGAGATTGTAATTGTATAAATAACTTCATAAAAGACAGAGCAAAACCACTAAAAATGATGCTGTTGCTTATTCTGTGTAGGCTACTTGACTTTCAAAACAATTTAATTCCATCACCTGCTTTACTCATCATCATTAATGAGCATTTAGTATATTACAAATACTAAATGTTCGCCTTGAAGACAGAGAAACTGACCGAAGCCAGTACACATGTATTATGACAGAGAGCACGGACGAGAGCACACCGAGTTTAGAATAAAGTTGATTTATTCGCTAACTTTTCAATGACAATCAGTTGTTCTTTTTAGTCTCGACCTAAAGCAGAGAAACACTATAACATTGTAAGTGTGTATGCTAATTACCGTTGTTTTAAAGTTGTTTTCACGGTTTTATTAAACGGGCCAAACAGAGAATGTGACGAACACGCTCCCTGCTGCCCTCAAAAAGAAAATAGTCCTAAATAACACTTTTCCTCCTTTTCAATAAAACCAACAGCGATCTATAATACTTAATATAATGTTAAATAACTAAAATTGTATCTAACATTTAATGAGACCAATGAATGATAATCCATTTTACCTTATATCGGAGACAATCTGTTCTGTTGTTTGCTGCTGCCTTGAAAGCAGTGCGCTCGTGCTACAGTTGTGACTTTCACAAAACCAACACAAGCCACACGCACTCGCCCTCAGTTACCGTAAACAACAGAAGAGAATTCGCGCTTTCCACTCAATCCAAGTGTACTGTAACTTGTACATGTGAAGAAAAAAACATATTTAATTGAAATTCATTTGTACAACACCTGCTCTATTGCTTATCAGAGACGTTTCATGGACATCACGCAGACAAAAAGTTACAATTAAAAAAATGTAAGCAGTTGTCAGGCAATTTTAACCCGCAATCTGTCCCACTTAAAACATGAAACCTCCTGAACACCATGAACATGTTGAAAGTACACTTTAGACCTTAGCAAAAAATATTACCGTGACTTAAAGGATTGCAAAAGAGTGAGCTTAAATCCACCAGTTTTAAGAGTCACAAAGGCTATACTGTTTAACCCATGTTGTTACATTAACATCTAATTTATATTCTAATTTAGATTGAACAGTACAGGATGGTATCCATAGACAGAATAAATACAGAATACATCCAAATGACTTTCCTGCTATGTGACTTTCCTGTACTTGTGGACAATTGATTGGGTTCAGTTTAATTAATTTAAGTGCAGTGGTCATAAGAATTCAAAGGCATCTCCATGGCCACAGAAGATGCAGGGAGATTGTGGGGAGATGGGATAGTAGAGAATCTGTCTCAATCAGAGACTGAATTTTTGTTTTCATTTATTGTCATCAAAATACATTTGCTGCTATTGTCCATCGGGCTGTTATATCTCCCCTCCAAGTATTTGAATAAACAGATCTTATACACCATGCCAAAATGCATGGTGCTCCATCTTTTTCCATATCAACACTCATGCAGACAAATATTAAATGTCAAATGTACAGAGTAACACAAAGATTCCCTTTAAATCGGAGGGATGAGTGCTCTAGGTCAGGGGAGAAGAAAAATCTGAAAAGCTGAAGAGTTTTGTCTAATGGGTTGTTGTGATAAATTCACACAATGAAGGACAAAATCCTGCTCAGAGGGAGAGAGCGAGAGTGTGAGAGGGAGAGTGTGTGTGAGAGAGAGAGAGAGAGAGAGCGAGAGAGAGAGAGAGAGAGAGAGAGAGAGAGAGAGAGAGAGAGAGAGAGAGAGAGAGAGGAAGAAAATGGCCCACTTCATGTTACAATCCAGACTCCAGAGGGAAAGTGTACTCCCAGCTGAGGTATAAAATTCCCTTTATCAAGTGTGGTGAGACTTTCAGCTTCAAGACAAAGATGGAATCTAATTCCCAACTAAAAAAAACATATAACCCCCTTTGTTGCATGCACAAACGCAAATAAACTATCATGCATACAAAAAAACAACAACATAATAACACATTGGCAATAAGTATCTTTTGTCTCAGAGATGTCACTATTACCAAGACACAAAACACCACATGGATTTACTTGATCATTTTCTGAAAGAAATTTTGTAAGAAAAACAAACAAACATTTGACTACTCCATAAAGGAATGATTCAGACAGAATCTGGCAATTTTGGCTTTAATGTGAATACTTGACAGCTAATTGATTCTGCCTGGTCAATTCTAACAACAATACACTTTATAACATGGTTTCAAATCGATATAACTGTAGAAAAAAAAAATGTTAAATAACAAAATAGCTCCACCAAGTGGACATTACTGATCATTTTTTATTTGTGAAAACATGCCTTCAGAACGTTCCGAATTTTGCATGCCATAACTGTGTGATGTTTTGTTGACCAGACAGTATCTGATAATTTTGATAAAATGTGATAAAATTACACATTTAATTCTCAAAAGTCATAAAACAAATGGACAAATTTAAATCACCTCTAGCTAATAATGAACATTAACATATATGAAATCATTCATCTATTGCAGTAATAAATTGACAAACCACAAACTTAACTTATTCTCAAAAAAGATGTTTAATTCATTAATAAAGAACAGGGCATGTGTTAGACAATGATGAACATTAAAAATTTTGGTAACACTTCACAATGAGGTTCACAAAAGCTAGCATGAATTAATAATGAACTGCACTTATACATAATTTAATAATCTTTGTGAATGTTAATTTCAACATTTACTAATACATTATTAAAATCTTGATAAAATGTGTTAATGCACTGTGAACTAACATGAACAAACAACAGCTGTATTTGTATTAATTAAATTAAAAAATATGAACAAATAACAAATGTAGGCCTATTGCTAAAGTGTAAACAAAATTTTAAACCTGAAGCTCTCAACTTTGACTAATGGTGAAACGTGTAATTTCTGCACCACTAAACAAATCAGAAAACCATGTTTTCACACAAGTACTCACAATGTGCTATTTTAAGAAAAGAATAACTTTTGTGTGATTGTTCTGTATAGCCTATGTTTGATATTGTCATAGTGTAAAACTGAGGACATATTTTTAAAAAGACAAATAAAATACAAATAACAATCCTCAGACAAACAGTTTATGCATTAACCTGTTTAAGCATTAATTTTAACTTTAAAATAGGATAATTCTGAGGCTTCTAATTTTAAGGTTTGAAAACGTTCTCCAACCTTGTGGTTTAATTTCATTGAAGTTATCAATGGAAACATATTTTCGAGCTATCATACCTTATCTATTGCACAGCTACATAGTTTATTAGGTTAGAAAAGTCGTGCTTTTGGCTAAAGAGTCCAAATAATAAACCCATAGGTAGGCTAACAGATGTTGCCTCGGTAAAATTTCACAGCTTTTATCAACTCGTATGCAAAGTGGAATTATGAATAACTGTATGATGCCTATACCTGTGCGGAGTTCATGTTACGTGCTGATAAATGCGCATGTTGAGTGGCTGAGCAGTGGGAATGGAAGTGAGCTATTTAGCAAGGGAACTAACGTGATTTCCTCAGGTGATTTCGTGTTAGCATTAGCAGGCTATAAACACTAGCATGCTAATAGTGCATTCAACCATGATTCAACTCTTGTCGTAAAGATCGTATTTACGAAACCAGAAACCACCACAAACGTTATAACGTTAAATACGAGCGAGTCGAGTATTTTCCATGGTATTTTCTTTAAGTCCCGATTGTTTACGATTTGGGGCGTGTTCGTAAGAAACGGTTTAGTTATCATATGTACTGGCTGTTTTGTTTACAACAAAATAAACAAATTGTCGGCGCAAAATATGATAATATTGAAATATAAAAATAATATGTAACAATAAAGTTTAAAGTGGGGTCATACATTTATTTAAAAAATAAAAAGCAAAACATACAAATGATGCACATTAATTGTTCTTCATTTTCTAGAAGTAGAGTTTAAAAACCTTGATGTATTTTTGTGAAGTTAATTAAGAGAAGGGAATTCCCAACTGAATTCCCAACTAATAAAATATTAACTTAACAGGACTTAAACGTTATTATCAGCAAGTTTCAAATCAATGTAAGTTATATCCAAATCTAAAAGATGCGCCTAAAAGGGTTGTAGAACAATATCTACGACAAAATTAACCCAGCTTTATTTTTGTAAACGGCAAGTAATAAAATCAATGATTTTAATCAATGAATATTTCCGTTTAAAATGGTTTGGCCCAGTTAACCCCCTGCTGGCAGATGCCATAAAAACACTGACTGACTGCATAGACTTTTTATTGAAGGCCATTTAAATAGCTTTCTGATTAAATTCATTTTCTATGAAATGCAAAAAAAAAAAAAAGAAAAAAAAAAAAAATATTTACACTGCATGGAGTTGTTTATATAATTTGCTATATACTGTTGGTACTATTACATAATTTGCCATATACTATATAACAAAAGGACGAATCCTTCAATACACCCCTGCCCTGTCTATTTTCTGTTATAATAGGAAAGAAAACTGATCATCAAGTAATTTTATGGGGTTTTTAATAATCAGCAAAACATGCAGGAAACACATGATTTCCCCTGTCATTACAATGAATAAATACAAAAGAAGATTTTAATATCTTAATCTTCTGACCAGTAATCCAATTAACCTTACAATATGTAATATAATATGCAATACACATAGGCAAGCACCATTTTTAATGAATTGCTTAAAAAATATTTAATTGACATTTCATTTAAAAATTCTGATACTGCAGTAGAAGGTCTTCACTGTGTTCCTTGGCAGTCTGAAAGGGAAAAGATAACAAACGTAAACAAAACAGAAATACAAGAGCACAAAACAACAACCTGACTTAAATTTACAAATAACTTCGTTTAAAATAAGATGACTATGAATGTGACTTTCTTTATATAATTTGTCACAAGCAGAAGAATCCAAATGTAATGTCAAAAACATGTTCTCCTGCAATTTATGGAATATAAGTGTTCTCTAAATGGTAACAAGGCATCTTCAAAGTCCACTTACTAAGATGTTGGTAATTGCCTTCAAGCGGTTCCAGAGGTCTCCGAAACTTTTATCTCCTCCTCTAACTCATCCACACCTGCCTGAGTCATGAGATCCGAGATGTTCTTCTCCAGGTCATCGATTCATGTACTCATCTCATCAAGTGTTAGAATTAAGACAAAATCGTTTTTGAATAACCTATCATATCATAACCAAGCTAGGAAGCATGAATCAGGTTAACAGTGTATAAAACACAGGTAGTGTATTCCACTCAATTCAGCTACAATTATGTCTGAGCAATTATTATGCAAAAGGATATTTCGCCCAATGATCTGGTCTGACATGGTCTGGAACTTGTCCTGCATCTGCTGCAGCAATGTCTGTACCTGCATTGAAGAAAATAAAAATGTTAAAGTAAACACGAAACCAGCAATCAGACTAAACTTGAGCGGTTTCACTTAAAATTGTGAATGAACAACTAGCATAAATGAAATATCTAGAATCGTGTGGGTTTTGCGTGGGCTTCCCACACAGGAGTAAAAACAGCAGTTTAAGGGCATGCTCTCCGCCCACGCGAGGAACTGAAACCATAGTAACAAGGAAACCTCTCAACATCATCGTGTAAGTGTAATCACACAGTATAACTGACATTGAAATAAAATAAGCTTTCACAACCCTCCTGATAACATAATTGATAATATATTCTATAGGCTATAGCCTACAAACTACAGACTGATGAAGAAAGAAAACATATTTCCTTTAGGAACTCATTAGATTGGTCTGTCAGTACGAGTTCAGACACAACGACTAATTAAGTCAGGCAAATCACAACGCTTAACACTTCAATATTATACACTAATTAAACTAGCCTACTTTGGCTAGTGGAGTAAGCGTGACTAAATACTAGGCGGCTGTAAAAGTGCACGACCCTGCATTGTAGCTCGGTGAAAATCAAACACTCACCACAACAGTCAGGTCCTGCGATGGTTTAAGGTCCTTCTCGGACATTATCTTCTTCAAAAATTATACGTGCTTTTTCCGTGTGATCAATAGCCCTGTCAAGGCAGTGCAGTACAGTCTGTGTGAAGCATTCAAGGTAGAAACTGTCGTGGAAGCAATAGCTGAATTCGTTGTTAAGGGGTTTGGTCAGTGAACTAAAATCAATAGAGCGGTCTATGCATGCCATTTCAGTTGCAGTAATTTATTTCCTACAGGGGGCGCTCGATGGCTCATAAAAAAAACAGAAATAACAATTTTGCAGCAAAAACAAAGACTAAAAATGATTTAATAATATCACATAAATCTGAGCAGCTGAAATGAAAAGTGATTAGTGCAGGCAATATATTTATAAATAACTTAATAAAACCTTGATTTTCAGCCTTTTGATTATATTTTATAGTAGGTTTCATTAATTATTTTTAAACAAAAAAATTACAGTACTCATAAAAGAGTCTGCTAAAAGTACCCAGATGACTTACTTCTTCCGGCAAGATTTTGAAGTGTGCATGCCATGAACACCCTCTGTCCAATGGACAATACTCTCCCATGAGGCCATGTGATAACATTCATGAATGGTAGTATAGTGAAGCAACAAAACTGATGCTGGTAGGTCACATGGCAATGACAATATGCCAAATGTAGCACATCCAGATTACTTTTTATATATTCAACTTTTTTTGCGGCCATGAAGTAATTAGTTATTCAAAATGAGTATGAGACGCAGTCAGAGCTTTTGCGTTCTCTCGCAAATGTTTTGTGTTCCCCCAAGAAATTTTGCATTTATTTGAAAAACCTTTAGAGAAGACGTATTTTTAGAGTGTTTGCTCATCTGCAATACGTCTATAGGACGTTTCCTGTCAGATGTCAAATAGACGTTTAGAAGATGTCTTTAAGATGTAATGATTTAGAATGTATGTTAAACTGACATCTTAAAGATATCTGTCAGATGTTAGTAAACAGCAGATGCTTTCTAGATGAAGTGATCTTTAACAGACATCTTGTAGACGTCACGTGTGCTGTCAGGGAAAGTTTTCGCGAGGGAATGCAAAGTTTATCTGGGGAACTCAAAACATTGGCGAGAGAACGCAAAAGCATTGCCAGATATTGTTTTCCTCCATTTCATATTTTTTTTCCTTGACCATGTCCCTTTAGGGCAAAGGTGAGGAAAGTTGGTCCAGGAGGGCCACTGTCCTGCAGAGTTTAGCTCCAACCCTAAAAAAAAAAACTCACCTGATTGTAGCCTTGGTGATCCTGAAGACAATGATTAGCTTGGGTGTGTTTAATCAGGGTTGGAAACTAAACTCTGCAGAAGAGTGGCTCTCCAGGACCTACGTTCCCCACCCCTGCTTTAGCTTTTCAAAAAATTCAGAAGAATGTTTATTTATAATTATTAGAATTGTCACTCTTTCCATTTTTAAGTTTAATGGTTCCACAGTGATAGCATTTGGTACTGTTTATGCTATTTAAGATCCATAAGACTTTTTATGGCCTTTTGACATTTATCAAGTTAAGTTTTAATATTTTATTACAGATATGCCAGCGGTCAAGCTGCCAACCCTTACAAGCTATTTCCTAGATGTAAATATTTATATTTACCAGTGACTCCTGTGCAACCACTATTTACATGTACTGTTTACAACAGTAGAAGAAGCAGAGTTTCCTTTGAACCAATGCTTTCTAAGCGCCCTAGCGCCCCCTTTCCATGTAAAATGGTTATTTCATAGCAGACAGCTTCTTAGGTTCTTCTCCTCTGGTAAAACGTCATCATTGGCAACCGACAAGAACAGGAAAGTGAAGCCTGTCTAACAACTGATCTTACTCTGCATAGAAGGATGATAGTTTATAAATGTATCACTATTAATTTAATAATGTGCACAATGCAAACACAAACCATAAGATTTGCAACAGATAGACTCAATTTCCCATGAACACAGCGACTAGCGCAATGAATCATGGGTATCGTTGTTTATTTTTGTCATTGTATTCAGTGCAGTCTTCGGAAAATCTCATTGGTTGAACTACATTCCCCATTAACACTTTAGGGCAAATTTTACATCGCAACGGCAATTTCACCGCAAGGGGTTTCTTGAGTCAGTTGACATCGTCGACTTTGGTGAGGCGCGCCGGAGGCGACACGCACACGTAATTTTCTTATGGGAACTTTGGTCGTTTTCCCCTTTCGTCAAAAAGGATTATAGCCTGAACGCAGAGTTTATATTACTAACATTAGTTTGCAAAAAAAAAAAAAATGCTGGATCCTTGGTTTTATTATTGGTTCTTTTTCACTTGGTGGTCCGTTAGCTAATAGAAGCTGGATTTTTCTTTTTTCGCAACGCTACTTGCTGACCAAAATAAGTTAATTATTCTATCCAGGGACTCAAGATCCAGCGATATTCCATTGGATCCGTTTGTAAAACGAGGTAAAATCGCATTCTAATGCCCAGCTAACCAGACTAGCTGGTCAGCCGGGGCTTGCTGCGCCCAAGCCGGGCGAAGATTGACGCTGCTCGGTGTCATCTAACTGAAGAGGATCGAGTTTATTAGGCGACAATGCTTGAAATAATGTCCGAGCACCAAGGTAAGGAAAAATCTTGACTTTGATTTAAAATATTTAAACTTTAACCATGTTGTGATAAACAACACCCATCAACGATCTGTTTTAGCAGAGTCAGCTAACAGTTAGCAACTTTAGCAGTTAGCAGCTTTAATACTGTGATAGTTTAACATAACGTTACTCTTTAGTTTTTAAGTCTGATTTCTCCAGTAAGCCTGATTCATTGCCAGTCACTTTGTAGTGTATAATCGTGGTAATGTAGTAATGGACATTTTACTTGCGCTGACGATCTGGTTCATACAGGGATTGGCCAAGTTGCTATATATTGTGCAATGGGGTGAAATTACTCGACTTGATCGTAGTTAACGTTAGTCGTTAAGCAGTAACTCGTATGATTCAAAACCATTCCTGATGTCCAACCACTTTTTTAGGTTTACTTAATTTGCACGTTTCCAAAACCGCAGTTCGCATCGTTGCGCATTTTGTCTTCACCAAGTAACGCAACGTTAACAGTTAAACCAGCTTTGTTTTTAAAGTAGTTAATGCTGTTGACTATTGTAACCCAATGCTAAGTAAATGGCTTTTGTTTAATACGCAGTTCAGCCTTTTCTCTTATATTTTTATACCATTTAAGACAAAAATGTTGCCTTTTAATACAGCTCTCTGTATTGTGCTTAGCGTTGTTTCGGCGCCTGACGCCGCGCTAAATGTATTGTCGATGGGGTCTGATCTCCTCTTAGCACTTATTGATTTATGTGTTGTAAATACTCCCTAATCAACCATATATTATTTTGTAAGAGTTTCCACACCAGTGATGTTGTCTTGGGTTGTTTCGACGTCGAGGATAAAGGCTTGAGCCACATGCTGATTCTGCTGCGTCCTTGTTCCTTTATCACCGGTTTAGCTTACTGTGTGTGTCGCTAAATTAGTATTACGTTAGTTTTCTCCACAGTGTAACGTGAAGTCCCTCAAACCGTGTGGATGTTTGGATATAAAATGGTGCTTTGAGCACTTGAATTTTACGCCTCGATCAACAGGGTTAGCGAGGAATAGCGCACAGTTAGCCATTAGCTTGTCATCGAAAACACACTTTTTGCTAGGTTTGTACCACTGAAAACGGCACGAATCAACGTGCAACGCTCGCTCGGTCAAACCTGTTGTTTAGCCACGAATTAATATTATTCTTTCCCCTTCTTTTGTTAAATAGATTCATTACTGAAGTGCAAAGCAGAGACTCTGGTAAGTCGAACAAGGAAATAAATAAAAAATTCACCCTACAGATGGCAGTGTTTGTCCCAATGCTAATGATTGATGTTCATGTCCAGCCATCAGAGAGAAGAAAGAGGACAGTGGAGGACTTCAACAAGTTTTGCAGTTTTGTTCTTGCATATGCAGGTTACATCCCTTCTCCAAAGGAGGTAAGAATGGAGCATTGTTTCACAATTATGTGTTGAAGCCCTTGCAAAATTCATGTTCCCGAAGACCTCCAAGTGCTGCAATATTTTGACATCCATTTCAGGGCATAGAGCCTGTGCTAATGTGCTAGGTAGGGTTGCACTAGCCATTCATAAGTCTCTCAGGTAAAACTAGAGCATGTTGGTGCAAATCAGTAAATCTGTTATTTAATTCCAACCGTTACTACTGGTCTAAGGCTTCTGTTTGTTTTTTAGCTTATACTTAGAGTTCCTTCAACTAAATGTAGTGCAATGCGAAATATTTAGTCACTTAATCCTGTAACCTTGTGCCTCCTTGTCAAAACTAGGCACAGTTGGTGCAACCAGCTCCTTGGTTAGTAAAGGACAACCTATACTTGTTTTTTTTTTTTTTTCAGATGATAACTAAGTTGAAAAATGTAGCAGATTACTGATTAATTGGCTGATAGTTTTTGAACTCTGGAGTTTAAAAAGACAGTGCTGAATTTATGCAATTAACAATGATGACCTGCAGATGATAACAGTGATAACCTGCAGATTTACCGAGTGCAACCCAGGGGTGTCCTGTCCTTCTCCCGGACGGCCACAGTCCTGCAGAAATTGGATCCAACCCTAATTAAACACATCTGCACCAAGGTAATTGAGGTCTTCAGGATTACTGTAATCTTCTGGGCAGGTGTTTTGGGACAATTTGGAGCTAAACTCTGCAGGATGTTGGCCCTCCCGGATCAGGATTGGACAATCCTGTTTTAACCAGTACTCTCCATGTACAATTTCCTTTGAATGTCCTCTTGAACTTTTGACTAGTCTTTTAAACCTGTATTTCTAGCGCTCAGGGATTGCTTTGGTGTTCTAATACCAAGTATCATCCGATCCATCCAAATTGAGATTTGTGTGCCTGTTTCTGTCCGGCAGGAAAGGCCATGGTCGGCAGCATCCTCCAGTTCTCCAAATAACTCTGGTGCTTCAGGAGAAGGCAGTGTTTTAGGTGGAGCGAGTTCCAACATGGCTCCCAGCTGGAGTCACGGCACGTCGGACTTGCACACCATCCACACTTTCGTTCGCAAGGCTCGTGCCAATAAGAGCAACAAGAGCATGCGGCGTCTCTCATCTGACAGTACCCTGATGGACAAAATGCGTTTAAAAGACTCTTTCTATGAGGACCAAGTGGCCAGCAAAGCTGAACGCAAAAAGGACAAGAAGCTGAAGCGTCTTTCTCTAGGTTCAGGCGCTGGTAGTAGCAGTAGCAGTGGTGGCGAGAAACGTGCAAGAATCAAGCGCAGTAAAAACCCCAAACAGTCCAAAGCCCTTAAGAAGCTTAAGAGCTCGGCCCACAGCGAGTCAGACTCTGAGAATGGTCTCGGCCATGGGGAGGAGCATTCGGACCCGGGAGCAATGACTGAGCGCAGACTACAGGCACAGGTGAAAGAGGAGAAGGAGGAGGCCACCCAAGAAGCAGATATGAGCTCCAGTGAAGGCGAGACTTGGATAGCAGATGAAGACATAATGGTGGAGTCAGGTTAGTTTATTAGGGACCGAGGAAGATTTAGATCAATTGTTTGTGTGTGTATATAAATATATATATATTTATATATACACACCTATATATCATTTATTTTTTTATGTGTAGGACTTAGTTTTTCTTTTGTTTTTATATATATATATTTTATTTATTTTATATATCTTTTCCTTACAGGGGACGATTCGTGGGATTTAATCACCTGTTACTGCGGTAAACCCTTTGCAGGACGGCCCATGATTGAATGTAGTCAGTGCAGCGTGTGGGTGCACCTCTCTTGCGCCAAAATTAAGAAGTCTAATGTGCCTGACATATTTAATTGCCACAAATGCAGAGACTCTCGGCGGTCAAGTCAGAAAAAGACACTTAGATGAGGGTGTTCATTCCCTCCAAGGTCTGAATGTTCCCGGTTCTCCAGTTTTTGTATCTGACACCATTTTCAGTTTCAAAATCCTTTCTTTACTTTTACTTTCTTTGCATTTCTAGTTTTGGCAACTAGTTACCCATTACGTTTTGCAGTCAGAGGTCTCAAAATACGGATGGAGAAATCATGTTTGAATTAATCTCTTACCTCCTGAGTTGGTATTTGACCACGAGTAGTGTGAATTCTGTTTGGCTCAAATGTGACGGCTCGTTTGTAAACTATCCCTTTGTCACATCAAATTGACATTTGTTTGAAATGATTGGCTTGCATATTGGGTAATTGGCACTATTTTCCTTTGTGGGAAAAGTTAGAGGGCGTCGTTTCCATCCTATAGTTTCCACAAATGTATACTATATTGGTTGTATTGATAGTGCAATTTAAAAGAGACTACTTAAAATTAAATAAAACTATACACATTACTGGAAAACGTTGTCATGAATTTGCCAAAGATATGATATGAGAATTCATTCTTTCTTGGTAAACTGTCCAGTTGATCATTTTTTGTTTAATTTGGATAAATGGCTTTTTTTGAAGAATAGTAGATGTATTGTTGTTAGTCTGAATGCCATTTCCTGTTGGTGATCATACACCATTTTAATTTCTGTTTGTCACACCCAAATGAACTTCAGTAAGCTAGCTATATTAGATCAAATATAAAGAGCTATATGAGTCATTTAAGCAGGGAATCCTTTCAGTTGCAATTATTGATATATCAAACATTAATTTCTTCTAACTCTACTGGTAATGTACAGTATGTTAACCCATGTACTTTGTCAAAGAATCAGAATTGTTCAGTCTTTAATCACTTGCACAACATAGTGTTATTTCTTTTCAATGTGTTAAAGAGATATTTGGAAGATTTCAGTTTAAGATGTGAAGGCTAGATTTAGGAGCTTTGCTGAAGCTGTCCTCGAAATGGAGCGGTTGTAATTGTTTTCAGGAATTGTTTGGGGTTTTAAACTCTGAGAACTGGTTAAGATTACTCATTTATGCTAAGAGCTCTTTCATTTGAATTAGTTTGGAGACTATTGTTTGGATTTTTTTTGTTTGTTTGTGAAGCAAGGGGACTGGAAATCCCCATAAACCGAACATCTCTTGCTTAATGTTTCAGTCTGTAAATAGCACAGATTTTGAGAAGTGTACATATGTGAAAGTGAAGAGAAAAGCAAAGCAAAAGGTATATTTTTTGCATCTGATATCGTTTTCTTTAACTACCTGAAGAAATAAAACTTTTCTTTATTGGGCTTTGAATGTCTTATTTTTCTAATCTATCTTACTTTAATTCACATAGATATAATGCATTTTAACATGAGTTGAAAGAACATTAGACAAGATTAAGAAGTTTATCCATGAAGGTGTTATTTTGCAGCAATGCCAGTACAGCATCTGTCAGTTTGCACCCCACTAGAGGGAGCTGATAAGCTAATATTCATAAAACATAAATACAAATAAATAAGTCACAGTTCATAAACCTGAGATGCAATGACTTAATAGAAACCAAAAATGAACTAAAACTACACAACATAATAAATTGTCATTTGTAACGGTATTATGTAATCTGTCAGCTTGATCACTTTGCGTCATACTCCTTAAAATCTCCAGGTTCCTCCTAAGGGGAAAAAATGTTTTAACATTGATAGGATATGCAGTCTTTATTTTTAAGCCACCAGGGTTTTCTCTTGTCCTGAAAATACCTTTCTTTTCCAAGTAGACAAGTGGGAACTGCCAATGGGGTCCAGAGGAATAGTGATCCTCCTCCTAATGGGGAAACAAATGTTGAAAAAGTGTGAATTTGGGCCTAACATCATAGAATAGCTTCTACAGAGAACTAAAAGTTAAAAAAAAGTATTAGTTTTGAAAACAGTTTACAAATTTTAAAATAAAAAGAGACTGAAACAAACATATAACAAAATGTTATAATTAATGGAATAAATACTTAAAATATCTAAGTAAAGATTCCAATTGACCTCTTATCCTTGTTTTTACGGCGGTTGCTGTTTGCCGGTTGCACGTTGACATGTTCCAAAGGGGAAAAGAAGGCAGGAGACTTTGGCTGGATTGGGATCCCAGTCCCGAGTCATTTCACCTTCATTTCCCGGGAACAAGTCTGCCAGATCAGAGAGCTCATAGATGTGTGGTGACATCTCCTGATCCAACCTGTGATTTGCTCTGCAGGAAATTAGATGCATTTTTAATATATCTGATATATTTTAAAATGTGTCTATTTCAATGCTGTATTAAAACACATCAGAACTGTATTTAAATGTACGGAAGCATATTGCATTCACTTGAAAAAAATCTAAAAAAAAGTTCAGAATTAACAAGTTAATTATCTCAGAATTATGATATTTTTTTCACACTTTTTATGAATTGAGTTACTCATAATTTTTGAGATAAGTCATTTAGTCATTTATTCAGAAAAAAAAACAAACTTTTTTGCATGAAAAATTCTCATAATTCTGAGATAATTAACTCATTAATTCAGAAAAACAGCAAAAACCTTTTTTCCATGAAAGTGTCTCGATAATTCTGAGATAATTAACTCATTAATTCAGAAAAAACAGCATAAACTTTTTGCCTGCAAAAATTATCTCATAATTCTGAGATAATTAACTCATTAATTCAGAAAACAGAGCAAAAACCTTTTTCCATGAAAAAATTATCCTGTAATTCTGAGATAATTAACTAATTAATTCAGAAAAACAGCAACATCTTTTTTTCATGAAAATTGTCTCGTAATTCTGAGATAATTAATTCAGAAAAACAGAGCAAAAAGTTTTTTCCCATGAAAAATTACTCGTAATTCTGAGATAATTTACTCGTTAATTCAGAAAAACAGTATATTTTGCTTCCTCAAGTGAATGCAATACGCTTCCGTATAAATGTGTGCTCTGTTGAGAAGAGGATAAATAAAGCATATAAGTAATGTGATATTTACTCTTTTCATTCGCAGTCTGTCTGGTATCAGGAAAGCATAAAGCTCGTCCATCAAGAAGTAGACAACCAGAATAAGTAGCAAACACCTGGAGCACGTCATCTGAGGGTACAACATCACACCAAATATTATATTGAGGAAAATTGTTTAAAAAATATTTGTTCAACGATAAACTATTCACAGTGAACACTAAGTGTATCTGATATTTACCTTCTTGGTGAATTCTCTGTCCTTTAGAAGGTTCTTCAGGGGTTGTTTGACAATCCTGCTCTGTCCGGTCTTGTCTGTGTATGTTGCCTTGCCGTCCTCTTTGTCAAGGGCATGTGGGTTTTGGGTATTTGTAGACCTGAAGCTGGGTGGGTTTATATAGGATGACCAGGAGATGGATAAAGGGAGTCGGTGTGTCTAGCATGACTTCACCCACCCTCCAAAAAGATTAGAACATGATAAAAGGATCATTTTGGTTGTTGTTAAAATGTTAGTTCAAACTCAGGTTAACAAGTTGACAAGACAATATCTACTTCGAGCGCACCCAGAGAATATTATAAGACACTTAAAAGTCAGTATTTCATAATGACATGTTTGGGATACTCTTATGTTTCATAGTATGAACAATACATAAACTATTGATTAAAATGGATATACATATTTACATATTGCTTTGAAATGTGTGTACGGCTTTAAATTAGCTATATTGTGTTAACTCCTAATTAAACAATTCTGCAAATAAATGTGACTGTGATTTCTGCACTGATTTTCAAATTCTGATTGACAAAGAAAACGTTTAAAAGGGTTCTGTCAGGCACTTCACGTTACCTTTTAGAGGTTCCAATCATGAAATAAGTTTTTTTTTTTCATTTATTAATTAATTAAAATCAAAATAACCCATTAAACATGCAGCATTATTCACTCATTTAACACATTTCTCCATTGAACCAATTGGGCATAAAGGGTTCTTCAAAACTGAGTCAAGAACTGTAGTGTAGGGTTCAATGTTATGAGCAAAAACTGACACATTTCTGATATGAAAAATCTATCATAAATTCTTCAAATAAATTAATGATATGCTACAAGTGAATTTAGGCAAAGTGGACATTCATTTTGAGATTTTCCAAAGATTGCATGTTATTAATTAGTGTTTTTAAAGAATTTTATTTGTAATTTTAAAATTTCAAATTTTATAATAGATTTTTTTTAAAGTGTTAAATGAGTAAATGTAATCAAAAGGTACAAATGTGAGAAAACTAACATATACAGTTAAACATGTCAACTGATATAAACTGAATTTCTAATATCCCCTAATAATTGTTACGGCTCTGATATTATGGATCTCTAGTAATTTTATGAGACAACATGCAACCCTGTGCATTTTAGCTAGTTGACATTCATTTAAATTCAAGTCATTTGGAGACTCTGTGTGTGGCCTGTTCAGGTATCAGATAATCTTGTCTCGCCCAATTTCAGTTTCAAAACACTGGATTCTCATCCACGTACACTGGTCTCTGTCTCATGAGGGATGGTCGTAGTATTAACAGAGGAAACACACACACACACACAGAGAAGAAGCAAGTAGAAAAAAGGAGGAAAGGCCTCTGTGGAGGGCCTACCAGCAGTCTGACACGTTTTCTCTTTTCCTCTTTCCCTCCCTATCCTAATTATTGCTATTTTGGGCACTTGGGGCCACCAGACATAGACTAGCTGTTGACAGACAACCCATGGTGAATATAAACTACTAAACTACTAAACAGGGCCGCTGAAATCTGCCAAGATGTCTGTCAACAGAGACTGGGAACAAATTGTTGCCACTGATTACTCTAATTAGTGTAAAATGAGTGTGTGTGCTCATTTTTGACAATCCCGCCTTCTCGCTTCTCCCCTATAAGTACTTGAGTTCCAAATTTAGAACAATAAATTTCTAAAGAGTTCAGTGCCAGCACCAATATAAGCGGTTTTTTTCTATATGTCTGTTATTTTAGGCTGCGTATTTTCATTGTAGCCTATATATAACATTTATTGTAGACGAAGTTTTGGAAAAAAGTTCAGATGATGGAATCGGTGGTTCATTTTCAGCACTTCATTTGTTTATTCAGTAAAATGCAGAGTGCATTGAACTACTCTGATTTCATCCGAGGTATGGATCCGTTTTTTTCCACAGTGCTGTTCACTACACTTGCAATTCATTAAATTGAAAATGTATTTGTCAACTGGTTTACAGCCTGCTCTCAGCTTTGTCTTATGGATGTTGAGTAGGTGAAAAGTGCATGCTCTTTTTTCTTTTTCTTTTAGTGACTACTGTGTGTACATCTACTAGTTATTACAAAACAAAATGCAGAACATTAAACCAAACACTCAATTTAAACCACAGACGTGACTGGGCATAACAGTAATGTAATGTAATGCTTTGTAATGCTTCGATAGACTGTTTATATGTGTTTGGTATTTTATCTGTTTTTTTTAATCTTACTTTACATTACTTTCAAATGTTTCCAACATTGTTCTTATTTGTAAGTGCAATTTGTACAAAAATGTGCATTATTCTTTATTATGAAATGTCAACTGGTTAAAGTAATTTCAGGTGGTACTATAACAAAAAATTGTCTTGTAACAAACATTTTACATTATCTCTGCAATGTGCTTAATTTTCTTGAATTCTCCTGTCAATAAACAAAAATTAATATATTTTCCAAAACATACTTTGTCATTTTTTGCTAAATATAATTGACTGTTTTAGAATTTGTCATTAATGTTTTGTATTGTTTTACAGTGAACTGTGACGGGCATACTTTAGAATCTTGAAATTAACATATCACATCACATAAAAAATTCACAGCCCTTTCTTTTATAAATGCTGGGTGTGTAATATCTGAAATGTTGATTAAAAACAGCCAGTAATCATTATCAGAATGGATGAGCTATTTCACAGAATCTGCTCAGTTGTGCCTCCTATTGGGGAAGATAAACAACGTGGTAAAGCAAATGTTTGTGACAAAAACTTCTGGTGTCTCCGACTTGCCATCAGGTTCTAAGGATTTACCTTGTTTGACCAATAACATATGTCTTGTTTAGTGAACAATTATAGTTTTCATATATCATTTATCATATAAGACATTAAAAGTGTTAACTCAAAAGACCTTTTTTAAAAAAAACAAGGTCATGGTGAGTGTTGCATCTCATTTCGGAGCAGATTCGAGGTGTTGCAACTTGCTGATGGTGGTTTACTAATGTATTTAGGTGTTATATGATATTCACGCGTGGGTCTGTCAGGAAATAAATTCAGACTGTGCACGTTTAAACCATAGACTGGTTTAAACAAGCTATATGTGTGGGGTATGAATCGATATATAATAACACATTTTTAAAAAAAAAAATTCTTCCCATTTCTTTGTCGTTTCCTGAACACTGCAATAAGCGCAGAAATGTCCTCTTTTTCTTTTAAAAGTTAATCTAGTTGCTTAATAGAATTCTCGTGGTTTTCTCAGGTTTCTAATCGAATGCGTCATAAAAAGGGGAGGAGTCTGATTCATAGTGAAAGCTTGTTTGGGCGTAGTGTTAAAACGATACAGTCTTTTTATTCTTAGCAAAAGAGTATAGCGAAAGTGAAGAAAATTATTTAAAACTATATTTTCCATAAATCCGAATAATCACTGCGACAAGAATAACTACTCTGTGGAGATTTTTTCCCCTAAGGTTTGTTTGAGGAGTTTCAAGCCTGCCTCAGGAGCTGAGATGTAAGTGAGAGTTTTTATGGTGGATTAACATATATATTTATATACATATATTTATTAATTGTTTGACCCTTTTTGAAGCCTCTACTCTACAGCGTAGGACAACGTTACGTTTTAAAGGAAACCCTTTTGGGGTATTTTTGTTCGCTAAATTGTTAATTGGCGATATAATTTACATTTATAATAAATGTTCTTAATTCATTTTGATTAAATAGTCTCTTTTTCGAGAGCCATTTAGGGACTTTGGATCAGAATCTACATTTCGTTTCCTTTTTCGCCAATGCTTGGCAATATTTGCCGTTTTCTTTTGTAAGGAAAAACAGTGTAGGCTGACTCATACGATAAACACAATATAATATCTGTTGGCACACCCACTGACGTTGACGTCATAGTATTATTGCTTCAGTGTGTTTCTCGCCATCTAACAAAAAAAAAAAAAAAAACTAAAGACGATAGTTAAATGTTTGGCAGCCCACGAATTTCCTTCAAGATCCGGTTAGGCTTTCTTATTTCCTCATGTAAACCTGGATCTTTTCATTTTAATTTGAGCTGCTGTTCTTTTGGACCTGTTTTGCTTGTTTCCAGCGATTGTAGTGCTCACAACACAACTTCCCTACATTTTCTTCGCCATTATAGTGATCGTGGTGCTGATATACAGGCGTTGCCTCTGCAAATCGCACATCTGCCTTCAACATGTCTGGACCAGGTAATGACAATGATCTGTTTGTATTTTCCTTGAAATTCAACAGCATGTTTGTGGATATAGGAAATGCAGCAGACAGTGAGTTTTGCAATAGCTGCCCCACAGCACCCACCTGCTCAACTCATTCAGTTGTCAATCATTTGTGCTGAAAACTGTCCACACTGTCTATTTACATTTTTCCTCTCAAGTGTGATTTGAGCTGTTTCAATGAAGCTGTGAAACTGAAGGTGAAAACATTTTCTCTAGAGGTCAGTGGGAAAGGAATGCAGGAAGTGTAGCCCTACAAAAGTGGCTGTGTTCCACATTTATAAGTTTCCACTGACTATGTAGGGAATGTGGGGGATGTCTGTGATCATACACCAGGAAATGGCTGTGGCTTTAGTTTTACCTTAAGCATGTTTGTCTGATCATACAAAACTGCTAGCTGTAAATATGTGGTCTCTTCGGTGCCTGTTGGCCAAAATGTAGTAGATTAAACTCAGTTTTTAAACTAATGTATGTGTAGTCATGATAAGGTGATCTAAATCAGCCAGTGCATGAGCAAGAACAAGCTAACATACTGTAGGTGTATCAAATAAAAAACTATATGGTCTTTGAAACTGTAATTTTAAATATATGATTTTCAACAACAACAACAAAAATCATATTTCCCTTAACATTCTGCCAGTGCCGAGGTTGACCACATCAAATTTGAAAGATAAAATCGGTAAATAGAGAGTTAAAATTATCCCACTTGCCCAGGTTGTTATCCCTTTAAAGAAGTGATGACTGCTTTATGATATATTGTAAATACATTTTTTCAATTTTATTTAAAGGGAAAATAGTCCCCAAAAAAACAGGGTGGACAATAAATAGAGGGACAAGCTAAAGACAGATTTAGAGATTGTAATTGTTAAAATAGATGTAATAAATGGTATAATAATATACATTAAAGAGTATCATACTGATCCTCAAACAATGTAAAAAAGAAAAGACAAATGGTGATATATGCTGGTTTAAAATGCTGTAAAATCTTATTTTTTAACAACATCAAAATGCTTGGAGTCCAATTTGTGTTATTTATGACCAAGACTTTAAAATTTAAAATTGATATTGTTCATAATTTTAAGGCAGGAAGATCATGTTCTGTACGGGGCAAAGGAAATGCACTGAATCACAGAAATGACTCTATCATAAGAGTAAATGTATCATGCACTTAATTCAGAGCAGATGATTGTGTTTTATCTTTCTTATTAAAAAATATTCCATATCCCATCTACACCAGACTGTATTTTGCTGCTAAATCGGCAGTCAAGTGATTCCTTAACCACATTAGGTGTCGTTCTTAGGAGCAACTGTGTTCTTAACAAGCTGGGGAATTCAAGCTAGCTTCGCCAAGCAGACTGACACTATTTAGTCCATGTTAAGAGTGGATCTTTCTGTTGCAAAAGAGCATGCCTCATCCATTGTCTTGGTGAATTACTCAAGTCATGAAATGTTTATTTAAGTAGCACTGAAAACAGGAATGGTAAGAAGGGAGTGTTTAAAAAAATACACTCACAAAACATGTGGTGTCAATGTCTTGTAAATGTCAATGGTTTGATTAGGGATGGTCAAGGATTATGCTGTCTGCTTTGAGAGAGTGACTTGGGGGAGGGTTGCAGTGCCATAGAAGAACTATGTTCTTAATGGAACCATCGACGCCAATGAAGAACTTTTTGTTTTTAAGAATGTATTCAAATGTACTTATGATTCTCTTTTCATTGAATTTGAATAGTGGATGTCTGAAGGCAATTTATTGAGCTAGTCTGAATAAAAAATATAAATTTTTCCCCCAGCACTTAACTTAATGCTTTGTGCAATGGATGTGATTTATGAACGGGAAGATAACATGATGGAAGCAGGTTGCAATTCCATGTGGCAGGTCTAGAGAATCAAATTAGTAACGATTGAGGGCTTAGATTAGAATGTGAGCTCGGTTGGTCTGCCAGACGAATCCTAAAAGCGCCCCTGCCATTTATCGGTAAGCTTCATAACTTCACCAACAAGCAATGTGTCGTGAATTCTGTCCACCACATTGGTGCAATTTCTAACCATTACTGCTTCAACAATCTCTTAATTCAGTGATTCCACTGTGTAAGTGGTCAGGAATTGTTGGGTTAACTACACGTTCTCAACCTTAAAGGCCAAGTTCGACTATTTACACTTTAAGCCCTGTTTTAAGATCTTTCTGATGAAATAGAATGGTAAGATTGAAATTGGGCTGCCAACACATGCTGCTGGCCCGAGACTTTTTCTGTGGTCCGGTTTCAGTTTCGGCCTGTTTGTGGAGGTACACTTAATAGACAATATCATTGATGCTTAGTCTTTAAAGGCTTCTTTCAATGGCCCCATAATGCAGATTTGTGGTTTGGTTTTAGAAGTCAGCAATCTATCACAAAGCCGGCACCTTTCAAATAATGTCCCATGATGCTAAGGGTTGTGCCTCAAAAGAACCTGAGAGACCTTTGTGATGAAAGAGCTTTATTCCATTCAAATTCATTCCACCCCAAAAGGCTGGTGAAAGATTTGAATATTTCAAAAGCTGAGCTTCTTCGTAGGAAAAATGGCAAGTCTTGGGTTTGTTCAAGGGGAGGGTTTCCCCTTCTCAGGGCTTCTGAGATACACTACCATTTAAAAGTTTAGGGATGGTTTTTGAAAAGTCTCTTTTGCTCACCAAAGCCACATTTATTTTAATAAAATACATCACAAACATTCAAATAACTGTTTTCTATTTATTTATTATTATTATTTAATAAATCCTCGTAATTGCAAACCAAATTTTGCCGTCAGAGCCAGTTTTCAGAATCATTCTAATAAGCTGATTTAGAGATCAACAAACATTTCTTATAGCTATCAATGTTAAAAACAGTAATATTTTTGTGGAAACAATGGTACTTTTTTTCAGGATTTCTTCCATAAGTAGAAAATTCAAAAGAACAGCATTTGTTTTAAAAATATTTGTTGTAAAAGTCTTTAGTGTCACTTTGATTCATTTATTACATCCTTTTTTTAATAAAAGTATTCATTTCTTAGCAACAACAGAACTGTTGAGTGGTTGTGTAGATGGGCGAAATGAAAGAAGTGTCCTCTATTTGGCTCAACATTGCTACATCATTATCAAGAAATCAACTACAAGATTTATAATCTTAAAAAATGTATACAAGAATAGTTTGAACTACTATCTGATAGACAGACAGATCTGATTTTCTGATGGGCTTCTTTGATGCTGGTGTTCAAAAGTATGCTTTAACTTATTCTCAAAAATTATATTATATAATTTGAGGTTGAAACTGAGCCTTCAAAACAAACAAACATCAGAAAAGGTACTTTGTTTATTAGATGATTTGCCATGGGTATCCCTTTATTATAAATTAAAAGTTTTAAGGGTTGAAATTTGAGTTAATGATTAATTATATATTTAAAAAATAAAGTTTGTTATACAGAAATGACTTATTTGTCCTAATTGCTGGCACTCAGTTAATGCCTCATTTTCATTTATATGTCTGAAAAAAAACATAGTGTGGTTGTTGTCAATATTGTTACAATGATTATTCATGGCCCTTTTTGTTATTGGTGGCTATTTTTGTTTTTTTTGTTTTTTCCATTGGAATGCCTCGCATGTACGCTGCAGTCTAAAATAGATCCAGTCCACAGAACATGGGAGGCCTGCAATAACCATCTCTAATCTAATCATACAGGAATTACCCAGCATACATGCATAATTCTGTGTGTCTGTATTTGAAGAGTTCAGATGCAAAAGCCTCTAAATGCCATTTGAAATTTTCTACTAAAATGACCATTTTTATCAAGCTTGTATATTTAAGTTCAGTAATTTCACTTAAATGACAATTAATAGGTAATCTTCATTGCCATTTAAGTGAAATTACTGAACTTTAATATACAAGCTTGATAAAAATGATCATTTTAGAAGAAAATTTCAAATGGCACTTAGAGGCTTTTGCATCTGAACTATTTCATTTATTGATTGAAAGAGAATAAATCAGTCAGTTGTTCCAGTCATTTTACAATCCACTGCATACCAACTCCGATCCCAGTGATTAGGCATTTAGTGTTGGGATTTTCATTGACAGCTTGAATACAAGCTCATACGTAACATACATTCAAAGTCTTCAGGACTTTCTAATCTCCAGCATTTCAGGGTCTGTTTATGATTTAAGACTAAAAAGATGCTGACTTATGCGAAGTAACAAAGTACCAGGCGGGTGTAAATCAACAACAGAGTAGCTCAAAGACTACAATATGTTTAGAGTTTATGACTTTAAGCCACAATCTTAAAGAGCCATACAAGCACAAAACCAACTCCATAATCTGCACAAAATCATCCCCATTCATGACATAACACGGCACAAATCTAGCAGACTTGCATGTACCAAATGTGTGATTTAAATAAACTACTAAACAAAAGTCAAGTCCAGATACTGTACCTTATGATTTAAACTTTGTTCCCTCCTGATTTTTACATCATTGCTTAATATTTCTTTTCATAGTAAAGCTAAATAAGCATCATTCTAACATTTATGGTTTTCTCTCTTTGCATTTAAAATTGTGTTAAACCAGGCTACCCATCTCCAAACCAGCCTCCGTATCCCATGCCCCAGCCAGGCGGACACTCCATGCCCCCTATCCCGTGGGAGGTTATGGAGATCCTGGATATGTGCCCCCACCTGCAGGGTTTCAAGTAGGGTACCAGCCAGTTCCAGATCAGCCAGTTATGTATCAGCCTGGTCCAGTTGGACCAGGTAGTCCAGCATCACACCAGGGCCAGCCGTATGGAGGTAAGCATGTCTAATTTATACTTAATTAACAAATGCGTTTTAAAAAACGGTGGTAGGTTAAAGGTTTATTATCTATACTATTAAATATACATTATATATTAGTATACTATATGTATATACATACTACTATAATATATCTTAAGTCCTTAAAAAGCTATTATTTACAATCATTGCTGAAATAATTTTAATAGTATGGATTCATTGAAAATGTGTTTTTCTAATATCCACACATTCTGATGAACTTTAATCTTATGAAGACAATGCAAAGCATGTTTTGCATTATGCAAGCTGAGTAATTGTAATGTGTCTTGATCAACCTTCTCTAGCACCTGTAGCTGCACCAGTGACAGTGCCTGCTGGAGTACCACCTGGTCTGGAGTACCTCACTCAGGTAGGCCATGTCTTTTGGTGTATTAAAGTATTATTTATGAGTATTATGAAAGTATTATGAACTTCCCTGAATGCCACCACAATGTCATTGGTCTTAGAAGGAATCTTGGGATTTTATTCTCTGTGCCAAGAGTTTCTAAGTTGGGAGGCGTATCTGTGTGAAAGAAGCATGGTGAATGCAATAGATGCCGCATCTGTAGTTGATGATAAATTATTGAAATGTATGAAATTACTATTATTTTATTTACAATAAAATGTGCTAAGTTGCATGTGCAAAAAATATGATACTATTATATTACACGCATGATGCCTTCAAAAATTGAATAACTACACAAAACAAACCAGATGAGCATTCATTCATCCTTTTATAAAAGGGGAATTTAAAAAAAAAAAAAATTGTAGGAAAGGTACATCTCCATCTTCCTTGTTTCTTGTTACTAGTATATTCTTTGCATTTCAGATTGACCAGATACTTATTCATCAGAAAGTGGAGTTGTTAGAGGGTAAGTCTTTTTGTTTATTATTTATATGTACAATGTTGTGCCTGAACGCGTTCATATTTTGGGCAAACGTGAACTGAACATACTGTATTACTGCCTGATGAACGTTACTGTGAACTCGTTCATTCTGGTGACTGTGAAAGCACGCTCTCTCAGTTTAACTTTTGTACAATAGGGTGCCAGATTTCTATAGAGCACATATATATAGCACATACAGATTTCTATAGAGCACATTCTATAGAGATTTCTATATTTTGTAAACAGGCCTTAATATGTAGCGAAAAGACACCCAATCTGGCAACACAAGCCACCAGTGTCGCACCTCGGCCGCCGTCGACAAAGCAGCGAGCGAGGAGGTGTTGCATGATCATTTAAACTGATTTCATGATGAGGTCGGTGAGGATGAGAAAAAAAGTACATTTCTGTGCAAACTTTGCCAGTCGATAAAATAATTGTGGTTGTAAATGGGCTGTGGCAATAATTTAAAAACAAAAAAAAAAAAGCTTGCAACATGAAAAAAAAGAACTATGAATTAGTTAATTTTTTGAAGTATGAACTGAACTAGTTTATTTTAAAATGTTTGAACTGAACTTTGAACTAGTTCATGTAGAAAGTGAACTTTCCCAATGCTGTATATGTAGTTGAAATGGGTTTACTATATTTCATTAAACACATGCTGCCCGTTTCTATTTTTTAACCCTGAGACAATTTTATTCAATCTTGCTTTTTTTTGCTACATTGTTTAAACCAGAGACTTGTTTTAACTCATAGTTTAATTGAAAAAAAAAAAAAAATTCAACTTCTCTGCATACATTTCTGTCCTCTACAGCATTCCTTGGCTTTGAGACCAACAACCAGTATGAGATCAAGAACAGCCTCGGTCAAAAGATCTTCTCTGCCAAAGAAAAAAATGACTGCTGCACACGCAACTGCTGTGGTGCCCTGCGCAGCTTTGACATGAAGATCAAAGACAACACTGACCGAGAGGTCATACGAACTCATCCGACCTTACCGGTGTGTCTCCTGTTGGTTCCCCTGCTGCCTGCAAGAGGTATGCCTAGCAGACAAGTCATATCAAAGCTAATGTAAGGTTAACCCTAGATTGCATAAAGTGGGTGTGTTGAATTATGACTCAACACAGTATTTTTGGATAAATGTTTTGTCAATAATAATGTAAGGGAGTCACAGTTAAGACAAAGACCATCATGCTCAATAAAGAACAGGTGTCAAAGGTGAATTTCAGTCATTTGTAAGAGTTCACTAAAGACAAAGTTTTCCACACTTGCAGAGGTCATATGAGATTAGTAAGAGGACCCAGCCTAGAATTTGCTTAAGATACAGAAAAACTAGTACTTAAGTTATAGCTGTAGTTCCCAAAGTGGGTGTCGTGACAACTGTCTAGTGGTGCTGCAGAATCTCATCTTTTTTCCAACTTAAATAGCTTAAAATAACTATCCTACCATATAATACATTTTTATAACATATATTTAAAAAATATGTCAAAACACCAACATGTGAGCACGTCCAAACGAATATAAATAAGTGAAACAACGATGATATATATATGTATATACGTACACACATATATATATATATATATATATATATATATATATATATATAAAACCTATTTAATGTTTAACCTATTTAATTAGGTTAGAGACTGAGGCTATGTTTACACGGAAACGATTCTGAAGAGAAAACGCAAAAGTAGCGTTGCGTCATCACTTTTTATTCTGCGTTTTGTGTGAGAAATTCACGTGCAAATGGTGACGCAAAAGTGTGTGAAATTCAGTGTAGTATGCACTTCAGGTGGCTAGGAGTGCATACTATAACAACACCAAGTCCACGCGCCTGCGTACAACCTTCACTGTCAAGCAGACTTTGGCGTTTTACCGTTTACACAGGAACGCGACGGTGGAGCGTTTTAAGATTTCCACTCTGGAGGGTGGTTTCACTTTTTTGCGTTTTTAAGCCTCTAAAACGCCGTCGCCGTGTAAACGAAAGGCACATCCGATAAAATATTTTACGTTTTCACCCGCGAGCGTTCTCGCGTAAACAGGGCCTGAGGGCCGCAGGAGAGCAGCGCGAGGCCGGTGACGTGATTACTGATGAGCGACACCTGTGAGATGCACTGGTCTTGTATCTCTCATGGAGGAACGGGAATTTTCTTAGCAATGTTAAAAGGCACATCAACCGATCACTTTTATAGCGTTCACGAAAACACTACATTCAGATTTACCAATCAGAATTAATTCAGTTAGATTGAATGTAAACAATGAATGGCGACTGCAGAAAGCAAAAGCTGAATCCCGGACATCGACGGTCGAACTTGTCCGGAAAAAGAGGACGATAACCCCTTAAGTTACCACTCAGTTTTCTCCACAGAACAAGAGCCTGCTTGCTTGGCTTCCAAAAAAGATGGCCGACAATATGTGTAATCCCAATCCTCCATAATGCATCCATCTACGTATTCAGTACCTTCGTCCTTATTTTCAAATAGTTTCTGCTATTAAAATCAGACGCACTGGCACTGATCTGTGATAGGTCTGTTAGTGCCTAAGGTCCAATTTGGTGGTTTGAAAGGGTGGGGGCTAGTGGTTCTAGTCTTTACAGAATCCCCCTCTTACACTTCCTCCTACAATGACATAAAATGAAGATTTTTGCGTCATTGTAGAAGGAAGTGAAAAGGGAAATAGTGTATTTCTCTCGTCTCTGGGGAAAATGAGTGAGGATTGCACAACCATTAAATAGTATGACTGGGTTTCCAACAATGGAAAGCTTAATGCAAATGGGTGGAGTGTCCCTTTAAAGAACCTTACCGGCACACACAGCTATTAGCTTAAAATCTATTTGGGTTTTGCTATCCATTTATCATTTGTTGTATATACTGTAAATAACAATGTGCTCTTTTGAATGTCACCTTCAGATGGAGGTACAGGCCCCCCCTGGAACAACCATAGGGTATGTGAAGCAGGACTGGAACCCCTGTTATCCAAGATTCTCCATCCAGGGGCCCAACAAGGAGACTGTGATGAAGCTCGAAGGACCCTGCTTGGCATGTAACTGCTGTGGTGATGTGAACTTCGAGGTAACTATTTAGAATTGTATTGAAATTGAAATTCAAAGGCAGATGTTATGACACCAAGAAAAATCTTGCAAGCAAAAAAGCTGGTGGGTTCTCACCATAAATACTTATTTCTTTCTTTAGCTCAAAGGCAAAGACGGTAGCGGGAAGCCTATTGGTCGAATCAGTAAGCAGTGGAGCGGCCTGTTAAAGGAGGTCTTCACTGACACTGACAACTTTGGCATTCAGTTCCCTCTGAACATGGATGTTAAGATGAAGGCTGTACTTTTGGGCACTTGCTTCCTTATTGTGAGTATTAAATTATTTGAGTATTAAACAACACATTTAAAGGACAACTCCGGCGCAAAAAGAACCTTTGGTCTAATTACACATTGTTACCGAGTCAACCGTTATCTGAGATTTGTTTTCATGATTGCCGAATGCAAATAGTTTTATCCCTAAAAACAGTTTAGCTTATAATGTTAGTATAACGCTAGTATATTGGGCATAGAGTAATGACAAATAAAAATTGCTTGTTATTACCACTAACAAGGCTCAAAATAGCCCCACAGTAACACAGTAGCATAATAAGGGTCCCTACATTCAAACCGAAGCATTGAGAACTTTGTCAGTGTCCATACAGTTTAATAAGAAGATATTTTATCCACAGAGTCAACTTCGCGAATACAGGAAGAAACCATCTTTGAAATATAGTCTCTACCAGTCGATCTACGAACCCCGATCCAAGTGCGCTGAACTGTGCAGAATCTCATACAGTCCGTTGTTTCCGGAAGAAACAAAAACACGAACCATTTTCTTGTCTTCAATATGTACATGTTGCCTACTGGTCACGCTCACCTTATCACCTTATTCACATCTCACCAGCGCACTTGGATTTGCGATCGTAGATCGACTGGTAGAGACTATATTTCAAAGATGGCTTCTTCCTGTATTCGTGAAGTTGACTGTGTGGATAAAATATATTATTATTAAACTGTATGGACACTGACAAAGTTCTCAATGCTTCGGTTTGAATGTAGGGACCCTTATTATGCTACCGTGTTACTGTGGGGCTATTTTGAGCCTTGTTAAGTGGTAATAACAAGCGATTTTTATTTGTCATTACTCTATGCCTATATACTGAGCGTTATACTCTAGCATTATAGGCTAAACTGTATTTATAGATAAAACTATTTACATTCGGCAATCATGAAAACAAATCAGATAACGGTTGACTTGGTAACAATGTGTAATTAGACCAAAGGTTCATTTTGCGCCGGAGTTGTCCTTTAATGATCCACACATGCTATGGTAGTGCTTGGTAATGCCGTAGAGGGCATTCTAGTATGTATAAGATCACAGATCCTTTGCCATTATGCAACTATGATCAATATAAAAATGTAAATCACATGGACTAGAACAGGGTTTCTCAACTCCAGTCCTCATGACCACTGCTCTGCATATTGTGTATGTCTCCCTTATTTAACACACCTGATTCAGATCCTCAGCTCGTTAGGATAGGATGTCTATCCTAACGAGCTGAGGATCTGAATCAGGTGTGTTAAATAAGGGAGACCTGCACAATATGCAGTGCAGTGGGTCGCGAAGGACTGGAGTTGAGAAACCCTGGACTAGAACACATTTTTCCCCACTGGATATCTGTTCTAACTCTCTGACTTTGCTCTCTTTTTCTTTTCATAGGATTTCATGTTCTTTGAAAAAGTTGGAGACACAAACCAGCGCAATACTGTGTTCTCTTAGAGCTCCTGAAAAGTTATTTATAAAGGAACAAATTTAATCACTAACTCTCATCACTTCGCAAACATTTAAGGTATTTTTTAAACTGATGAAATTCCCAGTCTATGGATGGCCTCTAAGTCTGGACTTCCTTTATTTCCTGTTTTCTTAAGTAACCAAACCTTATAGAAAGCTGCCACTGCAGTGAACCCGAAGGACATGTTCATGGTCATTTTATAATGTTCACACGACCAGCAATATTTATAATGACAGCCGAGGTATCCTGAGTAACTGTTCACTGGTGCCTTTAAAACAGTCATTGCCTAGAGTAAATCACTGAACATATTACTGTTACAGCACAAGCAGCTAGCATTTGTATGTTTTTGTTAACTTTTTTCTTAGAAATAAACCATATGCATGTTTTTTTATTTATCACACATAAGGTTACATATATTTTTCTGTCTTTTAGAAGGAAATTCACTTTTATTGTGCTAAATACATAGCATTTTTGTAAATGTACACAAATGTTCCTACACATACAAATAAGGCATGATGTTAATGGGCAGTACTACAACTAGCAAGTTACTGACTTGAGGAAAAATACAACCAAGTTGTTGCATGGTTTTAAAACAGAGTTTTAAAGCAGGGTTTTTTTTCGGTGTGTGAAGAAATAGTGTCCTACAGGATGCACTTGGAAAACCAGTCTCCCATTCAACCACTCTCAAATCTTACAATGGTCTTATATATTAAATGTTTGCCAATTAAATAAATGAGTAGCATGAAATACAAATTACAATTCAGGAAATTCTTTTAAAAACTATTAAGTAAAACTATAATTCAGTTTTCTGTAGTTACATATGGCTATGTTTTTGTCCTAGTTTGATGTATAGGGACTGGCCTTCTATCAATAAAGGAATATATAAAATTTAGATAACAATATAAAAATATGGAGAGTTTGGAGTGTTAACAGTTTTTGTTTAACGTCTGTGTTTTGGTCCCTATTTTGCTTAAACTTTGATATTTTCTCACATTATAGACTGCAAATTAGAGTTGATCTCTAATGTAAGTAGGCTATCAGTTACATTGTAACAATAATAGTAAGACATCAGTTAAAAAATGTTGTACACAAATGTTCTCTGTTTTTCTATGATTAACATAGAAAATGTATAAATCACAAATTTTCTATGTTAATCCTATTTACCAGCACAGTAGCTAATTACTAATTAGTTCAACTGACCGTTACAAAACTCCCTGGTCTACCTATTAATAATCAATATACATGTGCGTCTATGTGTTTATATTCATTTCTATATTGTACAATATTAGTGTAACATTATACATAATAAACATATAATAAAATAATGTTGGAAATTTGTGTGTTTTTTTTAATGACTGGATCTAGGAAAAGAAAAAGAAAAAAATAGTGTTCATTTAACACTGAGGCTTTTTATGGGGTTAAGATAAAAAAAATACATTATTTGTTTTTTAATCTGGATTACAGATTTAATAATCTGTAAATTCAGTTTATGGATCTATAAAAATAATAATAATAATAATTTGTCCAGCAGATTTTCCAGAGAATGTCTTTTTATTTTTATTATTTATTTTTTTATTCATTTTATGAGAATGTCTTTTTTTTGGTCCTGCAGCAGATTTTGTTTTAAAATAGAAAAGTACTGTCGAATTAAAAATATAATCTGTTAAATTATTTCCAGGAAATACAGTAATTTACTTTAAAACAGCCACATTCACTAAATTAAACTTAAGTGATTTGAAAATGAGTGATTTTCCCTCAGATATTAGTGAAAGTTTATTGCACTTACTAGAATAGTAAGTAGAATAGCACTTACTAGAGTACAAACTCAATAGAGAATACATTTTAAAAGTTTTTTTATTATTATTGAATAGGAGCACTCAAAATAAATGAACGAAAGGTAGTGCACTTTTACAAAATTTATCTATATTTCGTTTACTTCTAATTATTGTGTTTTTTGACTTGAAATGTTATTTTCTATTAAGGTCTATGTAATTATGTCTCAACTTAACAGAAAAAATCCAAACACAAACCACTTATGTTTAGTAAAAAATTCTTACCTCCAGAGGGTGGCAGTATAGTGCGAGTCAACTGCCATTTTGCCCGAATTTAATTTAATTGTGTTCAATCATGTAAAAATTAAGTTCACTTAATCCGCTTGTGTTGGATTACATGATTTATTTGTGTTGTGTTAACTAAAACTGGACGGTGCTTGTTAGTTCCCAGCATGCTTTGCATATGGTTGAATTAAGAGAGAATAAATGTTTTTTTTTTTTTTTTGAGAAAATAAGAAAAGGGGAATACTTGATAGAGTGTAATTGTGTTTAGTGTTCAATTAAATTTGAATTATTAGAACCATTTAAATTACAGTTTTTTTAGCTGTGGATTGCAATATTTGTACTGTTTGGTTGAATGAGCATGTTGATATTAGCAGTCAAGATGCTAGTATATGCTACTGCTAGCAAATAGTTGGTTATTGTCTATCAATTTAATTATGTGTCACTCATATAAATTAAATATTATTGAATGAATATTTAAAAAAACAGGAAGCCTTTAAAAATCACTTTGAGACTACTTTTATATAATAGGGTCGCTTTATGTTGAAGTTACATGAACAAATTATGTTAGTTTAACATAAATCAATTATGTGGAACCTGTTGATTAAAAATATATATATATATTAAAGCCAACATATAATGTTTTTTGAGTGTAACATTCCTTTTAGGCAATGCTTCGTCATTTTGTTTTTTAAGGTATTGTACAGTTGTAAATGTTAGTTATTTTAGCTTTAGCTGACATCTGAAGTCCTTTATTTATATACATATTATGGGTTATGCATGTAAAAATGTTGTTGCACTGTCTATATCCTGCACACAAAGACTACAGGATAGACTGTGCAACAACATTTTTTGATGTCAACAAGATGCTCTTGTTTTTGTACAACCAGTTTACCTTTATCAGTCGATTCTCAACGTCATTGTTCACAAGTATCTTTACACTCACACAAAATATGTAAGCTTGGCATAAGTAGGTTATTATCTTTCTTGTTTTGTCTTATTTTAAATAATTTTAAATAATCTTGATGCCCCCTAATTTGTTAAGAACCACTAACTTACATTACAACTGCGTTCCCAGGTTCATATTTTAAAGGATTAGCCAAAAAGCAACAACAACAAAAAAAAAACAGTGTAATTAGATCATTAAGTAGCCTAGTTCTTTTTGTAGATTTGTGTATCTATTTTGATCAAAATCATATGCCAAATTCAGAATAGACCAACAGTTTGTGTTAAATTACATAAGTTACATGAATAAATAATGGAAGACTAATCTGAAGTTAATAGCACTTTAGAAAAATAACTAATTTAGATTATTTCATTAAGTTTGTGGTGCTTTGTATATTATACATGCTAAAATCTCTTATCTCACATTTGACCTGCTAAGACTGGTAATGTGAGGCATGAGGGTAATGGGATTAAAAAGGAATCTTGCACCTTTCTCAGGTTGTTAATTTGAATATGTAAGAAAAGGGGAGGGGATACTATAAAAACAGAAAGTGCAAGTGCATTTAGGCCACAAACATTTGTCTTTGTATCTGCGCTAAACGAATGGAAATCACAAATTATTAATTTCTTTATCCTAACAATCATTCCAACACCAAGGAACTTGTTTTTTGGTGGAGCATCCTAAAAGGTAAGACCTTGTGCAGAGATTTAATAGGTAAGGGATCATTTACCATTGGTCTTTGTAATTGTTGGAAATGTTTCTGCCTTCATTTGGACACAATTTTGTGTAAAGATATATTTTATTTTCCCTCCATCACCACAGAGGTTGTGCATCTTCTATGACAAAAGGTGATTGTGCAGTCCAACAGACTTGTCTTCAAAATGTCAGAACCAGGTACTGACGTTTTATACGTTTTAAATAATAATGGTAACACTTTACAAAAAGGTCTCATTTGACTAGATTACTCGATTAAAGACGCATCTCTTCAGCCAGGCATTCATATAATTTTTTTTCTCACAGTTACTGTAAATTTGGCCTCTAGTTCATAAACGACTTGATTTGACTCGACTCATAAAAATTCGACTTGACTCATAAAACTTGACTTGACTCATAAAAATGTTCACATGCATTAAATGTTAACAGATACAACTTTTGATCTTAAAAATGCATTAGATATAAGACTAATAAATGCTAATAAATGCATTGTTCATTGTTAGTTTAACTAATGTGATTAACTAATGTTAACAAATAAAACCTTGTTTTAAAGTGTTATAATAATAATAATAATAATAATAATGTCTTTATTTAGGTTAGCAGTCACAGTTTTACTTTAAGTGATTTGTCTTCTTTGAATTACATTGTTTTCAGTCTAAACAACTGATGGCAGGTATGAAATGCACATTAACAAGTTTTGGCACATTCTATGTAATACATTGTGCTTATGTGTTTTTGCTTTGTCTGGCAACTGTGAGTGGCTTCTACTTTCTTTTTCTCTGCTGTATAAGTCCCTGGATAGTTATACTTTCACCTTCAAACCATCAAGTTCAATATCCTAAAACCAGGCCATATGACAGCTTTGTTTGATGAACAGACCAAAGTGGTTATTCCCTGAACATCTCACCACCCACTGTAGCTCGCCTCAAATCATTCTCACTCAGATTCAGTTTTGGTGTGTAAAGATGGAGGTCTGTGATCTGAAACTCAGAAGATGTCTTGTCATCCTAAACTAGGTTGCCCACCCCAAAATGACCATCCAAATCCCATGCCTCAGCCTGAAGGTCCTGCACCAGCTCCTCCTGCAGAGCTCCAGCCAGTGAACCAACCAGATCTAAGCAATCCAGCACCTCACCAGGTTCAGCCATATACAGGTAAACATAGAATAAATGTATAACTGAGTGTCTTAAACTTGGCTCTCCAGTTTAAAACAGTCTTCCAAATCTCATGCCTGAAGGTCCTGCGCCGGCTCCTCCTGCAGAGCTCCAGCCAGTGAACCAACCAGCTCCAGGTCACCCGGTCATAAATCCAGCACCTCACCAGGTTCAGCCATATACAGGTAAACATAGAATAAATGTATAACTGAGTGGTATTATTTTCTTAAAGTTGGATCTCCAGTCTAAAACAGCTTTCCTAATCTCATGCCTGAAGGTCCTGTGCCGGCTCCTGAACCTGCAGAGCTCCAGCCAGTGAACCAACCAGCTCCAGGTCACCCGGTCATAAATCCAGCACCTCATCATGGTCAGCCATTAACAGGTAAACATAGAATAAATGTATATCTAAGTGTTAAATTGAGTGCAAATGTTCAACTTAAACAAAGGCTCTACTTTCCTTAAACAATAAAAGCTAATATTTTCAAATTTACTTATTTCTCTCTTGTTCATTCAATGATCCAGAACACAGAAGCACATCAATACAAATAGTGGCACACACATCTTTTTGATTATTGTCTCAAACTTGGCTCTCCAGCTCAAAACAATCTTCCAAATCTCATGCCTGGAGGTCCCGCGCCGGCTCCTCCTGCAGGGGTTCAGCTAGTGAACCAACCAGCTCCAGTTCAGCTGGTCATGAATCTGCCTGGTCCAAGCAATCCAGCACCTCACCAGGGTCAGCCAAATACAGGTAAACAGAATAAATGTGTAAATGAGTGTTATTATTGTCTCAAACTATTATTTGTCCCTTGTTCATTCAATGATCCAGAACACAGAAGCACATCAATACAAATAGTGGCACACACATCTTTTTGATTATTGTCTCAAACTTGACTCTCCAGCTCAAAACAATCTTTCAAATCTCATGCCTGAAGGTCCTGCGCCGGCTCCTGAACCTGCAGAGCACCAGCAAGTGAACCAACCAGCTCCCGGTCACCCGGTCATGTATCTAATCGATCTAAGGAATCCAGCATCTCACCATGGTCAGCCAAATGCAGGTAAACAAACATAGAATAAATGTGTAACTGAGTGTTATTATTGTCTCAAACTTGGCTCTCCTCCTGCAGAGCTCCAGCCAATAAACAAACTAGCTCCAGGTCAGCTGGTCATGTATCTAACTGATCAAAGCAATCCAGCACCTCACCAGGGTCAGCCAAATGCAGGTAAACATAGAATAAATGTGTAAATGGGTGTTGTTATTGTCTCAAACTTGGCTCTCCAGCTCAAAACAATCTTTCAAATCTCATGCCTAATGGTCTTGCACCGGCTCCTCCTGCAGGGGTCCAGCCGGTGAACAAACTAGCTCCAGGTCAGCTGGTCATGTATCTAACTGATCAAAACAATCCAGCACCTCACCAGGTTCAGCCATATACAGGTAAACATAGAATAAATGTACAATCGAGTGTTATTATTGTCTCAAATTGGGATCTCCAGTCTAAAACAGTCTTCCAAATCTCATGCCTGAAGGTCCTGCAAAGGCTCCTGAACCTGCAGAGCTCCAGCCAGTGAACCAACCAGCTCCTGGTCACCCGGTCATCAATCCAGCACCTCACCATGGTCAGCCAAATGCAGGTAAACATAGAATAAATGTGTAAATGAGTGTTATTATAGCATCAAACTTGGCTCTCCAGCTCAAAACAATCTTTCAAATCTCATGCCTCATGGTCCTGCACTGGCTCCTCTTTCAGGGGTCCAGCTAGTGAACAAACCAGCTCCAGGTCAGCTGGTCATGTATCTAACTGATCAAAGCAATCCACCACCTCACCAGGTTAAGCCACATAAAGGTAAACATAGAATAAATGTATAACTGAGTGTTATTATTGTCTCAAACTTGGCTCTCCAGTCTAAAACAGTCTTCCAAATCTCTTGCCTAAAGGTCCTGCGCCGGCTCCTCCTGCAGGGGTCCAGCCAGTGAACCAACCAGCTCCAGGTCACCCGGTCATAAATCCAGCACCTTACCATGGTCAGCCATTAAAAGGTAAACGTAGAATAAATGTATATCTGAGTGTTACATTGAGATGGACAAATGTTTAACTAAAACAAAGGCTCCACTTTCCATATACAATAAAAGTTAATATTTTCACAAATACTTTGTTGTCTGTTCATTCAATGATCCAGAACACACAAGCACATCAATACAAATAGTGGCACACACCTTTTTTTTTTTTTTTTTTTGATTATTGTCTCAAACTTGACTCTCCTACTCAAAACGATTTTCCAAATCTCATGCCAAAAGGTCCTGCGCCGGCTCCTCCTGCAGGGGTCCAGCCAGTGAACCAACCAGCTCCTGGTCACCCGGTCATAAATCCACCTGGTCCAACCAATCCAGCACCTCACCAGGTTCAGCCATATGCTGGTAAACAGAATAAATATAGGCGTGTGATGTAATATTTAGATGTTGAAATGTTAGTTATTCTAAAGCCATAAGGAAGTTGCGTGTGGAATGGATGTATTAATGCTGTGAAGATAATGCAAGGCTAATGATGATGTATCTCTGTCCTCCTCATAAATATCTCTAGCACCTGCAGTTCCACCGCTGGCTATACCTTTTGGAGTCCCACCCAGTCTCGAGTACCTCATTCAGGTGGGTCTTTCTCTCTCGTTCTATCAATACATTTGTCTTAAAGTGTGATGTCTGGCTACTGTTTTGTTTCGTTTTTTTTGTGCTTTTCAGATAGACCAGATCCTTATCCACCAAAAAGTATCGTGTGTAGAGAGTGAGTCTTCTCCGAGCCATGTTCATGTTTCTTGTTTTATCATAGAGCACTGCCAATGTTTAAAAGCATTTTTGTCCTCACCTTGATCTTTTCTGATTGAGTGCATACTTTTACCTGTGCCATATTTAAAGGGATAGTTCAACCAAAAAATTACCATCATTTACTCACTGTCATCTTGTTCCAAACCTGTATGAGTTTCTTTCTTATGCTGAACTCTATTTTAAAGAATATGGGCAACCAGACAATTGACGACAGCCATTGACTTCCAAAGTACTATGGAAGTCAATGGATGCCGTTCGACTTTCTGGTTGTCGACATATACGTTAAAAATATCTTCTTTTGTGTTTAACAGAAGAAAGAAACTCATACAGGTTTGGAACAACTTGAGGAAGTTTAAGTAATGACGAAATTTTAATTTTTGAGTGAACTATTCCTTTAATCTGGCAGACTTTGATCATACTTTTGTACAGTGTTCACTGGCTTTGAGACCAACAACCAGTACGAGATCAAGAACAGCCTCGGTCAAGAGATCTTCCATGCCAAAGAAAAAAGTGACTGCTTTATACGCAATTTCTTTGGTCCATCGCCGCAATTTTCAAATACAAATTACAAACAACGAGGGCCAAGAGGTCATGCGGATGAACAGACCAATGCGCTGCTTCCTGCAAGAGGTATACTTTATCAGTCTCTTCAAGGGTTATGCAACATCTAATTAAAATGTCTCAATAGAGATATTGAAAGGAGCTCCAACATAAAAGGCTTTATAAAAGACAACAACAACAAATCAACAAGGATGACATTGGCACCAAGTGACATTAAGCAGAATCAGTGAAACTTGACAATTTACAGAATCGTTGAGTATAGTTGAGTTTTTAACAAGAGTTACTGTTCTGTGAAGGACTGTTTTAGTACATAAACTACAACAAGAATTGTAAAGTGTCACAAACTGTATGCATCACAATTCCCGGTTCGTTTGAAAAAATGGTTCAACTGAAATGACGGGATTCGGTATCGGCTTTAAGTGATTCAACGACAGTCTGTTTCAAACCAATTCTATAATGTAACTACCTGTAACTGTCAGTGCCTCAAATAACTTTGTGTCTACTTATTGCAAACATACTTTCCTTTCTTATTTATTACTTGATGTGAATTTTCCACCCTCAGATTGAGGTACAGGCTCCAGTTGGAGTTACCATAGGCTATGTGAAGCAGGAGTGGTCCTGCTTCTTACCAAAATTCTCCATCCTGAGCCTCAACAATGAGGTACTACTGGAAATCCAGGGTCCCTTTCTTCCTATCAAGTGCTGTGGTGACATCAACTTTGAGGTAACCTTTATTTCAGGCAATGCTGCTGCTAGAATTCATTTTTTTGCATTTTGCATACCAATGCATGTTTTACACAACTAAGAAGGTCTGTCTTTAGGTAAAAGGCATGAATGGTGGGAAGTCAATTGGTCGAATTATAAAACAACGAAGTGGTTTCTTAAAGAAATGCTTCACTGATGCCAGCAACTTTTGTATTCAATTCCCCCTGGACATGGATGTTAAAATGAAGACTATATTATTGGGTGCTTGCTTCCTTATTGTGAGTATTAAGTCAAGGATTTCAGTGATTCATTGGACATCTAGCTGTATATGAAGACTTCAGATGCAAAAGCCTCTAAGTGCCATCTGAAATTTACTTCTAAAATTAGTATTTTTATCAAGCTTGTATATTTAAGGTGAGACACTATAGGTGAAGGGTAATTTATTAACTTGCGGATATCACCATGAAACTTTACCAGTTGATTACCTACATTAAGATGAGAAAAAATGTATGACCAGTTTTCTGTAATTGAATGTTTAAATATGCAAATTAGGCATTATCTAATGAAATATGCGCTAATTTACAAATCTGAGCATTGGATAAAGCCAGGTTCAAAATACTTTTTTCATTGTGTTCACATATTAGATGGGGAAATAATTACTGAGAGATTTATGGATATCTACTTTTGTTATCCTGTAAATCAGAATATACTGTCAAAAGCTTTAAAACAATCATTTTAAAAATTATTTTCTTTACAATTATTTTAAAAATATGTTTTTTTGGAATAAAATGTTATATAAATTAGTCTAGGAATAATATATTTACAAATCCCTCTGTAAATGTCCTCATGTAAATACACGTCTGGAAAGTTTGGTAAAGGCGCTACTGAGGGTCTCATCAGCTAATGAGATCGTGCATTTAGAGTTGAATCCCACTTTTACTTTCACGATTGGTTGCTGATAAAAAGGTAATTGCCATATTTGTATCCGACAGCATTGTACAGGAGAGAGAGCTTTCTAACTGTGTATGTGTGCACAGGGTGCAGATGGCAATCTGCGATTAATTTATGGGAAATCTACAGACGCAAACAGACAAAGTGTAGTAAACTAAAGACCTAAATTTGAATTGCATACTTTTTTTCCACCACAAGTCTGAAAGAAGACATGTTATTGAAGACAGATATATCCCAACATGGCCATGGCTCATACGTTTTCACCCATGAGCGTTCTCGTGTAAACAGGGTCTTAGAGGCTTTTGCATCTGAAGTCTTCATATTGTATGCTAGAGAAGTTCATTCAGATCTGGTATTTTAAACTGTATTGGAAATTAATTGTGTTAAAATATATTGGGTCTGATTTAATAACAGTTTGCGTTAGCACAAACCCTCTCTTGGCATTAAACAGTCAGGATTTATTAAAGACATGCATTGAACAATTAGCTATGAAAAGGTGTGGACACAATTATTTTTGTGGCTGGACTTATTGCATATACACTTGTTGGAGTTTCCATTTTAGATGCAAAATTTATGAGAGAACATTTCAATATTTAAATCTGTTAAAAGGCATGTCTTGATCCATTTTGCGTTTATTAAATCTGGCTCGTTTTATAGTAGTGATTTTTGTTTGGACTAATCTCATTTATTATCTTTCTTTCTTCCTCCTTATAGGACATCATGTTCTTTGACAAAGGAGGAAATTTATTTTAAAAATGTTAAAAGGATCATGAAATGCTTTTTTTCCTTGATGGTCACTTGTTAGTGAGTTCTTTTTCTTTTTCTTTTTTTTTGTAAGAGCCTTTGCTACTATTCTCCATCCCATCCCTAGCACTCTGACTGAAAAGCTCATTTTGAGGACACTTGCCCTTTAAGACTAAACTCCCAACTTTCTTGATTGTATAGTTTTTTTGTTTTTTGCATAGAAAATAATATGCTTAAAGGGATACTCAACCCAAAAATGAAAATTCTGTCATCATTTACTCACCCTCAAGTTGTTGCAACCTGTGTGAGTTTCTTTCTTCTGCTGAACACAAAGGAAGATATTTTGAAGAACGATTCATAGTAGAAAAAAATGATTTAACTTCAAATGTTGTGGCTTTAAAAAAATTTTCACCATTCTCATCTGTGTTCAAATGTAAGCATTCTTCGAAATGTACACTAACTTTAAAGGTTTGCGTTCAGTGTTGGGTTTTTTTCCAATTCTTTCAATTTCAATTCTTTAAGGATGCATTAACAGTAACTGTATGATATTGCAAAATAATTATATTTTAAATAAATTCTGATATTTTGAACTTTCTATGCTTTAAAGAATCCCTGAGGGGAAATGAAAAAAATCCACAAAAAAATTTAAGCAGCGCATCCATAATAATAAAACAAATGTTTCTTGAGAACCAAATCATTATAATATTATTGGTTTCTGAAGGATCAAGTGACACTGACGACTGGAATGATATAAATAAAAAATGTTATTTTTAAAATGTAATAATATTTTGCAAGTATTGTGTTTTTGATCAGATAAATGCAGCCTTGGTGAGCATAGGACACTTTTAAATGAATTAAATCAACCTCAATTAGGCAATGCCACATGTTCGCTTGTTTTTTGCATTCAAAAACATCAAAATAAATAAGAAATAGGCTATTTTGTACCCAAGTTGTGAGCCTACCTGAAAAACGGTCGGTTTTTATGGGCGTGTCGCAATGAAGACTTGGAAGACTAAAAAATAAATAAAAATATAATGAGATTAACTCACCCTTCGGTGCACGTGGGGAAAACGTCCAATGTTGTCAAATGGCAACCGGATTCGACCCATATATGTTGGACCAAGAGTCCTTGTGTTGTACAATTCCAGTCAGATCCAGCGCCGTTCTTTTCTCTTAATCGGTCTGCAAACCCAGTCTTGATTACAAAACAATCCTCAGTGAAATGAAGCGAACAGACGACGATGTTTTACCCTCATCAGCTGGAACGTCATTAAAAATAAAGTTTATTCATGCAGTCCAATTGGAATCCAGAGGAAGCTTATGCAGCGACTGTCTTCCACAACCAGGCACTGCACAATATTCTGTATTTCTCGGCAGCTGGATCCATGTCATCACAAGGCTACTTACGCGTGTTATGCGCGAATCGGTGGGCGGGGCTACACCAGCCGTGTAGAAGCAGGCGTTGATCTTCTTCTGCGGGGGTGGTGTTTTTTTAACAACTTCGACGTCATATTTCCCCACTTTTAGGCTACGTTTACACGGAAACGATTCTGAAGAGAAAACGCAAAAGTGGCGTTGCGTCATCATTTTTTATTCTGCGTTTAGACGAGCGTTTTGTGTGGGAAATTCGCGTGCAAATGGTGACGCAAAAGTCTGTGAAATTCAATGTAGTATGCACTCCAGGTGGCTAGGAGTGCATACTATAACAACACCGAGCGTTCTCGTGTAAACAGGGCCTTAAAAACGAGCCGTTTGTTGAGGCTAGTGTCAATAAAAGCTTTTATTGGACTAACAAGGACGTTTTCAGTTCTGAAACTTAACGTTACAGGATATTCTTATAATATGATGACCTCTTAGATGTCAAAAGCTCAAGAAAAATTTGATTTCTCAGTTCATCACCCCTTTAATGCCCTGACTGGGCAAACGAAGCTCGCGTCCTTTTCCTCCTTATAAACCGGCAGGGCCCTGAGCGGCGTGTTGAGGGATTTAGGCACATATCCGTGTCTTGGTTTGAGTATGACTTTCAAGTCATTTGGCCCAAATTCCAAACATGTCGCGCTCACCGAGAGCGCTTGCAAATCCCCTGATGCGCTGAAGCGAGAGCCATAAGAAATACTGTCTTGAACAACATGTTTCTGTTTCATGTTCGACAAATGGATTGGCTCAAATGGGGCACCTTTCATGCTATGGCCACCACATAAACTTTGAGTGTGGATGGGGATCTGCCCTTATCCAGCAGCTCTTGAAGGAAGGAGAGAACTTCCGCAGTCTAGGGCCAGCAAACACCAACCATTTCAACGCATAGAGTCGTCTAGTAGACGGTGCTCTAGCCTGCGTGATCGTGTTTAACACTCCCTGGGGGAGATTTGCGGGTATCCGTTGATGGCCCATGCATGCAGGGACCACAGCTCCAGGGAGAGGATGCCAAATCGAGCTCTTCCTCATCGGTATTGGCCATGGGGCAGTGCTCGTCAGCTGCATCAGGACTGGAAACCAAGCTTGGTTTGTCCATTCCGGAGCAGCAAGAAGCACTGAGCATCTGTTTTCCCTGATTCAATCTGTCGGGAGTATACAGTCAAAGACACAGAACCAGATATGAACAATGAAGACCCGGAGTCATAATTATAAAAACATTTTTTTTAACTGAATATAGTTTGAAGTTTCATCAGCAGAAGTCAGCATCAAGACTCTCACAGGAGTTTGTAGGCCGCCCCTTACAGTTACAAAGATCACAGCAATTATAGTAAGGTCTAAGCTACGTCATTGCCTACAAGTTGAATTATTCTCATTGGCTAAGAAATAGATAAAAACTGAATTTTCAGCACCATTACTTCAGTCTTCAGTGTCGCATGATCCTTCAGAAATCATTCTAATATTTTGTTTGGTGCTAAAAAAAATGACTTAATATGACTTAACACTTAATATTTTTTTGGAAACTTTGTTTTTTTCCTCAATGAACCGCAAGTTCAATAGGCATTTAGGCCTATTTGAATTAGAAATTCACTATTTTCATACTATTTTCAGAGAAGATAGCAAAGTGGAATGCAGTCAAATGGCAATAACATAACAGTATGCTACTCAAAATAATGACTCAGGTGAAGATTATTTCATTCAGTTCATTCATCACATTAGAAAGGTCGAGTAAATTGCAGACTGCTACATCATCTAGAGCAGGGGTTCTCAACTCCAGTCCTCACGACCCACTGCTCTGCATATTGTGTATGTCTCCCTTATTTAACACACCTGATTCAGATCCTCAGCTCGTTAGGACACATCTTAACGAGCTGAGGATTTGAATCAGGTGTGTTAAATAAGGGAGACATACACAATATGCAGAGCAGTGGGTCGCTGAAGACTGGAGTTGAGAAACCCTGATCTAGAGAAATCCAAATGTTGGCTTGGCATCTTGTCTGCTAAAATGTCTCGATTTAGGGCAAGTTAAGGAGACATGGTTTCCTTGTGGAATATGGTGCCACTGTATAGGCTTACATAATATATATTTACAGTATGGAAGTAGCTAGGCCTACATTCACTAACTCTTTGAAAGACATTTGTGATACTATGACACATTGTGGTTGTTCTGGGTACAGCAACTGTTCATTTAGCCCTGCACTTCCCATTCAATATTAATAGGACATTTACTTGTTTATGAACATTCTTGTACCATGTGATGTCCTGTTTTAATGTCACAATACATGCACAGTTTTAAAATGCTTTACAATTGCAGAAACAATAACGTATTATTCGTTTTCTGTCAGCATTTTATGGCACACTTTGTTCTTGTGATAAATATTGGCTAACTGGTATGTTGTGGAAAATGTTTGTTAAAACACAGGTGAAAAATCGAGTCATATCTTTATGGAAAATACAAAGCATTTTAATTTCCATAACCTTGTAGGTTCCAATAATTATATGAAAATCTGCAAAAAAGTTTGACTTTATTAAACATATACAAATATTTCTAACATTCCATAAATCATACACATTTACACTGTTTCACTGAATTTATCACATACACATCACAAATAATTTTTAATACAAACAAATTGCAAATTAAAAATAAGCAGTCACAATGGCAACTGGAATAGCATCTGTTAAAAAAAACATTGTGCATTTAATACAAACAATTATGCTGTCTTTCCAAACAGATGTAAAATAACAACTGATATCATTAGTTTATCCATCAAGCAATAATACAGTCACTATAGATAGTTTCACATTGGCGATGAATGAAAACTTGATCAGGGAGGAAAAACAGTTTTTGTGTGACAACTCAGTGATATCACAATAAACTTTAAATTCACAATAATCTTAATGCTTGACATTGTCTTGCTTTAAATGCTTTCTCCTCGTCTATCCAGTGCAATTCTTTATTTGTCTTTAACCAGACGGTAGACGTAACGGCTTGCCACATGCAGGTCCCAGTTGTAGCGGGCGAGGATTTTTTTACATTCCTCACGAGAGCACTGATTCATGTGATAGAGCTGGTCTGTCTGATGATGCAAGGAAAACCCAAAAGAATGACAGTGAATGACAAAGAGAATCAAAGTAATGTATGCAATGCATGAAATCATTTACTTTGAACAAGTGTTAATTCTCTATTACTTTAAGCTGTTGTTCCGCCCGTTCAGGATTCCAGTCATTGCGATACAGAGCTCTATGAGCCTCCTCAATGGTCACTCCATGCACTGCCTCCTGAACCTGATGACAAAAGAGTATTGTATTACACACACACAAAAAAAAAATTTAAAACACATAACTTATAAATTTACTATGAAATACAAATAAAAGTATTTTTTCATTAATCATATTCAAGTATTGTTTTCCCATTCATTAACTGACAGCTCTTCTATCCTCATGTTGTCCTCATGTTCTACGACAAAATTATAATTATAATTATAAATGTATTTATTTATTTTAACCTTACTGACCGCAAACTTTTGAATGGTAGTCTCTAAATACATATAAACATATTATATATAATAAATATATCTGTAAGTTTTGTTAAATTTGATATAAATAGTACTGAAATCACATTTATAATACATCAAAATTGTTGTACATGAAGAAATCTGCATACCTGCGCTATGACTGCTTCTTTGTTAACTTGTGGTGGATACCTCTCCCTTCCCTTCTCCCGCTCTCTTTCTTTCTCTTGCTCTTTCTCTCTCTCCTTGTCTTTCTCGAAGCCATCATCTAACTGAGGGCTTGACTTGGCCAGATGTGCCATCCTGATGAGGTTGTTAGTCCCTAAACATTGCTGCTGTGGTTGGAATTGCAGCTGTGTCTGTGGATGAGTTTGAGGGTTCAAGCCAGCTGGGTTTGATGTTCTCCGATCATGGAGCATCATCTGGGTTTTGAAGCTGGTGGTTGGTGGGCTGATGCATTTGATGCTGGGGGCGGTGGGCGTGGAGGTGGGATGACAACAGCATCACTAAACCTGCGGGGATCTTTAATCAAATTACTCTGCATGAGTCTGCGTGGGTTCGGGTCTCTGAGCTCCATTCCCACCAGCACCTTGACCTTTGCCCTGTGAAACATCAAGGATGGACTCCAGGCTCATCGATATGCCTGAAGATTGAAAGTAAGACACAGAATGGGATTGGATACACAAAATTTGAGGGTTGATAAGATTGTTTTAATGATTTTGTCTCTTATACTCAGCACGGCTGCATTTATTTCATCAAAAATACAGTAATGTCGTTATTACTATTTGAATATATTTTAATTAGGGCTGTCAAACAATTAATCTCAATTGATTGCATCCAAATAAAAGTTTGTGTTTACCTAATATATGTGGGTGAACTGTGTATAATTATTTTGTATATATTTAAATACACACACATGCATGTATATTTAAGAAAAATATATTATTTATATATAAAATATTTATATATAATATAAATTATATATAAATCTATATACAGTATAAAATATTTCTTAAATATATACAAGCATGTGTGTGTATATTAATATATATATAAAAATAATTATACACAGTTCACCCACATATATTATGTGAACACAAACTTTAATTTTGGATGCGATTAATCGTTTGACATCCCTGTTTTTAATGTAAATTATTCCTGTGATGGCAAAGCTGAATTGTCAGCATCATTACTCCAGTCTTCAGTTTCACATGATCCTTCAGAAATCATTCTAATATGATGATTTGGTGCTCAAGAAACCATTCTTACCATCAATAACGTTGAAAACAGTTGTTCTGCTTAATATTTTAGTGTAAATCATCATACATGTTTTGCTAAATTATTTGATAAACAGAAAGTTTTTTTGATCATTTTTATAACAATGTGAAAGTCTTTACTGTCACTTTTTGATCAATTGAATTGATTTCTTTAAAAAATCTTGCCAACCCATCATTTTTGAATGTTAGTGTATGTGTACAAGACAATAGCCTATATTGTAGTACGTTCAGGCTTTCAATAATTACTCAAATAACAATGTAAGAAGTTTGTTGCAGCATAGTTTAAGTTCTAACCTGACATTTTCTTCAGATTTGAGCCTGCCTTCTCTCTTGCTAATGGAATCCTCCAACGTCTGGAGCTGAAAAGTTCACATTGAATGGGAAAAGTCACTTAAACAGTCCTATTAGAGTGACATTCAGCTCTTTATTAAATTTAACCCTAATAGTTTACAACTTCATTTAAAATGTCACTCACTCATCTGTTCGTTCTGGAGTTGCCCAGCTGCGTGTTGGACCAGGCACAGGAGCTGCTGCAGGGAAAACAAGGGCAGCTAATATAGAGGGGAACCAGCCAACACTTAGAGTTCTCTGGTTTTGCCCCTTCCATTCACTAATTTCCAGCCTATGAGGAAACAGAAGAGAATAGCATAGTCAGTTATATAGCATCAAAGATGACTTCCACAAAGCCATATTTAGGTTTTCTACTTTTAATTTACAAATACATTTTGCACCTTCCCTTTTCCATCAAGTCTTGGCTTGCTTTAACATCTATAGACCATTTCACAAGATGTAAACAACACTGGTCCAGAAACACTTCCTGTTTCAGTTTGTAACTGTTTTCTTTATTTCACATGTAAAGAAAACATCTTAAAGATGTTTGTTTAACTTTTTGATTCAGTTTTAAATGTTCTGTTGGTTGTATATTTATCCCAGCTTTTAAGTAGTGTTAAAAAACTGAAACAGGAAGTGCTTCTGGACCAGTGTTGTTTACATCTTGTGAAATGGTCTATATATTGGGAAATCTATCTGCTAATGCATATGCATATGATTTCAATAGTATGAAATGTCAGTGTCACTAATATATACTGTTTCTAAAACTGTTTAAAGTCATTGGTACCCATTGGTTTAGCTGTAATTATTAAATTATAAGGAATTTGTTCAGTCAAATTCAACATTTGTTGAATTTTTGTACTGTCCAAGTGTGGTTTTCATGGAAGTCAGAAAAGGGTTGAACTATAAATGCAATGCAACTAATTCAAAGGGAGGGGAGACTGGTTAATAATTACCCACAATGACCTTTATCAGAGTCAGTCAACTAAGATTTATTGGCATGACTATTAACAATACTGCCAAAGAGCATACGGTAAAGGAAATAGACAATATAAAAAATAAACAAAAAGAAGGGGGTCTATAAAGGAAAGAAAGATACATTAAAATATTGTTTGCCCATGGGTCTCTTACCCATGGTCTATTACAGTCACTGAGATCATTCGCCTGTAGACAGAGTTTTCTGGGATCTATGACATCTTTCATGGCACGAACTTCCATTGGCTGTGCCTGAAAATACATTAAAGAGAGAGAGAAATTAGAGAAAGAATACGAATAGTTCAAAAGATTGGGGTTGGTAAGATTATGCTCATCAAGGCTGCATTTATCTGGTAAAAATATATATTTACAGACCCAAAACTTTTGAACAGTAGTCTATATTAATGCGAGTTTTTTTTAATGAGAGGCAGAGGCTTAACACTTACATCCGCTACCATGGTGGTGAGCTGTGAGAAGGTCTGGTCGGTCAGCAGGATTGCAGGCCCAACATTTGCGCATTACAGAGTACAACTCCTGCGGACAGTCTGATGGTCTCTCCAACCGCTCACCATCCCGCTCAACACGACACATAATCTACACGACACAACATGCATCCATTAGTCACCAATGGAATAGTGGAATATTTTTTTTTACAGTTTAACTGCATCAAACCAGCTACATACCTGTCTGCTAGACAGTCCAAACCAGGGCTCCTCACAGTAAGTGAACATTTCCCACAATGTGACACCAAACATCCAGACATCTGAAGCATGAGAGAAAGAACCCACACGCAAACTCTCAGGAGCACACCTACAGAAAGGAGGCTGGGATTACTTTCCTTGAACTAAATGGGTAATAGTGAAACAATGAAGCTCACTGTTTCTACTCTTTGCTGTGCTTAAATTCAGCTTCTCACCATGCGAAGGGGATGCGTTTGTGTGGCGTCATGATATAGGGGTCTTTGTTCAGATTCAGGCCTCTCATTAGCCCGAAGTCTCCGATCTTCACTTGCTCTCTAGCAGCCAAGAACACATTTCGGGCGGCAAGGTCTCTGTGGATGAAGCGTCTGGACTCTAGGTACTCCATACCTGCAGCAATCTGTGTGCTGAAGAGCCAGAGTCGTGAAAGAGGATATTCTCCCTGTCGTATTCGCAGAGTGTCGTATAAAGAACCAAGAGGAGCCAGCTCTGTTACCTGACAAAGAAGAAAAAGTGTAATTATGGTATCCATCTTAGTATCACCAGCACTTTTTATGATTATCAATGCTTTATATTTTTTTCAGGATTCTTTCTTTGAGACATAGAAAGCTTTTCTGACATAATAAATGTCTCTCTACTGTCACTTTTGATCAATTTAATGCATCCTTGTTTATATATTATTTTTGTAATTCAAATTAAATACCCCAAACACTGACCGCAAATGTTTAAACAGTAGTGTACATTTTTAAACAATATCAAATTTATACAGTTTTATTTTACTCCACTATCTAAGAGCGGATAAAAATAATGTCAAAAAAAGTAAAGTAAAATACAAACGACTGAATATACCGAAAATAAGATACTTTTACACTAATATAAAAATGTTATTTTGTATTGTACTTTCTGCAAATTACATTGTTGCGCCAGTATGTAGCGAAAGTTATTCCCTTATAAAAGGAATCATTGAATAGAGGGAATGCGCGTGACGTCACCGTCCGGTCACGTGCCTGCAGTTTCTCACAGTGAGTGGCAAAAAGACTGAGCGGCTGTATATGTTTTCAGTGTGAATGCCGCAAAAAACAAACACAACACATATAGAGTGGGAAAGAGCTTTGCGATTGACTGTACAACTAGATTTGACAAAAAATCGGAGGTATATTTTTACAGACTGCAAATGGATCGCTGCAATTCACAGAAACAACTGGACTCCATTCAGCGAAAGATGGATTTACAGTTATCATTTTGTGTCAATATGCTGAATTTAGCTGTAAAACCATACCCATATATTTTGTATTGTTATATATATTAACAACTCATCAATTAAATATTTATCATTGCATATTCTCCATTATTGGATGTTTCTTAATAAACACTGACCAAAATGAAAACTATAAAGTTTTATGGCTGGACGATATGATGATATATAGGCTATATATAACACTGATATAAGTGATCACCTGGATTTAGACCTACCTATATTGTATTTATATAAAGCATTCACAGGCAAATTTGCTTTATGTTTACCTTTTATATTGCTTTTATTTACCCGGCGTCGAAATCAGACAAACATAAATGTCAGGCAACACGATTCCTGGTGGCATGTCAATATCCATGGATCACTGGATCTTCAGTAAGTTGTAAGGAACACTATATTGAGTCCAACATTTAGTTTAAATTGATAAAATTGTTCGTTTTAATTGCATTTTCGCAGTTTCCCCTATTAAATCCAGTCACGCAGCAGATCTTTTGCCACTCAGTCAGGCTGAGGGGGTTGTTCGGCGGGAAAGTCACGTCCATGCATTCCCTCTATAAAATTTTGTTCAGAAACGCAATTAATTTAGGTCTTTACAAGCGAGTCATTGAATCATTTGTTCAACCGATTCGCTCAAATACACTGATTCATAGAGGAATGTGCAATATTAATTCTCAATATTAACTTCTTATTTAATGAACTGTTATATAAAACCCAATATCACACTCACATTCATGTTTTGGTCTGAATGTCAGCAGAACTGATACAATAAACAGTAACGTTACAATAAAACAAATATAAAAAGGGAATAAGTCATTTATAGACCATGTATGCATGCAAATAATCAAATATTAGTCAAGAATATGATTTTAGATGAAGTTAGAAGTTATGTTCACCATTTTAAGAGGATGAGTAAGGACCACACCATAGAGGTGTATAATGTTGGGGTGGTCCAGAGACTGCATGATATTAACTTCCTGTAGGAACTCAGTCACCATTTCCTCCCGTCTGGACGATCCACTCCTCAAGGTTTTCACTGCTACAGGCAACTTAAAAAGAGGGAAACATGACCATTAGGGTGACATTCATTCCTGTGTTTAAGCATCTTAGAAGACAAAAAGAGGCCATACATAGTCATTTTTGGTATAGAGTACTCACCACTCGTCCAGTCGGTGTGTACCATTCTGCTTTTCTAACTACCCCAAATGAACCTGAGCCTAGCCTGTCCCCAAACAACAGTTCACTGTTCTGGATAAGACAGGGAAACGTGCGGCCTGCCTCTGGCCCCTGGCCTGACCCAACACCATTATTCTGCTCACTTCCCTCAGGGGTGCGGGCATTGAAGGGCTAGCAGAAAACAGACAGTGATTATCACAGGTAGGCTAAGTGAATGAATAAATAGATGGTATTTAAAGGTGTGAAATACAACTATACCTTCGTCATCCACGATCTTGGTCGCATGTTGTTTTTGTAATGTTTGACGGCTGCCCATAATCGTCGCTGACCTTTTGACACACACACACAAAATAAATCACAGGAACACCCAATAATTCAAAACAAAGAGCTGACAAACGGACACACAAAACATGTTACAAGTTAGAAGAAAAGGTTATATAGAACTCTGTCAGGCACTTCATATATAGAACCTATCATGGGATACATTTTTAGATTTAGTTTTAATTCATTTTTTGTAAACATGCTTTATCACTGACTAGAATTTGTTTAAATAACATGTTAAACATGAAAAAATGTGGCCATCATTTTACTCATATAGAACCTTTCTAGCATAAATGGTTCTTTAAAGAACCCTATGGTTATATAGAACCATGCTGTAGAACCCGATTTAAACTTTTTTCTAAGAGTTTATATTAGTTTTTCACAATTGCTGAAACACTAAACCCCATTCTCTGACCCAAATGCTCAGTTGCCTAAACATATTTGTCAAATATTTCAAGTTCATGTCCAAAAGATCAAAGAAAACTTGCATGTTACAGTACACTCAAAAGAGTTGTGCAACCTAAAAATTAAGCTCAAAGAGAGATTCATTCTTCCTCAGCATCACGTCTTCATGCTGGGTTCAGACTGAGAATCTTGTCCACATCACAGGCAATTATGTTCCTTGCCAGGCAAAGGAAAAAACATTCTCGTGTGCCAGATCCAGTCTTGACAACACTCCACACCTTGCTCTTCCTCATCTCCCTCATTTACCACCTCTCACACATACTCTTCCTCCTCTCCCTCTCAGATCGTTTCCTTCCATTGTTGGTATCAAAATTCAGTGCACCTGTGCACACTAGCTTATATTTTGGACAGTTGGTTTGATCACATCATTACAAACAAGTGTGAACAATTTTGGGCCATTGTGTGTAAACGAGGAAAACTGTGTGGTAGTTGTGTTCCACTGTGCAAAATGTGTTTTAGTGAGTGAGAATGTTTCGAGTTTTGCAAAAAGAATGCAAGAGATTTGCAAATGGTGTCTAACTGCATGAACTTGTTTAAGGTTTTGAAGAGCAATTTATTTGACAAATTGGTTTCGGCAATTGAGAATTAGATTCAGAGGACAGAGTTTAGTCAGTGTTTTAACAATTGTGGAAAAACTGTACTGGACTGGATTTTGCTGTTTAAAAAAAAAGATTGTACTGAAGCTTTTCATTTAGTTTCTTTTACCTTTTGGGCTTTTGTAGTTAGACTACTGCATTTTTACAGGATGCAAGAGCTGGATATAGAACACTATACTTGCAAAAAGCATACAGTGTACAATATATTCACCATTCCAAGTTGTGATTACTAAATTTTTTAACATAATTGCAAAATTTGTTTACTTTATACAATATAATTTATTTATGTTTGTGACATGCTCTGAATGCTGCTACGTAGTTGACTGATGTGTATATGACCTGAAAGCTTTGATTTTGAGAACAGGTGACATGAATAACATGATCTTCAAATTAAAAACTTCTTTACAGGACAAACCTGGTTTACTAATGCCAATCTGTTCAAGATCTGCTTCTTTAACGTAGTTCAGGTGTTCAATTCGTGTCACGTTGAGTCCATCTCGCATCCTTAGGTAGAATCTCTCCAGCTGCACTTCAGCGAGGAGCTGGTACAGCCACTGAGTGTCATGATCCATCATTATTAGACGGTCCCAGAGCAACTCTGAGAGGCAAACAGAACAATATGATGAGATCAAAAAAGGAAGTACAATAAACTTAAACAATCTGAGAGTGTGACTCGTTTGATTTAACTCGTTGTTTCTGGTTAGCACTTTCCAGTTTTGTATTTATTTTCATAGAAACTATCTATACACCTAGAGTAGCATATTTAAATATCTCTTCTGAACAGACACCAAATGGCTGTTAGAATTAGAGGTTTCACTGGGTTGCTATGGATGCCTGTTGGGAATTTGCAGCCAGACAAAAACACAATAGAAAGCTTTGTTGAGAAAGTACTCTTATAGTGCGAGGTGCTAGCCAGGTTAAAACCAGACCATTCTCAGTTGTAACTGAGTTATGGTGTGGCAAAGCTTAATAGACCAAAAACAAATCAGAGCGATGAAGGATATGACGACAACGTATAAAATGCTCCATTACTTTGTATCTTACGTTACGGCCCTGTAGATTTACAACTGTCAGACTGTCGTCAAGCTCAGTTTGAGCCTACGCAGTCGCTCAGACATCAGGCAGGAAGTGCAATAATCGGGCTTCAGTCTTCTCTGTTGAAATCAATGGGGTCACTGTGTCCATTTCTTTTACTGTCTATGGTTATATGGTGCATTCAAGTCCTCCTGGAGAAGTTCGTACGTACGAGGTGGGAAATCGTGTTTACGACGGCAGTGCATTCAAGTCACTTTCGTCGGAGGAAGATGGTGGAGTACTTTCTCTAAATTAATTAATTAATTACACAAAAATACAGTAAGGTTCTTAAACTCTTGTTCTAGAAAGTGAAGAACAAAGAAAAGTGCATCGGATGTATAGAATAGTATAGAATGTATTTTCTTAAATGTTTTTAATTAATTTATGAAGCCACTGCCAACTTTATCGTTACATGTTGCACTGTTATATTATAATGCCATCATATTCTGTGCAGGCAACTGCTCTGTAAATAGGAAAACCGTTTATTTAAATTTAAAAGCAAGACAACTAGAAGTGAATGTGCCTTCCCAGGTGAAAAAGATGTCCAATTAAGTGTATTAAAAATGCATTACATTATATTTGTATTGTACTAAAAACGTATTTAAGTACATTTTTAATACACTTAATTGGACGTCTTTTTCACCTGGGTTCAATTAAATAAATCACACACAGTAAACAACACCTTAAAGATACACTGTGTGATTTTTACACCCATCTAGTGGTAAAAAGGTATATGACCATCCAGTGAATATTAGTTTCTGTTCCTCTGCAATTCCGATTTCATTTTAACTCCTACGGTGGCCAATGTAGTCCAAGATTAACATGGCTTCCAGTTCGACCTCGCCCATGAGTGTTAACTCAGAACGTAACGCGAAACCCCTTACCCGTATTGTTTTTTCAATGGCATATTATACACTAACGGAATACTTTATTACTTGAACGAAGTAAATATACATTAATGAGCACATATATTTTTGAAAGAACTACGTGTTTTTAGCTAAGAATAAACTAAAAGAGTTACACAGTGAGTTTTAACAAAAAAAAACTTTAAACTTTGAACTTTGCACTTTAGATGCCCAAACTGGGTGTCGGTGCGGTAGAGAGGAAGTACATCCTCGGGCTCGTTCGTCCTCGGACGCAGCGCCGAGCGCGCTGTAACAGAAAAAGCTGTGCACACAGCCAAGCAAAATTGGGGTCTTTTGCTGGTCTTGCGCACCGAACGTGTACATTTTGCCGTGGCGCGCACACCTTCGCGCTCATGCGGAGTCTGCGGACACGTCAATAAAGGCTTTACGTCAAGTATAAAAAAGCTCTGTGTCAGCACGCGCCCTGATTGGTAAAGGGGGAGGGAGGGGAGGGGGTGCACGAGAGCAGCAGTAGGCTAGCAGCTTCCGAAGCACCACTAACTCCGCCTCTGTTTCCCTCGTACGCTGATATTAGTATTTTTATAGGTTTTCTATGATAAAAAATGTTTGTAAAAAAATTAAATATTTTAATAACATGGTTTTGGTGGTTATAGAGTTCTAACGACAGTGTTCAACTATAACGCCACACCCCTAGTTCCCATAGACAGTAAAATAAATAAATAATATGATTATAAAAGGAGCGCTCTTTGCTTGTTGTCTGTTTATAATCCATATAGAATTTGAATAAAAGTTTGTTTTTCATGCTGCAAAGATTCTGGATTTACAACTCTATCCAAAACAGAAATGATTGACAGTGACATAACCATAGCAGCAGACAGAACAAAACAATGTGATACTTGAACCAAGCGAGCAGAGAAGTTTATAAACCAAACAAACCACTTTTTTCAGCAGATGCAAATGAGGAGAAAGGTATGTGGGCAACCACTTCAGGCATGTGTGTCTAAAAGAATGATTTACCAGTTCAATACAATTAAACTCATAAAGCAATTTTGCTATGCATGACGACTGAATACCTCTCTAAAGTATCCTGAACTTGTTTGTATTGGCAAGGAAATCCCCTCGAACAGCTTCATACTGTAAGCACAAGTATCTAAAGCATTGCTTTTAAAGTTATGTGCAGAATAGTTATGAAACCTCTAATAAATACTATATTTGGCCTGTTCAGCACTGTCATTGCCTTAACATGTGAACTCCCACCAGCATGCGTACAGAGAAAATGAGAAACTCTGCACTCTTGTGTTTACAGAACTAGTATCAACTCTCAGACACATGACCTTTAGTGAATAATCAGCCAGTATACTAGAAGAGATCACTCTAAAACTATGGGGGCTTGCCTGAGCAGGTAACCTGAGAGCGTCAAAATAAGATTCTAAGACTACACGCCCAAAATCCACACCCCAAATGACAAGAGAAAAATGATCTTCAGAGGACACTGAAAGATTATCACACAACAAATCCTTTCAGTTACCAAGTTGCAACATTCAGGCCTGTTTTCCTCTAGCCAACTTGATGAAGCCAGGCTTGGTTGCTTCCCATTCACATTTCATAGTCTCATCTGAAACTGAGTGTGTAAACTGATAGATCAGACAGATTCTACAGCATTACTGTAATCAAATATGTTTCAAACCTTGAAAGTCTTGAAAGCAGAAAAGAGTGGCCATTTACAAAGTTATGAAAGAGTGTACTGTAAACCCAACACATTGAAACAAATGACAGCTTCTGTTTGCCATTGTTTGTCAAAAGGTGTGACTTTAATCCTTCAAAAACTAAAGAAACGTGTCAAACATACGTAGGTGACTTATGATCAGACAGTTAGTCACAAATAAATACAGTAGGGAAAAAAGTGTGTCATACTACATATTACTAATTTTCCAATTAACAGTGTAGCACTAATTATTATTACAGTTATTTAAGAGATTTGTTGTAGAATTTAATGTTCCCTGGCCACTCAAAATTCAGAATGAGTTCTGGGATTTTCCCCCCATTTTTTTTACAAAAACATAGCTAAATAGCTAAACAGATGACAGCATTAATAATAGCCTACGCAATAGTAATATCAGTTCAGTTTTTCCTTTTTTTAAAAACGTGTAATTTCAACATATATAAAAAACACCTACACTGAAACTGAAACTACACACTGTAGGTATAGGAAAAAACTGCATAAAGATTAACATTATATGTATAGCCCTATTAATAAACTACAGATAAATTATTACGCCGATACAAAGAAAATTTAATGTAGCTTCAGAACGCTAACGTACACATAATAATAGCCTATAGTTTCACTTTGTACAATAAATCAGCCATCACAGCGGACGACTGCAGTGTCCAGGTGAGTGTTTGAAGTTAAGCATAACAAAGCGGAAATGACGCTTTTTCAAAAATAATTCCTTTGTAAATCCTTAGTTTTGTAACTTCCCTGAGTTTCTGAAAAAAAAGACACTACACTGTCTCAAAAAAAAAAATCCTTAGTTTTGACCAACCAGTTTAAAGACTCATACACTTTGATTAAATATATTACTTATTTCAAGAAAAAATTAACTTACTTGTTGCAGAATAAGAATGCTACTTTGTAAACAAAAGCGTATACTTACAAATAAACGATTTGCGTTATTGTCCACAATCGAATCACTTCAGTTCTTCTTCAGCTCGTGTCAAATGGACTCCTGTCCTTTAAGTCTTTCATTTTCAGTGGGTTTCACGTATGTTTATTGGTATATAATCCACCATACTAGAACAGCCTATAAAAAGTAGTATTCTGACTAAAAATTATCTGCAGTTATAAGAGTAGTTTTTAAAATAAGGACAGGTGTTTTCTCAGTACGGTGTCTCTAAATGATTTTAAAGCCTTCGGTTCGAGTTCTCCCCTATGATTCTCCCCCACTCCGCCTCGTCACGTCGCCCGCCCCGCCCTTCACCAATACTTCCCCCTCTTCACCTGCTGGATTTATAGCTTTCTATCTACATCATAGCCTACTAATACTGATTGTTGTTTTCATTCCCAAATTTGACAGTCATGTAGATTTTGTAGGTATGTATCTTCTTCTTTTTCCCTCGTTTTTTCATGCGCATGATTTCAAAAATCTACTTTTAAAAAAGGCACTCCCCTGTATATAAACCACGTTGTTGTTTTTATTTTTATTATCCATCATAATTATTAACCTATATGAAAAATATTATTATTTCATACTCTTTATAATAGGCTAAATACAACTTTACACTTTGTCTATTTGTGTGTGCAACTTATATTGAATATTAGCCTAAGTAGTTTGACAACATCATGGTTTTCCATTTATTTACATTTTACTAATACATGAGTAAACGTGGTGCTATACATTGAGTTTATAAGATTGCGGCCAACAGATAAAAGTGATATTCCAAAGCAGCCATGTGTTCAGCTGTCCAGGAAATATGGGCTTATTTCTTGTTATAGGCTTAGCCTACATTAAAAAAAATAGAAGTGTTGACATAAAAGGCATCAACAATAATTGTTTACTGACAAATGAAAATAAATGGGTGTGAGTCTGACAGGAAACTTAGGATATGTTGTAGTGTACACTCAGCATGAAGGAACTCTCACATGTGGACTATAAAGCCCTGCATCATAAGCACTTGAAAACAGAGACTATTTCCCCCTGTGACATTTTCAGTCATGCCTCTCTGATCCTGTCTTTCCAGTTCTACTGGATATTTATGGACTTTCTTCTTGTCACAAAGACAAACACGCATATGCAAATGATCACGTTTAATGTAACATTACCTTTAAGGTAATCACCTTTTCGGATAAAAATAACTTGGTAAGGCTAACACTTAACTAACACTATAATATTGTTTCTTATTTACTGCATGACTAATAAGAAATTACCGAAGAACAAATAGGTCATTCTTTATTAACACTTAAGTCACTACTACTAAGGAAGATGTGTTAACTAATCAGTAGGCCTATGTAATAGACTGTTATGATTGTGCTAAATAACAGTTAGTCAAAAACTAATTAATTCTGTCATACTTCCTGAACAACTACTATTAATTATAGTTCAGGAAAAATATCTATGAAGTAACTATATGAACAGTCAAACACAGTAGTAACAATAATCCATTTTATTTTAGCAGTGGAGTGGTGAATGAAGGCGACAAATCAAGTACTTATGAGTAAAAGTACAGGTACCACAGGTAAAATATGAATCCAGTAAAATTATTAATTAGGCCTATTCATTCAAAATGACCTTAATAGAAGTACATAGGTAATTCATATTTATAGTACTTTAAAAGTATAAAGTTGTAGTTATTCACCTTGTTATGTACAGCTCTAAAGATAAATGCAGACATTTACATATAGGATATATCGATCTGCAAATAACTTTTTATTTCTTTTAGCAAAACTTACCATAATGTACATTACATTCATAGTTTTTTTTTCTTTACATTCAAGTTTGGGTTGAGTCAGAAGTATGTGGTAATTCTTTATTAATTACCAATAGGTTACCATATTTTCACTTTAGAATACTGTTTTAAGGTTCTAAGTAATTCCTGAATAATTATCGAACTAATAAGTTCCCTATATTTTCAGTTTCCCTCAGTCGTTGACTCAAATACATGAATTTACTCAATGGCGTTCTGAGGAAAACAGACAGACACAGTACGTAAAATATAAATCTAATCTGAGGTTAGTTATGGTAAAGCACTTGTGTGGTTTCTTTCTGAAGTTGATTTCTTACAGAACATACTCACAAAACCACACAGGCAAACATTTAACTTTGACATTAAATGTATTTGTTAAAATCGCTACTTCTATAAATAACATTAGTGAATAAGAAAGGACACAATTCAATGTAGTTTTGTATGTACTGTACGATCGTTTCACTTGATAAGACCCTTATTCATCATCTTGAATAGTATAAAGCCCTTTGAACAGTTTGCCGTTTGCACTGAAACTGTCTTTTGGAACTTGAACCATTTGGTTACCAGTAAAGTGCATTATATGGAGAAAAATGCTGGAATGTTTTCATCAAAAACCTTAATTTTTTTCGTCTGAAGAAAGAATGACATGGATTTCTTGGATGACATGGGGGTGAGTAAATTATCAGCAAAAGCTTTTTTAGAAGTGAACTACTCCTTTAATACTATCATACAATTCTATTACATACTAATCAGTTAACACATCTTACTTAGTAATTAACAAAATAAAGAATGTCCTATTAGTTCTTCAATAGTTCCCTATTAGTTATGCAGTAAGTAAGATACAGTATTCTAAAGAGCTACCAATAACTTTTATGAACAATTCACTTCCTGGTTCTGTATTTATACTTTATATATCATATTGAAACATCATGGTTTGTCCATGCTTAACCAATAGAAAACTGATGTGAATATATGTTGTCTTTTTATTATTGTTATTATTATTTTTTTGTGATCCATAAAATATGACCCACTGGATTCTATAAATCTAACTTCAACTTCACTGGTTGGAAATCTGCTCTAAATGTATGCAATCATTGCCATCAACCAAACTATTCATCAATGAGCAATAATTGAATCTGTCAATAACCAAAAAGTGGAAACCCTTGTAGCTATATCACAATGGACCACATCAGACAGATATTTAACAGCTGAGTTCTGGGAAATCCCATTTGCTGTGAATCTGTTGAGTCAACTGCTGTTGCAACTCAAAGGACTCATCATCATTTAGCCAGACTAGTGCAAAAGTTCTTCCTTCCCATCTTATTGTGACGCCTAGAAATATGCAGCATGTTCTTAACCATAGGATTTTGCTTCAGGCTGGAAACACGACACGATAGCCTACTGACAGCAAGGAAAAGGATGACTAACATTTTATTTTAAACCTATTAAATATCTAAGTAAATTATACATACTTGATCTAGAATAAATAGTCTTTAAGAAGGGTACAAGGGTGGAAGAAGGGTTCTTTAATTTGAAACTCATTTTTATTTTACTAATACTTCCTTCATCACATGATTTAATCAAAAATGTATATTTCAACATGTTGCAAGTATCTTTATTTGACATTAGGAGTATTCTTTTTTGTTTTAATTTGCAAGGGTCATAACGCCATTAAAAAAAGGTAAATGATGTCATCCGTTGCGTACAGCAGCTGTTCATGGTTTCGTGCAAAGAACAATTCACTTCCTGGTTCTGTATTTATACTGTATATATCATATTGAAACATCATGGTTTGTCCATGCCAACTTTACCAATAGAAAACTAATGTATATATGTTTTCTTATTATTATTATTATTTATTTATTTAATTTTATTTGTCATCCATAAAATATGACCCACTGGATTCTATAAATCTAACTGCAACTTCACTGGTTAGAAATCAGCTCTAAATGTATGCAATCATTGCCATTAACCAAACTATTCATCAATGAGCAATAATTGAATCTGTCAATAACCAAAAAGTGGAAACCCTTGTAGCTATATAATATGGACCACATCAGATATTTAACAGCTGAATTCTGGGAAATCCTATTTGCTATGAATCTGTTGAGTCAACTGCTGTTGCAACTCAAAGGACTCATCATCATTTAGCCGGACTAGTGCAATTTTTTTTAAGTTCTTCCTTCCCATCATATTGTGACGCCTAGAAATATGCAGCATGTTCTTAACCGTAGGATTTTGCTTTAGGCTGGAAACACGACGCGATAGCCTACGGATGACTAACATTTTATTTTGAAACCTATTAAATATCTAAGTAAATTAAACTTACTTGATTTAGAAAACATAGTCTTTCAGAAGGGTACAGTTAAGGGTGAACACCATTCTTCCATTTGAAACTCTTTTTATCTTACTATTACTTCCTTCATCACACGATTTAATTCAATATTACTATATTAACATGTTGCAAGTATCTTTATTTGACATTATGGGTGTTATTTTTATGCTTTATTTTGCAAGGGTCATAACGCCATTACACGAGGCCAATGATGTCATCAGTTGCGCGCAGCAGCTGTTCATGGTTTCTGTGCAAAGACCGCGACTGTATTCATTGATTGAGGTGGAAATCCTCGTAATGCACAATCTGGTTTCTTTGCCCTAAATTCATTAAAATTGAAGACAAAGCTGCCGCGTGTGTTTTTAAATTTACATTGGTTTAATACTGCACGTAAAAGGTGAGTGATATGTGGGTATAAATCAAGAGATTGTACAGTATGTAGCTGTTAGCTAGTCAGCTAATTAGCGAATTTGCACATGCCAGAGATCAAAAATAACTAAGCAACCGTGAATTATTTGGCTTATAACGACGTTGCAAAACACTCAAAAGATGTGTTGTTCTCTAGATATGAGAACTACTGGTCTCTCGACTATTGAAATGCTTTGATTAGGCATGCTAGATGTGAATCTGTTATAAAATGTTCTTCGCTCATTTTGTTGCATTTTACCGTTGTGCATGAATATATGTGCCTATTTCATGAATCACGTTTGGTTAAACGCGGAGAAATTGTTAAATTATGTCAGAATGTATGTATTTTTAATACTTGTTTTCTATCTGAAGTGTTTTATACATTATGATTTCTTATATGTAAAATGAGATGTATGTAAGATGTCTAATATGCACTCTCACTTTGACAATCACCATATATTATACAAGACCTGATATCAGTCAGTTATAAAAAACATATGCATTATTCAAATTGTCCACCTGCATCAGAAACAAAATTTAGGGTACTGAATTTATCCCAATTCACATTTTTCCCTCTTGCAGACGGCAGGCTGCGCAGGTAGCCCAGGTTGCCAGTGGACTATGAGAGACAGTGGTGGAAGCCTGGCCCAGAACCGCTGGCAAGGGGAACTCTCCTTGACTGTGAGCCAGGAGGCCAGCAGTGTTGAGGGCATGGGAGGTGATCTAATGGATCCGAACTCCCCTCCCAAAACCACCAGCCCCATTCACCTCAAAATAGCTCACAAGGAGCGAATCTGGACTGGAGAGTACATAGAACCGGTAGAAGTTGATGAGGAGCTCTGGATTTGATGAGAATGAAGAAGATATTGAAGAAGAGAGAAGAGGAAGAGATTGATTCTGAGTGTGCTTCCTGGGAAGAGAGAAGAATGAAAGTGGAAGACTGGCAAATGCCATTTGAATCTCAACCACAACTCATGCTCGCTGAACAATTATCGGCAGCAGATGTCCTCACATGAAGGGGAGCCCAAATTCCAAGCTAGAGACTTCCCGAGAATCCCTTCCAGATTCGACTTCATGGACTTAGGCAGCAAAGACTGAAGCGCTGGCGAAGACTACGGTCCAGTGTAAGGTTACGCAACCGCCTTGTGCAGAATTGGAAAACGGTGGGAGACAGCGGGCGCAATGGGTTGGCAACTTAGGGTATCGACGGGCACGGAGGTGGCGCCGGTATAGCCTTTATGCCAGCAAGAGACAAGAACAGGGATGTGCCACCTTGGGCTCATCACAAATAGGTTTGGAGACAAGTGGAGGAGAACCAGGTGTGATTTTTTTTCCTTTTCTCATTGTTATTTAGAGCAGGGGTTTTCAGACTGGAGTATGTGGACTAGGAGGTCTGTTGAAAAGTTTATAGAAATATCATTTTTTAAAATAAAATTCAATACATTTGACATTTGTAAATACAATAAATGTCAAAATATTCAAAGAAAATTATTATTTGTATTGAAATAAAATCAAAAATCTAACAATATACATGAAAATAAAATATCTGCCTTTTAATTTTTATGATGGGGTCCATCACATTAGGATGATCATATTTAATGATCTGTGGTGTCTGAAAGATTGACAACCCTTGATTTAAAGTAAATAAAATTATAGCCAAAAATTGCATTATGTTAATGTTTGTTCTCTCTCCACAGGAAATCCTTTTTTTGGTTTCAATGGTTATCATGGGGATTCTCAGTCAAATTCAGTAGTGACTGGGGTTCGGGAATATCTTTCTATACCTGTGAAGCCAACCACTCAAAAGATGGAGATGGTCCTAACAGAGGAGCACAGGGCTTATGTCCAAGGTAGAACTTCTGTTGTCTAGAAGCTGCAGAAACCTACATCCTATCACATATTATCTCTTTAGGTTATGATATGGAAGAATGTCCAGCATATTTAGATAAAATAGGGTTATGCCCAGATTGCAGGCCAAAATGGATGTGATACTCCTCGGTCCTCACAGATCTTGGTGTTAAAGTGTGTAAAATCCAAACTCAGTGGTTGTGGTACCTCATGCATGGATTTCTTTCTCTCTCAGGTCTTCTTGATGAATACCTTCGAAAGTATGGAAGTCTAATTCCTGTACAATCAGATGATATTGTCGAGAGAACTGCAGGGCATCTTCAATGAGGATTTTTCTCAGACTCACAGGTCTCAAACCTCAAATACACTCATTTACTTTTAGTTCTTTGTCTTTGAGCATCTATTGTGTATCACATAGATCTTTGGAAGGAAAGCCAAAGTATTTTCTTTCTTTATCATGTGCCCACAGGAAGATTGCGAGTGCAAAATTTAATTCAATCCTACCAGAGGTCATCAGGGACTGCCATGTTGAAAGGGTTCCGGGTGAATTACAAGCGTCATGTTCTGACAATGGATGATCTTAGCACCCTCTATGGACAGAATTGGCTCAATGACCAGGTCAGTTTTGAGTTATACATGTTACATTTAATGATTTATTTATTCTCAGGCCTGCTTAATACACACATTGTTATTTCATCTGATTTTTTAAGATCATGAACATGTATGGAGACCTTGTGATGGATTCAGTGCCTGAAAAGGTGAATATTCTTATTTCTTCTATTTTTATTATTTTATAGTTGTGTACACTTGTGTTCAGTGGTTTCTGTTGTATCTAATGCCATCTCATTTACTTTTAGGTGCACTTCTTCAATAGTTTCTTTTATGACAAGTTGAGGACCAAAGGTTATGATGGAGTGAAACGGTGGACAAAGAATGTAAGAAAACTGTAAACTTTACTACCTCACAAAAGTAAAACATTTTCAAGTTTTTGAAAGAAAATCTTTTATGTTTATCAAGGCTGCATTTATTTGATTAAATTAAAACAAAACAAAAAACGTAATATGATAAAATATTGCTATTTTGATATAGGAGAAAAAATTATTAGCCGTTTCTCAATATGCGTCCTTGTCTGTACTTGTGGACTTGTGAAACGTCATCAGTTCGCTGCCCAAGTACTGTTCCAATTCAAAGTTCACATCTAGCCAAGTTCACTTCAAATCCCCGGATGTGTTCTTGATCCGCCCCGTTTACCGAGGATGCATCGAGAGGTGGCTTGTGCGGACTTGAGGTAGCCAGGTATCCCAGAATGCATCTCGCGTCAACCAGCAAGGGTCAATCAGAGAGGAGAAAATTCGCAAAGTATCAAAATACTAATGTTATTGTGTCATGAAAGTGTTTTCAGGTGAGAATGTGGTTGTTTAAATCTCAAATCTGTAGTTTATTTATAAAGATAGCGCCTATTTGAAAAATGCATCTGTCGTTCTGACATCCAAGCCTTCAGCGGACACTCAGCGAGATTCGACCCGACTGGAACAGCTTTTCCTCGGCTAGTGCTTCTGACGTTTGCCGCTGGCTCTGATCTCTAAAGTCTAGTGGATAAACTGATGTGTAATTCGTCTTGTGTATAAGTCTATCTTTGGTCTCTATAAACTATAGTATTAAACTATAGTTTGTTCCATGGCTAAAAAAAAACAAAAAAAAACAAACTTTTTTTGAAGTTAAATAACTTTAAATATTTTAGGCTATTTAACTTTAACAACATTTTTTACATTATCTTCACTATATATGAACAATAAAATAAAATGACTTAACCCTATCTCTGTTTGATAAATGTAAATAAAAATCAAAGTTTCATATTTTTCAAATGAAAACAAAAAAATTGTGTTCATTTATTTAATGCAGGGAAGAGAATCTAGTTGCCTGCACCACATGGCCATTAGGCTAATATGTTTTGTTTTTTTTAATAAAAAGAGGCAGAGTGGTGTTTTATAAAATTTCGTTTTTATTGTTAACGAAAAAGAGGCAGATTTGTAGCATATTTCGTTTTATTGTTGCTTAAAATATATAGAGAGAGATAACAGGAGTGGCCAGAGCGTGCTGAGTGACGCTGAAGAAAAACCGGACTTGTGTCCTCTCGCCCTCGGAAGTTCATTCTCCGGAGTCGAACTTGGCAAGTCTGAACTACCAAGGACACAAGTCCGAAGTTTGCGTAAATTGGTATTGAGAAACGGCTATTATATTCCTTAAAATCAAAATTTTCAGCATCATTACTCCAGTCTTCAGTGATCTGATATGCTGATTTGGTGCTCAAGGAACATTTCTTATCATTATCAATCTTGAAAACATTGTGCTGGATTCTTTAAAGAATAGAAAGTTCAAAAGAACAGCATTTATTTGAAATGGAAATCTTTTCTAACATTAGAAATATATTAACTGTCACTTTGATCAATGTAATACATCCTTGCTAAATAAAAGTTAATCTCTCTGACCCTAAACTTTTGAAGATTTTATGTAGATCACAAGATCATATATATATACACATCTGACAATATTTAGGTGGATCCATTTTTCAGTGCTAATCCTTAAAGCAAATCAGCAGAACTTTTCTTGTTCTTGCTTTTATTAACACACATTCAAACATGTTTCAGGTGGACATCTTCCAGAAGGATCTTTTGTTGATTCCCATTCATTTAGAAGTGCACTGGTCATTGGTCTCGGTTGACACTTAAACGGCGCTCCATCACATACTTCGATTCTCAGCGAGACTCTTAATCGCCGCTGCCCCAAGGTATAAGCCACATTAAAGTATAGTGCTTTATGTGCTATAGTAGAGTCAAAATCTTCTTCACAAACTGAAATTTCTTTAAACCTGTGTGCAATATCTAAAACAATATAATAATTAATCTTTGTGTTTGTAACTCTAATTAGCTAAGTGACAATTTTTCCCCTCCACAGCATATTTTTAAATACCTGCAGGCAGAAGCCACTGATAAAAGATAAGAGAGATTTTCTGACTGGGTGGAAAGGCTTTTTTAAAATGGTAAGTCTAGACACTGCAGTGAACATTTCTACAAATTGCTGCTACTTGTGACGGCTTTTCTTTTTTATTAATGCTGTTCAAATGTTTCAGTGACCGTTAATAAAGCCTCTTTTTTATGTTACAGAATGTTGGCAGACAGAATAATGACAGTGACTGTGGGGCATTTGTCCTGCAGGTTTGTACATACACCATTTTCATATAGCTGAGCATGGTCTGGGGTTTTATGAGTGGTGGTTGATAAGATTTCAGATTAACTGACGCAGTATTGTACCTTTTAACTGTTTATCTAGAGTAAAATCCATTCAAATTGACTACGGTGGCAACGTTTTTAACATGCTTCATCCAAAATGCGACAAACTGTACTGAGAAAAATGTTGTCAGAATATGTTGTTTGTCTTTGCTCAGTTCTACACATAAGATTGACCTTTTATTTCTCTTTATTTATCCACCTCTTTAGTACTGCAAGTGTCTCGCATTGGGTCAGCCCTTCACCTTCCGTCAGCAGGACATGCCCAAGCTGAGGAGACTTATGTACAAAGAACTGTGTCATTGCAAGCTCTCACTGTGATATTTGTGTAAAGACTGCACAACCAGTGAGGAAAGAGATACATTTGTCCAAAAAGCCTGAGAGACTTCACCATGAGGATATTTCTTCATCACTCACTTTTATTTTTATTTTGTATAACCTTTTCAGTTGGTTTGTACTGCAGGCCAACATATTGACTGAGAGATCTGAGGTAATCCACGGTTGACAGCCTGTCTTGCCCTGGTGACATACTGCCTAAATGGAACATTCTGTTTTGGGTTTTGTATTTGTTCTGTGTATAAAGATGAGAGTAACTGTGCCCTGATGCAAGTGATGAAACATGTCTGCAGTTTTGTTTTTAAATAAATCGTCTTATGAAAATAACGATCTGGGTAATCATCAGAACACTTAAATTGTTATTCTGTTAGTCACATTGTAATGAATAATTATGTATTTTGAAATGGCCATGATTTAATATGGTAGTATTCTCATTATGTTACTTAGCATTGTTCACCCTTATTCAAACTAGATGTGATCCCAAATAAGCTGTTTTTTTTTCATCAAAGCATATTTATATGACACATTAAATGACCCACTATTTACATTAGTTGTGAATAATAGATGACTCACTTGTTGCAACATTTATGTACTGGAAAACAGCTCTTGGGTAATAAGGGAAGTGTTACCTCTGACTATATTTTCTGGAAGTGAGCCAAACTTTAAATTTATGAATTTTATTTTATTATCTAAAGATTTTATTCTTAAAGATTTAAGAATAATATATTTCTTAAAGAAAAGAAAAAAATGTGGTTCATATAGCAAATTTTTTCAACTAGCGATCTTGTTCTCTCTCTTTTTCTCGTTTCGTGACGTCTTAGAACAGGCGCTTATGGGCGATACCAATCGTTTCTTGACCAATTGGAAGACGCGATGGGCGGTCTATAATCTGATTGAACGAGAAGTTGTCCAATCAATGGACTTTGGTCGTCGTCACGGTTTAAGTATTTGCTCGTTTCCGCCAGTCTACAGTCCTTTGTAATAATGTCGTCTGAACATGAAGATAGGTAAGAAAACGTGCTCGAAGAGTTTTTCAAGTATCTGTATAACTGCTGGTCGTTTTACGGGAAATGTTTAGTCGATGTTATTGATTTCAAATGGTTTTGTGGGAAATATGGAATATTTGTCTTTCATCCGTGTTTTAAAAGCTAGCATTATTGGCCGATTTGGCACGTTCGTCCTCTCCCTGTTCCCGCCTTGTAAAAAATACCCAGAAAGGGTTTTTTCACCAGGTAGCGTAACCACCATATGGTTTACTTTAGATTATACTCGTAAAGTTTATTGAAAAGTCGTTTTAAGTGATTTTTGGAACGTCTATTCGACGTTCCGTTAGAATGCCGGTTCTTGTGACGCAACGAGTCTCACGCGCTTGTTCAGTTCCTCGTGTGGCCGGCGCGTCCATGCGGCACATGGTCACTCCCTTATCGTTTTAACCCGATTATCTACAATTACATTTAACATGAATTTGAATGTACTTACCCAGATATCTCCTGTATCAGGTGTCATTTACTAGAAAATATGTGTTTGTTCGCAGATGTAGGCCTGCAAAGGAGAAAATACGTAGGCCATGTGCCTTTCCTGGGCTAGACAATAGAGTGTTCTTGCGATGCAGGCCCGAGGCCTATCCTCACATAGGCCTCTCTTATTAAAATGTATATAATTGATAAAGATGCTGATTATTCTTTTAAATTTTTAATAGAAAAAGTTAAACTTTGTCGTCGGTGAAACGATTCACTTACTTGAATACTTTGGATCTATAATTAAATCAAATGTCTAATGTTACATGGATTGATTATAATACGGAGGTGACGCACGGTGTTATTTTAAACCGCTTTTTAAAGCGAGGTAACGTTAATTGTAATGATCGGCATGTTTCCGACGAAAAACTGGAGCCACGTTGTTAATGGCGCTGACCGAAAATGGCTGCCTCCTGGTCGTATTCTTAATTTACGATGTCAGTCTCTTAACTGAAAAATATTGCGGTTTTATAAATAATCCAAATTCAAAACCGTGACTTTTCCGTGGAATGCTAAAGGAGATATTCAGGCAGACTGACAGCACTGGTAAACCGTTCACTTTCGTTTATGGAGAATGATCCAGTGCAAGCGAATAGTGACTGAGGCTGTCATTCTGACTAACTTTTTCTTTTCTTTTCCCCTCAAGTCATCATGAGTCTGAGTAAGTTTTCGTCTTTACTTGAACTAATTAAACATAACAATATATGAATACATGTATTGGATGGTTGTGTAGATAAACCCCAACAGTATAAAGGGGGACCGAGTGACTGAATTATTGGATAAAATCCAATGAATTGCTATGTTTAGTCCTTTAGCCGACTTATCTCAACACTGAAAAAAATGTGAAATTAGTTTTACATCAAAGCTGTACTAATTACAGCCTCTCATTTCAGACCCAGAGACAATGGCCCTGAGGGGATGGAGCCAGATGGTATCATTGAGGTTGGTGTCTAAGAGCCATTTCATTTGTTTCTATAATTATATTGATGTACATTATTGTATATATGCACATCAGCATAAACTAAACAAGTTCTTTTTTTTTTCCTTCAGAGCAACTGGAAGGAGATTGTCGATAGTTTTGATGATATGAATCTGCGAGAGGCTCTTCTCAGAGGAATCTATGCTTATGGTTTTGAGAAACCTTCTGCCATTCAGCAGAGGGCAATCCTCCCTTGTATCAAGGGTATGTAGAATTTTATTTCTGTATATTTATGCTTATTCATTTTCTATTATTGGATTATAAATTCAGTTTATTCATGCCCTTATTAATTGGGCAAGGCTGTGTCTGTCAGTGACACTGACCTATATCTGGTAAGGGCAGATAAAATTAAGCCTATATTCATCCCAGTCAACTCAAAACAGTGAGGCATAGGCTGTTTCATGGTATGGGCACAAGTGCTTTCCTTAGTACTTTTAACATTAGTTGGTTTGAAACTCCATGTTATTGAATGGCCATTGGTTAATATTCTGTAGTTTTCTGTCTGTAGGTTATGATGTCATTGCACAGGCTCAATCTGGCACAGGAAAGACGGCCACGTTTGCCATCTCCATCCTGCAGCAGGTTGATGTGGAGCTGAAGGCTACACAAGCAATGGTGCTGGCTCCAACCAGAGAGCTGGCCCAACAGGTGAAAAGCATTTCTCATCCAGGTTCTGTCTTTGTCTTCTTTGTTTCCTAATGAAAAAGTGTGTAAAGTTTAAGCATGTCCCCTATCAACTGGGCAAGGCTGTGTCTGTCAGTGATGCAGAGTCCGATATCTGTTAGGGAAGAGGAAATTAAGGCCATATTCATCCCAGTCAGCTCAACACAGTGAGAATAAGACTGTTTCATGCTATGGGCACAGATAGCATAATTTTGTAACATGATTCACTACCCATTTTGTTGTACAGTGATTCATGAATTTTATCTTTTTTTATATATATGTGTATATATATATATATTGCTAAACTGACTTTGTCGTCTTCAGATTCAGAAGGTGGTCCTGGCTCTTGGAGACTACATGGGGGCATCTTGCCATGCTTGCATCGGTGGCACCAATGTCCGTAATGATGTTCAGAAGCTTCAGGCTGATGTGCCCCACATAGTGGTTGGGACCCCTGGACGCGTGTTTGACATGCTTAACCGCAGATATCTCTGTAAGTACCGGTTATGGGCACTTGTTTTAGCAGACTATCTCTTTTAAGACCTGCCCTAGCATTCATTGTTCTCAACTACCTGTTTTTTTTTTTATTGTAATGGTTCATAGGTTGGTATTCTGCATACCTAATATCTTTGCAAATTTCATATTTCAGCTCCTAAATATATAAAGATGTTCGCGCTGGATGAGGCAGATGAAATGTTGAGCAGAGGCTTCAAGGACCAAATCTATGAGATCTTTCAGAAGTTGGCCACAGATACTCAGGTAAGCTAATACTTTTCAGTTAACAATTTTCTTGGTGCCCACACCAAAGTTCCCTCTCCTACCAGCTTCCTATGCTGTATTGGGAATCATAAACTTTGGTAGAGAAATGTTTCTGCTCTCCACTATGATTGGGCTCTTGGGGTCCCTCTTCATGACTATTAAGCAGCTGACACTTCATACCTTAAATTTGTTTATTATTGCTTTGCACTTTGTTTTAACTTTTTAAATAGATTAAAGCTAGCTGAGCATTATGTATATGCATAATGTATTATTATTATTAACCCCTGGTTTCTCAGACAAGGCTTAACCCTAGTTCCAGACTTAAATGCATGTTTGAGTTTTCACTGAAAGCCACTTTCACAGACACATCTTGATGTCAATGCCGTTTTGTCTCAAGGTGCACACCAGTAATGTTTTTATTTATATATATATACTTAAGTAGCCTGATTGAACTAAAACCTACTGCTTTCTTAATTTTAAACCCTGTTTGTGAAACCAGTCATAACTTCCTCCACACCATGATCTGTTTAGAAGATTTGACCACAATGACTGTACATTTGGTAACCTTAAGATGCTTATAACTGAAAGGGTGGTCTGTACTTGTTTTAAGCTTATGCATGGTTTCTTTTTCCCAGGTGATTCTTTTGTCTGCCACCATGCCTCAGGAGGTGCTGGAGGTGACCACTAAGTTCATGAGAGATCCTATTCGTATCCTAGTTAAGAAAGAAGAGCTGACCCTTGAGGGAATCCGGCAGTTCTACATCAATGTTGAGAAGGAGGTGAGTGAGTAATAAATATCTTTCTCTACCCCATAATCTTCAAATGTTCAGTTGCCATTCTAGTTCACAGTTGTTTGTAATTGAAGTTATAATGCTGTTTTGTGATGAAACCCATGCGTGTCAACTGATCTCAGACTATCTGCAGTGCTCAATGCTTGGTAAGCGTTTTGCTTGCCAATGCGTTTTTGAGCCTGTAGGAGCTCTGGGAACATGATCTTGACTTAAGTCTGAAAACAGCACCACCTATTGGAAGGAAAGGGGTTTGTCATCTCCATTTGCTAAGCCTTTTTCTGTCTTTCAGGAGTGGAAGTTGGACACATTGTGTGATCTTTATGAAACCCTGACCATCACTCAGGCTGTAATCTTCATCAACACTCGCCGGAAGGTGGACTGGCTGACTGAGAAAATGCATGCAAGGGACTTTACTGTTTCTGCGCTGGTGAGTGACCCTAACGGGTTGTGGTGTAAGTAGTATTTAGTTTTTCAAAATGCCTTTGGTTTTAACTTTGCTCTGACTTCCTAGCATGGTGACATGGAGCAGAAGGAGAGAGACGTCATCATGAAAGAGTTCCGTTCTGGCTTCCAGCTCGAGTCCTCATTACAACCGACCTGCTGGTAAGCAACCTTTCATCTTCCTCTTTGCCCACAGTTCTCAGATGTCCCACCAAGGATCCTCTTCCACCAGCATGCTGTGCTGTGATGGGAATAAAGTTCTTTGGGAGATTATTCTAACTGCTCTCCACAGTGCCTGGTTCGCCAAATCCCTCAACACGACTATAAAGCAGTTAACATTACAATATTCAAATGCACTATTGTTTGTAATTAACTTGGGTTTGCTAGTTCACTGCTTTTTTTTAATTATTTTCTTTTTCAATCCGTCACCATTCCTCCACAGTACTTGTTTACTTTTAGGCTAGAGGCATTGATGTGCAGCAGGTTTCACTGGTTATCAACTATGACCTTCCAACCAACAGGGAGAACTATATTCACAGGTTAGTCAAAGCCTTTTCTGTGATGGTTGTCTGATTCATGCATTTGTCCCTGTTATGTGCTAACAGTGCTTTGTTATGTGTAGATCGGCCGTGGTGGACGCTTTGGCAGAAAAGGCGTTGCTATCAATATGATCACAGAAGATGACAAGCGCACGCTGCCAGAGACATTGAAACCTTCTACAATACTACTGTAGAGGAGATGCCCATGAAATCGTCTGGCTGATCTGATCTAAGACCCCTGCCCCAGTCTCTCTCTGACTTTTTTTTTTTTCTCTTCCCCTCTTCAGTCTCATTCCAACCCACATCTCTTCATGCAAATCCCTCACAAATCAAGTACTGTTGGTTCTGATGTTTTTCTTTCATTAATCCAGTATGTTGGCCACATTGAATAATCAAATGAATATAAGATTCTTAAGGCTCATTTAATCTTGCCCATTTAAAATGGTGCCATCTAGTGATCAAGGAGGTGTTGCAGGGCCTTATTTGCATGTGTGGTGTAAATGTTAATGTGCCGACTGGTATAATGGATTGGGAGACATGCCCTGCTTTTCTTGATAGTGTTGGTTTAACCATATTTGAGATGTGACTACATTGGAAAACCTTTTTCTTAGCACAGGGCAAAGGATGTAAACTAAAATGATTCATGTGTTTTATATGGAGGACTTGGACTTTTATTCCAAATTGGAAGTCACTGCCACTTTCCTTTTACTGAAGCATCTGAGATCTGCTTGATAAAAAAAAGATGCTTCAGTTCAAAAGGAAGTTGGTTAGTGGGAACAAATCTGATTTCTAGAATTGAAAAATGTGGTCAAGTAATTCTCAAACTGTCCAATTCTTCTGTTACATCTTTTGTTGTCCTGTGTGCGTGGCTGTAGCTTTTTTGCTTTTTGTAAATAGGCTTTACTCTGGCGGGATGAATGGCTGAATGCATTAGAAGTGAATTTGGAATGGTTATGATTGGATAACCCACCATTGTATTGCCTCAGATTTTTCTCTGCATCAAAGTCCTTATTGAGGAGTTTTGCTCCCATAACCTACCTCACCAAACTGTGTTGGAGAGGTCTAAATATGTAAAGGACCAAACTGCAGTAGTAGAGTATATAGAGATCATTATGTCTTCGTATTGTTCAAAAAAATGCCTGTCTTTTGTTGGGTGGGTTTGGATGTGGGGTTTACATTTGGGGTGGTTAGGGCTATTTTTTTAAACAAATTTATTACAAATGTGATGATAATTATTAACCTTTTTGAGACAGAAGCCATGTATTAAGTCTTTTCTACATTGGATTCTGTATAGTATTTATTTTAATGGTCTGAAATAAAGGTATTTCCCATTTTTAACATGCCAAGTTGTCTTACTTGTTCATTGTCTTTATTTTTTTCAATAGACCTGTTAAAGACAAGTTAGAACTATTACAGTTTTTCTCCGTCGCTTTGGTGCATTTCTCACATCACTATTTACATTTGCACAACAGTTAATGCAGTTCTCAAAACAATTAGTACAAACTGCAAAACTTAGTTGATAACCTGCAAAAGTGTCACTTGCTCAAAATGGATAACTCATTCCTCAAAAGCAAGTATTCATGTCATTGAAAGTGTCAGTGTCGTCAAGATGAAAAGTCTTAACACCAGTGTTTATGAACAAGATAGTCAAATGGCTTTGTCATGTTTTCATTATGACAGTTTACTCTGTAAGTGTTTGACAATGCAAAAAAAGTCAGATCTTGGTGACACTACCTGAAAATGCTCAAGACAGTCCTATAAACTATTTGCACAGCCATTTGAAAACTACAGTAAAGTTTCACATTACTGTATTTAGTGAGGTACAGTAATTGAGTACAAGACATTGAATATGTATGTTTCACTTTTTACTGCATGGTCTTTGCAATTCTTAATTTGTTCAGAGCATTGTGCAAAAGAAAAAATACACCCTTATTTACAACAAACATAAACTCCCTTTGGGTAGATCGGTGCACAACTGTAAACAATATCACAGTACATATTGGAACTGAACATACATACTGTAAATAATTCATGCACATCTCTTCTCATCAGTGAAAGCTGAGGCTCACCTGTGAGAAATTGTTCAATTTAGGATCTTTTTTTTAAAGATAAAAAAAATTGGATTTTGACAACTAGTTTAACATTTTTGTATGTGATGACTCAAGCAATGAAATGAGGACTATTAGTTTTACATGGAACGACTATTAAGCATTCACAAGTATAGTTAATTTGGACTGATATGACATGAGCAAATGATAATGTTATAAAACAGCAGAGGTTGAAAGCAATTGATGCATGTCCAAAAGCATTTGCAATTTGTTGGAAGGAATGAGAAACTGCTACTATGATGTGCACAAATGACAAAATGTTGTGGAGGTTGAACTAACTCTTGTGCAAATGTAAATAGTGATGTGAGAAATGCACCAAAGCGACTGAGAAAAACTGTAATGTAAAGTATATGGGTCTTGCCCTCGTTGAGCTTGTGTTTTATTCTAAAGCTTAATAGATCATACTTGAACTTTCTAATCAGTGTATTAAGCTTTTATTTTTTGTAGGGTTTGACAGTACAGTTGTGCTCAGAATTAATGGTACCACTGGTAAATATCAAAATTGGCTGAAAAATAATTTACATTATTTATCCTTTTTACCTTTCATTAAAAAAAATAATAAACTTGCCAAAAATCAAAGCTGAAATTGAATTAAAAGAATTATTTTTTTTAGGGGAATTGTTTTCCTCAAACAGATTGGCCACAATTGTTAGTAGCCCTAGAATTGTTTACGAGAAATATCCTGAATTATATTCCCATTAATGTTTACCCGTTGTCCAGCCATGACTTCTTGTTTCACTGGGCCCGTATTCATAAAGATTCTAAAAATCCTCTCAGAAAGCTCTTAATTTATAAACCCGTGAGACTTTTGTTCATCTTTGGAACACAGGTGAAGATCCTTTTTAATGAAATCTGTGAGCTTTCTATCCATCCGTTGGATAGCTATGCCATAATTGCACAGGGGGAGTATTACCTGGTGTCTGGTGACCTCTAGTCATTTGCTACACCACCAGAAGAGCAACAACAAAAATGATTAGATGGAGATACATGATGTGTAGGCCTTATAGCAGCATGCGGTAAGGATCATTTTTCTGTTTATGATATATCGTAGCCTACAGCTATAGACCTATAACTACGAGACATTTCCAAGCCATAGCCTATTGACATCATATTCGGCAGATAAGCTCCAGATATGGTATATATATATAAAGTAAGCTAAATTGTCTATAGAGACTCAATTAATTTAAATGAGCAGATTTAATTCAATTTAAACATATTCACATGATCATAACATAAACAAGAACCTGCTGGATGCAGAGAACAAACTTCATTTGTTCTTGTGGAAGCTTAAACATGCTGCATGACAGAGAATGAACCTCATTGGTTCTTGTCAGTGGACATCATTCGAGTTTCAACGTGTGTGAATAAAATCGTCTCTTCAGAAATTTTTTTACGAGCAGTTCATTCATACCTATGCAAGATCGCTGTTCAAATTACAGACCGGAAGGCAAAAGACAACGAGCGCAGCTCTGAAAAGGGGTGGGGCTACATAAGGTCTATAGGGGAGAAAAGTTCAGGACAATTCCAAGGGCCCTGGCTGACAAGGGGGCCCATCAAATAGGTAAAAACTTTTTTGAATAAAAAAAAATATATATATTTATCAGTGCATTGAGTATATTTCAGTTAATAATAAATTGAACGATGTCTTTGATTTGACTTATTTTGGCAATAAAAGTTAAATATCCCCATTGACCAAAAAGTAAATATCCATATTGACCGACCACCCCATGTATCCGCATGAAATGGTTTGGTCCTGCCTAAGCGCGCGCATCGTTGACGGTGTTTTAGCAGACAGTCAATCGATGCACGGTGAAAGCGCAGGTGCGCTAGAAATACAGAGACCATAATGTCGAATAGTAAAATAAAATCTGGTTTCCAGAAAAGGAAAGAAAGGAAAGAGAGAGAGGAAAGACTAAATAAAGGCTGTCGTTCTGTAGCCCAGTTTTTCACAAAGAAAGGTGAGTAGCCTTTAGTCTGTGAGTGGTAAACCTGTTGTCCATAGTGAAATAAGTTAGCTAACTTAGCTGCAGGCTAGTGTTAGCCTACATTTCATCAACATTTAATAAGTGCAGGGAAACGTTTAGCAGTATATTCATATTGAATCATCCATCCCCCTTTTAGCAGATTTAGCAACAACAACAGATGAGTCAGCAGCACCCCAGTCTCCCCATACTAACTGCACCCCTCCCTGTCCCTGTCCCAGTGAAGAAGGTGAGCAACATTGTGTTGACTTAGCATCATTCCAGGGAGTATTTGTGGGGTTCTCTGTCTCTCTTGCTCTTTTTTACTGTACCAAAAAAATATGACAATCTCCTGTCTGTACAGTAGATACAGTTAGAAACAAGAAGTAGCTTACCTCAACATGCATGTAAGTTACAGACAGTATTAAAATAATCCAGTTTGATCTGTTCATTTAGACTGAATTTTGGCCGTAAATGACATCTATACAGACTTTATTATTTTCTATCATGAAGGGCAATTTGTTTGAGAAGCTTACACACACACACACACACACACATTGTATCTAATGTATTTGTGTCAATGTTCTGTAGTGTTAGTGTTATTGGTGTATGGCATATATCCGTGTATATATATATATATATATATATATATATATATATATATATATATATATATATATATATATATATATATATATATGAGGGGCCCCAAAGTTCCTGGCAGCGCCCCTGCCCTGAAGGTCAGCTAAAATAAATCAAAACTTAATTTCTAAGTGAACTATCCCTTTAAACTGGTCACAATATGCATGTTTTACAACTAAAGTGCTGGAATGAACTTCTGTTATGGCGAATGTTTGCAGCTGCGATCATTTGAGTTAATGTTCTTTTAAATCTTATTTGACGTAACTATTCCCATTTGGACAAAACTGAACTTTTGCTTTTCTTTAATAAGCACACTACCCCCAGTTTCACAGACAAGGGAAAGTTCACCAAACATTTTTGTCAGGTGACAGTAGCCATTGACCAGAAAATGGCTCACGCATCAATTGTATAATTACCAACATTCTTCAAGATATCATCTTTTGTGCTCAAGTAAGAAACTCATACAGGTTTGGAACAACTTGAGGGTGAGTAAATGAAAGAATTTTCATTTTTGAGTAAACTACCCCCTTTGAGCCTATAGTCCCAGACTAAAATGCACGTTCTATGGGTTTTAACTGAAACCAACTTGCACTGATGTATTTTAAAATATGTCACTGCTATTGTTTTGTCTAAGAATGCAGAACCAGTGATGTTTTAAGGCACGTTTATTAAAGTTTCTAAATCTAATTAAGGCCTAATTAAACTAATTCCTGGTTTAATCTAAACCCTGTCTGTGAAACCCTGTGAAATTAGATATTTAAGTACTAAATGCTCACATATCATTATGCTGAATCCGGTGGCCATTTTTCAGTGAAAAACTCTTGAGAAACGCACACTCTAGAAGCAAGAGTAAAAAGAGATAGACCTACAGCTCCTTTAATGGCAAGTTCTGAGTGTGTCCACTGGAGGGCAGATCTGTATACCATCTGTATCCACAGGAAAGAAAGGAGCTTTCAGCTGTGCCACAAACTCAGGATGCATACCAATCCCATTGGACTTGTCATTCCAGCACATGGGGATGTATCAGGAAATGTTTTATTCACACATATGTGCCAATAGTTATCCGAACTCTCTGAAGGCCTGTGTCATTACAATTCCACGGCTGCAACTTTTGATCACTTCAGTGAGATCGGCTTTCTACCAACATCCCCTGACATGAAGTGCGGTGCCCTCATTCACCTGTCCATCACGCAAACACTATGTTAATTCCCGCATCATGTACCCCTGTCCCACGTCCCCTTCATTCAATTCATTGTACCAATCCCCTCTCTTTCCTGCCCCTTTTATACCCACAGTCTTCTTTTCCAACATTCTTCCTCCTATCACAGCCCTCCACTGGAGGCGTAAAGACCTCTCCCCTCCATCTCGCCCAGGGCTATACACCTTATGAGAAATGTTTTGATTATGTGTGCTCAGTGTAGGTGGCCCTCCGAAAAAACTTTCACTGTCTGCATGGTAACCCCCCCTCCATCCCTCCCCCCATTCCACTTCCCCCCTCTTCCCCTGCTGGGCGAATGATTGTGGGCTCAGGGATTATGCGAGCAGGAGGCTCGTGAAAGGGCCTGCCAGGGTCTTTCTGTGACAGTGACGGATGGCTAGGAGCCCCCATTTACATAAGAAGGGAGAGAATAGAGGCCCCATTCACTCGGTCTGTCAGGGAGGACTCAGGGACAAACTGCACTCTCTCCAAGTTGCCCTCTTCCCTCTCAGTCTCTCTTTTCTTCTTATCTTTGCCATTCTCCCTTCTCCTCAAGCTTTTCCTCATCCGTCCTCCTTTCTTCGAGCCATTGTATCAGTCTCTTCATTTTCTGGGCCACTTGATTTTACTCTCACTTTTTAAACTCTATTGGGTTTCAAATCAAAATGTCATATTTGTCCCAATGAATTACATAGTATTTAATTTTTCATTGTTCACAGATTAAAACAACTCCAAAAAGTTATTGCACTAATACACTTTAACTTAAAAGGATATTAGTGCCAAATATTGTTTTAAAAAGCCCCATCTGTCTTAAAGGTGAATTATATTACTAAATGGTATTTCAAAATAAAAATATAATACATAAGTATCATTCTAAAAAATGCTGGGTTGTTTTTAACCCAGTTTTGGGTAAAATATGGGACAAACCCAGCCATTGGGTTACAATTTTAAATGACAGTTTTAACCCAATGGCTGTGTTTGTCCATATTTTACCCAAAACTGGGTTAAAACAAACCCAGCATTTTTTTTTTGGTTGTTTTAACCCAATTTTGGGTAAAATATGGACAAACCCAGCCATTGGGTTAAAATGTCACACACACACACACACACACACACACATATATATATATATATATATATATATATATATATATATATATATATATATATATATAATTTTCTTTGGGAAAAATGTTTTGATTTGTCTCAATCTCTTTTGTTTGTAATAAAAAATGACTGTAAACTTATATCTTGATGATCAATAAACCACATTCTTCATTTTTAAATTTTTTAAGAAGTAATCATTTATATAATTTGTTACTTATAACTAAGATATTTAGATATACCTTTATATTTTACAGAACTCTAACCAACGTTACATTTTAGCATATTCCATACTCAGTTTTTGGTAATGTGGCGTAATCACTTACAGTGATTGAAAATAATTGTTCATTGGAAATCTAAATATTATTTGACCATTTGATTTTTGAATCTGCAATTCAAGGGGGTAAAAGCATGCACACACTAAAGAAAAATCGAAACAGTCGAAAACATGCGAAAAACAGTCTAGATGCCGTATTTATTTAGTTCAGTCATAGAACTCATGTTGATTCTCCTTTACAGGTTCATTCAGGTATCGGTGTTTGAGCAGCTGTAGAGCCCATGCAGCTGAATGGGTGGTTATCTTTTGTGTGCGCTTTGGAAAAACAACTGTGTTGTAACTTGTTTTGGACATACATATTTCAAACCCATGAAAACACTGGTTTTAAAAAGCAAGATACAATAGTCAAAAGAGAGACATGTGGAGCACATGTGTATGCAAACATGAGGTCTTTGAGGTATCTGTGTTTGTAGGGGATACACTTAACATTTCTGAGAAATTCTCTGAGCTGTCTTGGTTCCGTCTCAACCAAATGGGACAAAGAAACAAAGGACGGCAGAAGCGAGCCAGGCACTTCTATAAAGAGGTTTACTATTTGTCCAAAAATGTTTTCTGGACATGGTTTTAAGAATGAAGCCCCACAATTTGTGGTTTGATTGGCACTAAGGTGTAACTGTCAGTCACGAACAGAAGCTGCTTGCATGTTTCACAAAGCACCTGCAAACTCACACCTGTGTCTACAAAAAAGACACAGCGAAAGAAACAACATACGCTTTGCACCCACACCTTTTCTCACGCAATTATAGAAGCAATACACACCTTTAGAAGTTTCTGACATTCGCATGTCATAAATGGTCATCAAAAGGGAGTAATGGCACATTGCTGTAATTATATATTGTGTGTACTGTAATAACTTCACATTTCACACAAATTTACCCCTAAAAACACAGCTCAATAAACGCACAACTGTTCGTTTTCACAGGAAATTTCACATGACCCCACCATGACAGGGTTGAAAAATGACAATAGAAATTGTAAAGGTGCAAAGTGAAACTAATTAAGTCATAGAAAGTGGTTCAAAGAAAGCAGGTCCAAAATTAGCTACACAATCTTTGTCTAATTTTTAAAGACTTGCTTGTTTTGAAGTCTATAAAAACATGTTCTATGAAAATGTATACTGAAATGTGTGATAATTATCAGTAATATATATTTAGAATTGAATTATCTGATCAATAAAATGAGCCCCTAGTCTCTGCGTGCCGCTTACCTCCTGCAACAAGTGATCGACGTACAACACCACACCCCTACAATTGTTATGCAAATTAGCAAAGGGTTGCGTTGAGCGCTGATTGGACAGACGTGGAATACAATTATACAATTGGTTCAGTGTGGACTGCAAACTATTCTGCTCAACAAGTGACTTGTGGATAGCGTTCAACAGAGTTAGAGAGAGAGAGAGAGAGACAAACAGCAGAAATTGAGAAACTTTTTAATCGAGACCTTTTTACATTATTTTTGTTTTTAAAAACTTGTTCTAAATGTTTTGATTAATCGTTTTCTCATTGCTCCTTTTGGGAGTTTAATTTGGCGAGACAATCCCGGCTGTAAAGAGACTTCACCTGCGCCGGATTTGTTTGACCTGATTAGGTTCGCTTGGACACTTTTAATTGGCTGCTTTACGCATTGAGCGGTTGAAAGTCAAAGTGAGTAGGCATGATGTATAGCATGATGGAGCATGAACTGAAGACCGCGGGTCAACCTCATCCCCACACGAACAGTCCAGGAATGCCTCCTCCGGTCAGCGGGGTTGGAACTGCGCACCACGGATCAAAAACTTCGTGTCCACCCGGCGGGGACCCTATGGACAAAGTGAAGCGCCCTATGAATGCGTTTATGGTGTGGTCTCGCGGTCAGCGGAGGAAGATGGCACAGGAGAACCCCAAAATGCACAACTCTGAGATAAGCAAACGCCTCGGAGCGGAATGGAAACTTTTAACGGACGCGGAGAAGCGACCGTTCATCGACGAGGCCAAACGTTTGCGGGCTGTACACATGAAGGAATACCCCGATTACAAATACAAACCTCGGCGTAAGACCAAAGCTCTCATGAAGAAGGACAATCACGTCGGCAAATATCCTCTCGGACACGGCAACCTGTTGGCTTCAGCCGTGGCACAGGGACAAAGTGGCAGCCCGAGAATGGACGGCTACGGCTGGGGTCACGCCGGTGGTTATATGGGCATGCAGGGCGAGGCACTCGGATACCCGCAACAACTGCACCGCTACGACCTGTCAGCTCTCCAATACCCGCCGGCACAGACGTATATGAATGGCGCCAGTCCTTACAGGTTTGTTTTATCAAGAGATTTTTGTACAGTTAAACTACTAATAGGGAAGCTCGACAAATTGGGGAACTAGAAAACTAGATTAAGTGGGGCGCCCGCGTACATTTATGTTTACTGGTTCAGTTTTCGTCCTGTTTAAGTTGAAGAATCAAACATTTGTGAACAATTAATAAGGTTTTTTTTTAATTTGTTTTATAAAACTAAAATTGTTGTAGGCTATATAAAGATTGAGTTTAAGTTGTTTTTGAAGTTGGGAAATTAATAATCTATATATAAATGCGTTTATTCAGCATTTGACTTTTTTATAATAATTTTTTTGTCATAAATATCATAAATGTATATCATATTTCTTCATTATATTCTTATAGATTTTCTTATCATTGCCCCGTATTTATTTAGCATTTGCATATAGATTTTCAGATTAACCACAACTAAGCTGACTTAACCTGTATAGACCTGTTATTTGCTTGTCAGCATTACGTGGAACAAATGCAGAGATGTTTTATATATGGAAAGATACAGATTCTCAAAGCTGTTTGTGTGTTCTAATGCCCTGATCTTCTTTTGTCGATCACATTTTAATGGCTTATTTTGTCCCCTTTTTTTGTCCACAGCCAAATGTCTTATAGTGGCAGCCCTCAGCAGCCCAGTCCAGTGATGTCTATGGTTAAACCAGAACCCCTATCCCATTCACCTACTGGAGTACCAAACCACCACCGTGGCGCTTTCCAAGGGGACCTGAGGGACATGATTAGCATGTACATTCCAGGTGGGGATACCAGTGATAGTTCAAACCAGAGGGCCTACCCTGGTGTCCAACAGCACTATCTAGGTGGAACTGTTCCCTCACTCATATCTGAAGTTTGGGACCGTAGTGCCACACATAGACTGTATGGATTACTGAACACTTCTGATTGTTTACTACCTCCTTGCTTTAAATGATCTAAAGTTGTCTGCTGAAACTGTCTAGCAAACTTATCTTTTTCAGTCTCCCGTTTTCTTCCTGTATTTGCAGCCATCACACTATGACTGATCACTTTTAACTTCCTAACTCAAGGCATTATGGACAATTAAAGGGCTGCCACTTTGCGTAAACTCACCCTCATGTCGTTCCAAACCCATAAGACTTTAGTTTATCTCTAGAAGATCTTTTTAATGAAAACTGAGAGCTTTGTCCGTCCATTGACAGTCTACGCAACTGATACTTTCAAACCCTAGATAGGTAGTAGAGGCATAATTACAATAATCCATGTGACTCCAGTGAGGTTTAACCTCAATTTTATGAAGCGCTGCTGTGCTTTGAGGAAAAATAAAAACATAATTTACCTCTTTATTTGCAAAATATCAATCTCGTTTATGTAATAACTTCCACTTTCGTGTCAACACAACACATGTTGGAGATTAATATTTTACGTCACTTAAAGTTTAAACCATTGGAGTAACATGGATTACTTTGATGTCTGTACTACTTTTCTGGGGCTTGATCGGGGTAAATGCATAGGCTGTCAATGGAGGGATAGAAAGCTCTCAGATTTGGGTTCTGAAGATAAGTCAGTCTTTCAGGTTTGGAATAACATGAGGGTGAGTAATGACCAGATTTTCATTTTAGGTGCACTAACCCTTTAAGTAACTTTTTTTTATTTTTATTTTTTCCTCATTCCTGTGCAATGTTTAGAACATGCATTGTTCATGCAGCAGTGGGCAATCATGAATTAAAATCTAATTGGGTTACAAAACGTTCTGCCAATATTGATCGCGATGGACAACATAAAACCTTAAGGAGTGTAAATTAGTTTTTGTTTGAACCCTGTTTCCCACTTGTATGCCCAAACTGGTTCAGCACGTAACTAAGTGATTGGTCAAGTTGACCAAAGTTTCTTTAAATTTGGGTATTGATATAGTAGTGTTTTGGACAATCTCAGGGCTTTCTTCAAATACATAGCATGAAAATTACCATCAGCGATCAGCATTGACATTGCCTCATTCAATTAGAAATCTTTGAATCTGTTACCCAATTTGTAATTGAAAGTCATTCAGTCACTACATGCTTTTCATGTTAATAATAACTGAAAATGCATATGTACCATACCAGTGTGCACATACGTTTGTGAATTTTATTTTTTTTATTTTATTTTTTGTATGTAGTCTCTACAATGAAATTGCACTCCTGTAAATGGTCAATATTTTAGCCATGTTTACAGATTGCTAAGTGTTGAGTTTTTGCCTAGCATTCCGGCATTTCCCTCTTTTGGGTCAGACTCGAATGCACTAATCTTCACTGTCAGTCGATGCACTTCGTTAGATTAGGTTCTCTACCTCATCTGGTCTTTCTCATTATACCACAGCATTAAGTCTGCCTTTGCCATTACAGTATGGTTGACCAGTGAGTTCAGTGGACTTGACTGAAATTTTCTGTTGGGCACTTGGTCCTTTTGACAACAAAATGCAAAGTAATGTCAAGGTCTTGAGGTTTGTTTTGAGCTCAACGTGTGTGTAGGGTGGCGTTCTGTGGCAGTCCAAAATTAAGTTGGCTGCCACAAAGCTTGGTTAGTTACTAATATTTTGGTTAAATGGTGATTTAAGCACAATGATAAACAGTTTACATTGCCATTGAAGTGAGTTTGCAGCTTGCTGTTTAATTTTTTTAACACTTTTTTTAATGGATTTATTTTTAGGTTGTAAATACCTCTTGTACAGTGTACAGTGTTTTTGTGGCTCTTATAAGGGCCGTTTTTACAGAATAAAAAAATAAATACAACATTTGGTCTGAAGTTTTCTCATTTTTAGAAAATATTTGAATCTAAATGTTTTTTGATTCCCAAGTCATATGCAAATGGAATTTGATGCACATTGTGGCAGTCATCTGAGACAAAAGATCTGTTACCAATCCCTTTCGATGGTAAATACTGTTTGCAGTCAGCGTTATCAATTTGATGTGAGTGAAAGTGTCTGATAACTACCCAGATAAAAAAAATGTTTTTGTCAACATGGTGGCCTCTAGGTTATTTTCACATCTTAAGTTGTGGGAAACCACAGACATAAGGGCAGTTTCAACTGATTGATTCGGTGATTACCACACACACTAGAAGATTCATCCGAACCGTGAGACCACACACCTGTTGATTGTAGACTAGCAAGAACAAAATTGACTTGAAGGAAAAACAAATGGAGGATGATCAACGTTGTCAGCTGGTTCTCCCTATGTGAGTTTTGTTTTAAGGGGGCTAAGTTTTTGTTTTTGCTTGCTAAGTTTTAAGTATAGAAGCATGCAGCATCTGGTTGGATGAAGCTTGATTGCTCTCATTGACTATTGCAGGTATAAAGTCAGGCAGCTCAATCAGGAGTTTGATATTTAAGATTTGGGGTCGCATGGGCTCCAAAGAGGTTGGTTGCAGTAAAATAATTGTAATAACAAAACAGGATTTTTTGGACAAAATGTCAGTTGCGAGATTAGAAGCCTCAAATTGGGCCACACTCCCCAGATCATTAAGGGTTTCAAACCAAGTTTAAATTCTTTAAGTGTGTGATCAGCCACACACAAGTCCAAAATGTTCATATAAGTTTTTTTGTATTTGTGATTCGGTGGCTCTGAATTGTCAAAACTCCACTCAAAATGCATGCCACTACGGATTACGTAAACACAGAAAATCTAACCCGATCCAATTTTTTTCATGACAAACGTAATTTTCGGATGCAGTGTGCAAGCGTGATTGACATAACCTGAGGTCGTATGTTACAGGAATCATCAAAAAGTCTATCGCAAAGAGTTTTCAAAATTGGACAAAAAAAGCCTATTGTGTGTAGTAAATGGGCACCTTTTGCGCACACCTTTGCACTCATGTGGACGCGTCGAAATTTAAACAAGGCTTTAGGCTTTAACCAGCTTAGCCACATATTTTTGTTGCAAAAAAACACAACGTGCGTTGTCACACAGTCTCTTAACGTGCGAAAATTTCAGACGTAAAATTCAGACTCAAACCTAAGGGACCTTGAAGCCCAATTTATACTTCTGCGTCGAAACCTACGCAAATAGATTTCGCCTTGGTTTTCATTTATACTTCTGCGTCGTTGATACGCAATTACACATGAGGGAACACTAACAGTGCTTGCGGTACGCATATAATTGATGCATTGTTACATTTTTGGAGAGGTGCACGTCAGGTTATGTCGAAGGGTACGCGCAGGCGCTACGCACAGCCTGCGGCAAGCACTGTGATTGGTCTGCTAGAACCGCTCCCCGGGTTTCACATTCTCCCTCTGCATGTGTCAAACGTATAGCCTCAGTCTATCAGCAAGGGGGTAATTGCGTCGAACCGGAAGTTGAAGCATCGCGGGAGCTGCCATCTTGTAGCAGAACTTCACTTGCGTTAGCATTCCCATTGACTCCCATTCATTTTGGCGTCACTTTGACAGCAAATAACTTTACATCTGAGGCGTTTGAAGACCCCATTTGTCCTTTATTTATTTCTAAAGAAACACGACAATGTATAAAATGCTCCATTATCTTATAGCTTATGTTATGGCCCCGTAGAAGCAGTTTTAGTGAAAGTAGGCTGAACGATTGCGTCATACCCACATGACTCTCTGTTGCACAGTAGAGAGATTACCGTATGGACAGGAGAAGAAGCTTGCGCGCAATCAGGGAAACGTGGAGGCAAAATGACAAAATAATTATATCAGGATACCTAGCAAAATTGTCTCCTTCTTGCTCATGGACAGCTCCTGTTCACACTCTTCACCTCTGCATGACATGTTTCTGAAGGGAATGATTCCGATTTCTCATGCCACAGCGACTAGAAGACAGCCAGGTTGCTCTCGTCACATCTACGTCATCAAGCTCTGTTTAAGTCTGCGCGTCAGGGACGGAAGTGCTAGAAAGTCGCCAAAAACAGGCTTCGAATCAGTCTCAGTGGAGTTCCAATGAGATCGCTCTGTCCATTTCTTTTACTGTCTATGGTCTATAGCTTAGAGGCTCCGCCGTAGGTACGATTTATGATTTAAATCGTACAGTATGATTTATACGGTATGATGTATGATGTAGGTACGGCGCAGAAGTATAAATCAGCCTTGAGGGTCACACAACAGCGTTTTCAAAACGCAAAATATTTTATGTTTTTGGCTGTTCATTTAGGCTTCAGGACAACAGCATTTTGGGGGCCTGAAAACGTAAACTTTTGAAAAAGGGTTTCAAAGTGCAAGGTTTTTTTTAAAACGATACAGTTGGTTATTGTCTGTGAAAACAGTGACGTCATGCGTATTAAGTGTTCGGGCGTATTTTTTCTTTATAAAGTGACAGCCAAATGACCTCGCCGCCTTACATGAATAATATGGCGTTTTTAATTGTTTCCACAGATCGTGTGAACAAGGATCGTTTTGACAATATGTGAAAGCGCAAAGGAAAAACCTTTCCGTTTTTATATTAACGTTACATCATCATGTAACTTAAGTGTCACATTTATTTGCAATTTACAAACAAATTTAAAGTCCATGATCAGGCGTCTCATGTGACTGCATTTTTTTTACATTTATCAAAGTTTTATTTGTGTTGAACATTTAAGCCATCATTACTTTTAATTAAAGCAGTTATTTAGTTTTTCTTTTGTATTAGGCTATTTATTTCAGTTAGACGTCTGAGTCGTAAAAAGTTAGAGACGATGAATAAATATAAAGAAACAGGCCGAATAGAACGATTAATGGCAAAATAATCTACTTTGCCCCCAAATTCACTGTCCACCTCAACATAACCCTCTCTCTCCAGATTGAAAACTGGTTGTTGTCTCGGTCGTAATTGGCCGTTTCGGAGGCACATTGTCCGTCGCTTTTGAGATCGCAGGTGTACGTAGTAAGCCACTGAATCCGGAAGAGGCTCCTTGGACCACTTTGTTCCCTTTTCTCGCTTCCCGCTGTGCGGAAAATTAGCGTTGCCGTCGTTTCTCTCCGTTTTTCTTCTCGGGTTTAACCCCCTCACCTCCTAATGTCATTCTCATGAAAATGTAAAAGCTCGCCGCGGCTAATCGGAGGGCGAAGGGAGGGGGGCTGCTGGGAAGAGCAGCGTACTTTCATTAACCTTGATAACAGTTTAGGCGTGTTCCCAAGTTAGATGCAAGTTAATCATTATCCATTACCAATTTTTTTAGTGTTTAAAGGGAGAAAATCTAGCACACGTTGGTTTCAAAAAGAGCTGCGCTTATCGTCAGACGACTTCTGTCTTTGCTGGGGGTTAAGAGGGCGAATGTGGGTGTCGAAAAGAGGGTGGGAGTGGGGGTGTTGGATTTTCTGGTGAGAAGCATACCATCACTTAGCAACGACCACTGAGGCTTAAACAAACTGTTACCATGGTATATTTTGGGTTGCCAGTTTGCAGATTAAGGCCAAATTCAGAATGAATGAAATTAATAATATTTCTTCATCTTGTTTTAATTCGTTACAGATTTTTTTTTACATTCTTTTTAATTCCTTTGACAGCATGTTACTAATTCGTCATAAACCCGGAAACGAGATTAATGGTTGCTCTGGAAACTGGGGAGTGCGTATTATTTACATGCATTCCGAGGGAGCCGCTCCCCTCCTGCACGCACACACACTGCACACACAGGCTTCATTGCCAAACAGGTGAAATAAAAACCGTGAATGTTTTAGAACGTGGTAATTATGGTTATGAATTGACAAATTTAGCCTACTCTGAATTATAGATATCCCATTGTATGAAACATTTTCCTGTGTAAACAAGGAAACACAATGTAGGCCTAAATTAAGAGAGTAGCGACAAGTATGAAAGCGAGGCTTTGAGGGATATAGGCTATTAAAAATGTAAAATAAAATAAAATAAAGTTGTATAAAGCTCATCACTGATAATTTTCTATCGCTCGTGTTGTCTACAATCCACTGAGGAGATACTGAGCATATGTCCCTCACACAGCCTCTTTCATTCCCACTAAAAATGGCGCTGCCATGAATCAAGGCCTTTAGGCTGTACATTTATGAAAATTTACGAGCATGTATGCGGTTCACACCAACAACATGCAACATTTGTGTACCTTACAAGATAAAATGTTTGATGTAAAGGAATATTTTGCTCAAAAATGAAAATTATTTCATTATCTCACCCATCTGTCATGTTCCGGCTGCATGTATGTTGTTCGACGTGTTTATGCTCATTAAAATGTTGTTCTCACTACAGCGGAATTTCCTCAGTATTATAATTCTATTCATTTCTGTTTTACAGGAAAATAAGTTGAAAGACAAGGTGAGTAAATAATAACATATCCTATGTTTTTCTTTTTTAGTGCGCTATTTAATTTTCAATCTGTTCACAGGCCTACATCAAAACATGTTTCGTCGCTCACTTGTGTGATGTCTTGTCAGTCATACCTTAGACGTTGTGTATGCACAGGTGAGTGAGTGGGCGTACATTTTTCTTCCCTTTTTTAAACAGCCGCTACGGTTGGTTGAAATGCCACCAGGGCTGCAGACACGCATGTGTGTGAGTCAACAGACGAGCATTGCCTGTCACGCAATAACAAGGGGGTGGCCAGACTCAACCATAACATTCTGTTGTGTCTGTCACCTGTCAAATGTATGGCTAATTTTATAGGGAAATAATATAAAGTTTGTCTAAACAGAAACATATGTTTGTGTATTAAGAGCTCATGTGTTTTGTGCACAGACAAACATAAAAACTAAAAGGTAGAGCTAAACAAGGTAGAGCTACAAGAGCTACAGGATGTTTCTGCCAAATCTATCAACATCTATCGTAGCGCTATCTTTTTTTATTATTATCAAGATTTGGATGCTATAAGTGGGTGGTGTGTATTTCATCACTTTTCCCACTTTATTTACCGATTCATAGAACAATAAAATGAAACAGATTCCTGTTTGTCAACACAACATATCTACATCAAAAGGCTGGCATGAGGCCAAAGCAGTAGTCGCTGCTCTTACCTCATTGCATGCACTGAGGTATAATGAATTGCTCTGGATGACAACCATAATTCCCTTAGAAAAGTAGTCTCCTTTTTTTTGGTCATAATGAATTTTAAAAAGTTGAAGAGGAAGTTGTATAAGGTACATTTAGGGTATTGACTTAGTAGTATTGAAACTGGCTCATTTTTTGAGCCAGTTTCAAAACAAACAATGCATTGATAAAATGGAAAATGGCCCTGTGTGTGAGACCCCAGACGTTAAAGTCCACCTTTCTGAGCATCTGTGGCATGCTTTGACAGAGCACGTGTCCATTTCTGTCAGGTTAATGTGGTTAATAGAGGAAGCATTTGCACAGCAATGAAAGACTGATTGACAGCTAACACTAATGAGTGCACCACACCCTGGGCAAGACTGGTCTTGCAGCAAATAGAGTGAAAGCAAGGTGGGGTGAAACAGAGGGAAACAAGATATGCAGGATTTACTGTTTCCAAAAAAGATAATGCCATCACCTGTGATTTTATGCAATGTTAATTGATGTAACTACACTAGCTGTGAGCTAAATATCTTTTAGTCTCTGACAAACAAGTCTGACACATGAAATCTTCTGTTATAGGCTGGATAAGATATTTGTCAGAGCACCCCTGGTGAGGAGGTGGTACGTAACGCTGATTAGATACAGATATGGGAAACTGTCTTCTCCTCAGGCGAGGTAAGATAAGAACATGGGCTGCACTTTAAGACCTTTTCAACAGACCTGAGGGAAAAAAAACATTGCGTAATCCAACATTATGGATTATATTAATACATTCAATTAACTGTCAGAGAAAAAAACAATCGTGACCACTCTCAAAGAGTCAAAGTAACCCTCTTTTCCTTATTCCATTTAATATAAATATAAGTTATATACACTAATGCTCAAAAGTATATTGTTAATGCTTTTGAAAGAACACTCTTATGCTCAACAAGGCTGCATTTAATTTACATTACAATTTAAAATACAGTAATATATGAGAAATATTATTACAATTATTCATCTGAATTTTCAGCAGCCAGTATTCTGTCACACGATACTTTAGAAATCCTTTTCAATTATTTTGGTGCTCAAGAAACATTATTATCAATGTTGAAAATAGTTGTGCTGCTTATTTAATCTTTTTTAGACATTATTAATGTCTTTACTCTCACTTTTATCAATTCGAATGCATCCTTGCAGATTTATTTTTTTTATAATACCTTTAATGATGATAATGAAAAAGAGTTTACACAGAAAAGAAAACTAATTAAAATGTACTTAATTCTTCTTAATTCTTCTTTAAGTAAATTTCAGATATGGATTTAAGTAAAATCTACTTAACTGAGTTAAGTAAAATTAACAAAGATTTTTTTCTACTTGGCCAGTTTAAATTTGAGTAATTTCTACTTTTTACTTTGCAATACTCTGTTTCAAGTACATTTTACTCAAAAAATATAACAATGAATTAAGCTATGATTTAAAAGTGTATGCTTTACTTCTAAGTAAATAATGAATAGATTTGTGTAGACAATCTGCATTACAGAAGTAATGTGATTCAGATTTAACCAGAGCTCAATACACTAATGGTCACATTCAATTGATCATTTTTGAGTATGAAGGTATCATTTTGAGTAGAAAATAAACTTTACATATCACAAAACAGCAAGTTACTAAACCTAACAACAAAAACAATGATAAAGCAGTGTAAATACAGCTGGAAAAACAGTGGAAATGCAACCGTATTAATTATTCATATGCATGATGGGAACACCAGTATCAGAGAGTTGAGTTGGTTTTATTTAATTACATTGATATTTACGCTTTAATTTCTTCAAGCTTGCATTGAGTTCTAATATAGAATTTACTTTTTTTTCCTTTTCATTTTTGCCTGAACTACACTCACCTGGATTATTAGGAACACCTGTTTAATCTCATCATCTCATTAATGCAATTATCTAATCAACCAATCACATGGCAGTTGCTACAATACATTTAGGGGTGTGGTCCTGGTCAAGACAATTTCCTGAACTCCAAACTGAATGCCAGAATGGAAAAGAAAGGTGATTTAAGCAATTTTGAGCGTGGCATGGCAGTTGGTGCCAGAACGGCCGGTCTGAGTATTTCACAATCTGCTCAGTTTCTGGGATTTTCACGCACAACCATTTCTAGGGTTTACAAAAGAATGGTGTCAAAATGGAAAAACATCCAGTATGCGGCAGTCATGTGGGCGAAAATGCCTTGTTGATGCTAGAGGTCAGAGGAGAATGGTCCGAACTGATTCAAGCTGATAGAAGAGCAACTTTGACTGAAATAACCACTCGTTACAACTGAGGTATTCAGCAAAGCATTTGTGAAGCCACAACCTTGAGGCGGATGGGCTACAACAGCAGAAGACCCCACCGGGTAACACTCATCTCCACTACAAATAGGAAAAAGAGGCTACAATTTGCAAGAGTTCACCAAAATTGTACAGTTGAAGACTGGAAAAATATTGCCTGGTCTGATGAGTCTTGATGTTTGTTGAGACATTCAGATGGTAGAGTCAGAATTTGGCGTAAACAGAAGGAGAACATGGATTCATTATGCATTGTTACCACTGTGCAGACTGGTGGTGGTGGTGTAATGGTGTGGGGGATGTTTTCTTGGCACACTTTAGGCCCCTTAGTGCACACTGGGCATCATTTAATTGGCACTGCCTACCTGAGCATCGTTTCTGACCATGTCCATCCCTTTATGGCCAACATGTACCCATCCTCTGATGGCTACTTCTAGCAGGATAATGCACCATGTCACAAAGCTCGAATCATTTCAAATTGGTTTCTTGAAGGTGACAACGTGAGTTCACTGTACTAAAATGGCCCCCACAGTCACCAAATCTCAACCCAATAGAGCATCTTTGGGATGTGGTGGAATGGGAGCTTCATGCCCTGGATGTGTATCCCACAAATCTCCATCAACTGCAAGATGCTATCCTATCAATATGGGCCAACATTTCTAAAGAATGCTTTCAGCACCTTGTTGAATCAATGCATGTAGAATGAAGGCAGTTCTGAAGGCAAGATGAGGTAAAACAGTACTAGTATAGTGTTCATAATAATCCTTTAGGTGAGTGTATATTTTTATGGTAAAAAATAAAAAAATTTCAGTAGTATTTACTTCACTACAGAATTTTTTTTCAATGTGTGATGAGCATTGACAGTAGGTGTGTTTGACACAAACTATACTTAACCTTGCTGATCGGCAAGAATAGCCGGTTGCAGTTGGAGGTGGAGTTGAGAGCCATCAAGTCGGATATTTCTGCTTTTTTTGTAGAGTGCGGGAAACACACCATCAACAGGACAGCAAACAGAATGCTGTTGAGTTGAAAATAATGTATGTAGAATATGCAGTCTACATTGTTAGCAGTTAATGAACCATGAGCATGTGAGCACAAGCAAAGAAAACATGCAGACCATGAAGATCCTTTTAAAGGACCTTACGCAGCATCACTTTTATGCTTACGTATATGAAATCTCCGTATAAATAAACTCTAATATATGTTGAAAAGAAAATTGAATGTTTGAAGTCTAGAGTTTATTTTAATGCTGTCTACAGAAAAACTTTCCTCAATTGACTGACTTTGTGGCACTTTTCTAATATTAATTTTTGTTATTATAATTTTTTATATATATTTGATTTGGAGAGGCCACTACGCTACATAGGATGTTTTGTTTTGGAAGTTGGATGGATGAATAATTTGGAGATTATTTTGTATTTTTATTTTATCCTTTGCATTTTAAAATTATTTCTAACCTCCTGTTAATATTGATTTTCTTTTTCTTAAAACATCTCACATGAACATCAATCAAACATAAATTTTTAGTTCAATTTTAATCTCAGTTTTATCCCTTCTAAATATTCCTTATCCTTTTATCCTGGTAAAATAAAGGCACAAACGTTTTGTATGGGACCAGAATAATTATCAGTTAAATTACTGATAATTAATCAAAGGTGTTCGAAATTCAATGTATGGTTGTAAATAAGTTATATTTAGACATTACATGCAATATTTGTTCTGATTTGTTATAGCAAAATCTCAAAAGTCATTTCAAGTGTCTGCATGAATAAGGTGGTGTTAAATACAATTTGATTATTCGAGATTATATCACAGAAATAATTTGCTCTTGCTTTAATGCCTTTCGATATTTAGATCGCTCTCATTAGATGCCAGTAGCTCATCTTTCTGTCACTTTCCTGTCTGTCCTGTGCATGATTACCATTGTTCAACCATTGTAAAAATGATTATTCAAAGTTATAAATATAACAAAGATAATTAGAGTGGAAATAGTTTCAAAGTAAACTACTTTTTTCAGTCTTGTATGAACTCTGCTTATGTCTGTCTGCTCCTTATAAATCTACAAGACAGAAAAAGACTTATTAAAAAGTATAAATGATCATTAGAACTGCCATCACATCCAACTGGACAGGCTTCATTCGGCAACATTGAGCCAAGAAATCCAACTCGCTGTAGTAAACATTAACTTTATCAGAATTTCATGCTGATTTCAGACATCTGGAGGTGGACTTAAAATTGGCAATGAATGCAGAACTAGTACTGCCAGTACTCTTTTCTGTGTTATACACTGTAGACTGTGCTTCTCTTTAAAAACTGATGATGAATGAAGACTGGCAAGTCATTAAAAACTGCTAGTAGGGTAAAGGGTACCTACCAGTGGACAAAACTGACAGCGATTATATTATTACCAACTCTTTGCCTCTCTCTGGTGGTACATTTTTGTATCGCAGTCCATCACTTCAAACTACCCATAATGGATAAATGAAAAAACACAACTTTAAAATAAACTGTTTTAATATTTATTTTTTTCTGAAACTGATTGTGACTTTAAGCCTTACACAATAAAATAAATTCTTTGTGAACAGTGAGAAATAAACACTACAAATAATGGAAATGTTTTACTCAACGGTCAAAAGTACATTGCCACTTTAGATATGGAAAAACCGTAATCACAGCCATTTGTAAAATGTCATTCCTGAAATAAACCAACAATGAACGATAGATGTTCACATGCAAAAAAAGGAAAATTAATTCACAAGTGCAAATATTCAATGTCGATCATTCAAATAAAATGTTCCTTTTACCTGTAGACAGCTTAAAACAACTTGCATATGATGGGTGAATACTACCATCTGGAACAAAAAAAGTGCTTTGTAGAAATTTCTTAATTTCTTATTGTACCCTGTCCCATTTACATCATGATGACACTTGAACAACACGGCTACATGTATTATTGCATGGCCATTGCAAGAAATACAACAGCAATTGATTTAGTTTCCATGTATTACCTAAAGGAAATCATTTATTTTGTCAAAAAACTAAAAATATTGTGGGGTGTAAAGCAACATAAGCATTTCTAGGTTTTGGAAGACTTTGCGAAATATTGTCCATATGATGGGATTTGTATACACACAGAACAAAAAAAAATCCCCTATGAAGTTCTATAAGGCTTCCATTAGCATATGATGACACATTTTGTCATATGTGCATTTTTTTTAAAAGTATGCGTTTTATGTATTTATTTATTTGGTACAATTTGGTCATTTTTAAAATTCTGGAATTCATGATTACAAAAACCTCAGTAGACATTTTTCACAGATTTGTTGGGTTTCGGTGAATATAAAGTGAGCCCGGTTAATGGGAGTAACAAGACAATACTCTAAGACAGGATGGCAGTAATTATACATGAGGATGTAGTCCATACAGTACGTTTGTACATTTATGATTGGATGCAAGAATACTACCCTTCTCTGAGCTAAGAAAATTGTCCAAAAATTGCCTAATTAAAGTACCCACTACCATAAAAAGAGCGGAGGAAAAGATCTAGAATTATAGAAGGGCCCCTAACCATACTGGCTTATTTTGTCCACTTAAGGGACCTGGAATCCATGAATGTGTGAATTTATACAGTATTCATACCTGCCTCTCCAGTAAGCGCTGATATGTTAACAATAAATGCACTTAACAACTGAACAAGAGCAGTGTTCATTTACAAGAACCGTCATTTTTATACATCTGATCCTCAATCGGCTGTCCAGTCCACTTAGTTGACTTGAATGGTCACTGAATTCATTCATATCTACTCAGTCTTCTTCCTGAGGGCAGGCCTGCTGTTCCAGTAGTAGAGAACCTGAGCTGTGATTACACCATTACAGCAAGAGGAAATTATGTAGGTGACAGCCATGAGGGAATCTCCTGTTTCCTGTACAGGGAGATACAACATTAAAATGGTCACTTCTCAATGAACCCATTTCAAACAATGAGCATAATAAATAAGTTACACTATCATTAAAAGTATTCGGATCATTAACATTTTTTTGTTAATCTTTTTGAAAAACATTTCAAATAGGTTCTGTTCTTTTACACTTTTTACTCAAAGAATCCTAAAAATAGATTCCTTAAAAAGGAAAAATGACCTGGTAAAATGAGTGTTTTCTTACAATACTAATTACTATTTTTTAATTAAAATTATTATAATACAAACTTTTCATTTAGACCCTAAAGAATCAAGTTAACTTGTATGAAAATGGCATTATATGACCCCTTTAAAATATTAAGCAGCACAATGTGTTTTTTAGAAACATTTAGAAATGTTTCTTGAGCACCTGATCAGCATATTAGAGTGATTTCATGTGGATCATGTGACACTGAAGACTGGAATAAAGATGCTGAAAATTCAGCTTTGCAATCACAGAAATAAATTCAAATACCCAGTATTTTTTAACTAAATTTCAAACATATTCAAATACCCAGTATTTTTAAGCTGAAATAATATTTCACAATACTACAATTACTTTACTGTATTTTAATCCAGTAAATTGTTTCATTCTTGAGCATAAGAGAGTTTTAATCACTTTAATATGGCATGATAGCTTATTAGGGTGGTGTTACCTGCACTGTAGTGAATATGCGTGCTAGAGAGCCAGCAAACAGCAGAAACACTGAAATAGCTGATAGCTGTCCAGTGTGGCCATTTGTGTAGTTGGTACCAGCCTGAATTAACTAAAGACACAGAAAATCAGGTAAATACATTTCTTTTGGTTCAGGGTTGTTTCATTTGGCTTAGCTTACCCGTCCAAAGATGATGGCTGGCATATTAGAGGCTTGCATGGTAGTGACAATAGACATAGGGATCATGGGAGAGAGGAGCACTGCCAATAGTCCAAAGTAGACTGCCATAAACCCCAAACCTGCATAACACAATCAAAAGGTAATTATTCAAAACTGTAATGCAACAAAGATTTTTGTATGTTTTTTAATTAATAAGCACGTGGAATTTTCTTATTACCTTTGACAGTGTTTCCTCCATAGTGCTGTATGAGGAAACCAATGGTCACAGTTTGAAACATGAGAAAAAGTGCCTCACCCCAGGAACTGTCAAACATATTCACAGACATATTCATATTCAAACATATTCACATTCACAGATGTTTTCTATCTTGGTTTCTAATAGCCAGTTTTCCACTTTATTGTTTGACATAAATGCATTGTGTGTGAGTGGACAAATGTTTACCAAAATAGTACAATTTGATATTAGACTTTAACATATTTTTGAAAGAGCATCACTATTAATGTACCTGAAAGGGAAGCTGTTGGCAATACTGTAGGCCATGGTGCCTGTGATAGCAAACAGCTCTAGTAGTACTGAGTTAAAGCTTAGTCCCTCAGCACTTTTAGCACCGATCAGCTTTAGAATCTGAGGCAGCTTTACTATGAAGAAACATGCACAAATTATCAATGTTAGAAGATATTGTCTGTGTTTTTTATGTTACAATGGTGGAGATTTTCCTTACCTAATACTGAACCAAGGATGATCCCAATGCCTAGGCCTTTGCTGATTACAATCTTCAGACAATCCACTGTAGAGATTCACAAATAAGAACTTCAATATGATTGGCATGTAAAAGTTAAAAGACCCACAAGTTTAATATAAGCCAAACAGATAACACATTTGATACAGACATTATTAATACTTTTTAATGCAAATTATAATGTAGATGACGTTTAACATATTAACATTTGATGCATGTGTTATAAACTAAGAATATCACAATTAAGAGTCCTAAATTACTCCTATTACTACCGAACACAATAGACCCAATAAGAAATTGACACGTGTATAGTTTACAGTAGACAAATCCTTTTTGTCATTGAGTCGTTATTAGCTACCAGGAAATAATCTTTGAAATTGCTTCAATTTATCTATGAAGATGCAACTAAACAAATAAAACGTGAACCTACCGTGCAGAAGATTGAACTGTAAAAAGAACTCGTCATAACATCTCTCTGGCATTAAATAATTAACCAGAATATCTTTAAAAGGATCCATGAATGATGTTTCTGCAACTGCTTCCGATGCCGCCATGATGCAAACGTCAAATGATCACGTGATGCACTTTACAGTCAATGGTTTGCTATGGTGATGTAGTGCGTTACTGTAGTACTTCCTCTTTATTTATGAAAAAAACTTCTAGTAGCTCGTGTTCCGGCGAATACAGAGGTCACACAAAATATCACTTAATTGAATTATTATTGATATTATTATTTGTGTTTATAAAATTTGACTTGTCTTTTACTGTCTGCTTGTTCTTCTACCAGCAACAGGTGGCGCTATTGTACCATGACGCCAGTCTCAAAATGTCCCCCTATTTAGTTTGTCCTTAGTGACTTTCCGTAGAATGAAAATTACATTTCAGCTGTTGTAAACTTTTTGTTTCTTTGTATTACTATCCCGATTCCTCAAATAGACATGCATCGCTCAATAACAAAAAGTGAATCTGGCATTAATTCCAACATTTCAGGCCACCCGTATTGCGTCTCAGTATTGAAAGAGGGCTACTGCACAGCTGAGCCAGACGGCTCGTTTAGAGCTGACGGTACCATTTCTTTAATTACCGGACCACAAAATATTCTAGTAGACACCGGGGGTCCTTGGGACCGAGCCTTTCTCGTCGAAAAACTAAAGGAGAGGGGTATGACGCCAGAAAGTGTTGCTATAGTAGTCGGAACACACGGGCACTCTGACCACGTGGGAAACTTAGGGTTGTTTCCAGACGCCAAAATCATTGTGGGATGTGACATAAGCGTGGGGGATCGATATCTACCAAACCAGCTGACTGAGGGACAGCCACACCCCGTTGATGATTTTGTAAGTTATTCATATGTCATTTAGTGCCATTACTAGATTAAATAATATATATTATTAGACACTAATCCCCTTTATCCACAAGGTATCCATCATTCCAACACCTGGCCACATGGGCAGAGATGTCAGTGTCCTGGTGAAGGGAACATCAGAGGGTTCAGTCCTTGTTGCTGGGGACTTGTTTGAACGTTGCCATGATGAAGACTCCTGGAAGGAGCTGAGTGAGAACCCTCAGATACAAGAGATCAACCGACAGAAGGCGTTACAGATAGCGGATGTAATAATTCCTGGACATGGGCCATTATTTAGAGTACACAAGCAATCATGACATTTACATAATCTTTGACCTGAGGTTGAGTTATAGACAGGGCAATTATGAAACAAAGAACACATTCATTTTATATCACCAATTTGGCACAATCATTTCAAAATAGCACATTGGTGTTGACTCATACCATTCTGTTCACATATTTTCCTAATGTATTTCAAATTAGGCTACTGGCCATTCCTTTTCAGTTAAAAATAGGTATTTTCACACACTTAACTGTATAGTGTAACCATTCAGTATATTAATGACATATATTATATTATTAAATATAATTTATTTTACTGTCGGTGTGAAATGAATCACTATTCATGAATGTTAACCGTGGGTTTTTCATTTGACCTATATTGACGGCTCAAACCACTGACTGAACCACTTGCTTTTGCAGTTATTTTTAGGCTGTTGCTTATTTGTAAATCATGTGTCAAAAGATGGTCATGGAAAGTGATGACGTAGTTGCGGTAGTAAATGAGTAGTAGGCTAGTAAATGATGTCAAAGTTTGATTGTTCTTCCACAAAATAATTTATAGATAGATATTGTATGTGTGCCATCTTAATTCTTTATATACAAATTAAGCACTTGCTGTTGTGAATGTTGGTAATTTTAAACCATTAAAGGGATAGTTAATGGAAAGGGATAACATGGACATTCTGTCATCATTTACTAACCCTCAAGTTGTTCCAAACCTGTATTAAATGCTTTGTTCTGTTGAACACAAAAGATGTTTTAAAGAATGTTTGCAACAAAACAGTTGGGGCACTATTGATTATATTTCATAGTTTTTTCCCCATACTTTGGAAGTCAATGGTGCCCCACAACATTTTGATTGCAAACATTCTTTAAAATATCTTCTTTTGTGTTCAGCAGAACAAAGAAATGTATACAGGTTGGGGTGAGTAAATGATGACAGAATTTTTTGGATGAACTATCATAATAGGCAATTAAAAACCATTATCAAGTAATAAATGACCATTTACACGTTTTTATGATAAACTAAATAGTAATTCATTACATTATAGCCTATGCCATTTGCTTTAAACCCATCAAAATATATGTTTTATGATTTATCTGTGTCAGTATAAATGTGAATTATAGCATTTTCATGTGTTTTTCTTCTCATCCTCAGCCCAAATCATCTTTAGGACCAGAAAACATCTGCTTCAGCACATTTTATATAAGCACATTTGATCCACTAGAGTGCTGCAGAAATAATGGATGTAAATTAATCGTTGAAGGAAGGGGTGACTCGTTAGGCTATTGCTGTTTTGTGCAACATCATGCTTAACATTAAGGTCAGACAAAATGTATTAATGTTAAATGTTTCTCACAGTGGTTAACCAAAGAATATTGTGCCAGTCCCAGCACACATTTAGTTTTATTGCAACCTTAGCCTGTGGTAATGAGGTAATTGGTGGTTGTTGTGGTGAACACAACTAAATGTATTTGTTCAACTATTTATATTTAAATGATCTCATCTTAAAAATTAGATTAGCAGTTATAATAAATACAAAATGTTCTAATAATAGAAATGTTCACATATCTGTACCTTGATACCTTTCCCAATATGACGTATGCTGCCATTACATACAATAACAATTTAGATTCCTGATTAGAGGGCAGAGTTCAGTAAAGAGCCACAAACACACCACCCACACCTCCAACAGCAGATAACATTAATTGATCAAATGATCCAAGATCGATTCCAGGATATTTTAAATGTCATATGATGCCCATTAATAGATATTGTATCCATTGCACCTCTTCACTATATGGATAATTGGCTAACATAACAAAAGCATTATGTAAGAACAATATCTCCTTTGTGCATAAGAGTTTTCTGTCAAATAGCATCATAAGGACTGTTTTTGAAAGAGTGACATTGGCTGTTCAAAGTACTTACTTTTATGACTACCGGTAATAATATGATAAAGATGTGACACCAGTACCTGACCTGACGTCAGATATAGGCGTGTTAGTCTTGTCACATAGAGTATTTATAATCGGTCAATTTAGTGCTTGAGAATAAAGTCTTACACGCTTAAAGTCTGTTTAATATTTCTGAGCTTAAACAAAACAGAATATTTTCATTATGTGTACAGGAAAGTGTTCCAAGTTTATTGGCATCAGCCTCTATCCGCTGGCACTGCTGTCCATCATCTGCAACATTTTTCTGTTTTTCCCTGATTTTGAAACGATTTATTCAAAGGAGGAAGCAGAGGGGCTCTATCGTCTCACGGATGAAATCATATACATGGGAGGCGTCGTTGGAGGAGGAATCTTGGTAAGGAAATTCTACCTCATTGGATTGTTATAGCTTTCTCTTGACTTTTCTGTTGGTGTTGTCTGACCAGTTTCTTGGCATTATTTAGCATCCTGGATTCTGTTTTTATGTTGATATGGCTACTGCTTTTCTCTTTTAGGTATTGATTCCTGCGATTCACATCCATAGCACTGGGAGGCAAGGCTGCTGTGCAAACCGATGTGGGGTGAGTTCTGCTAGGGTCACAGATTGGATTTATTTACACTCTTGACTTTAATTGGATTAATAGTGCCTAAAAAGGACAGCAGGTGTGTTAGCTTTACCTAGGTATATTCACAATTTTATTGGGATAGGTCACCCAAAATTTAGCATATTGTCATCATTTACTTACCTTAAATTTGTCCTATTTTTTTTAAAGTCGTTGACTTTTGAAGATATTTGAAAATTAACAAAGACATTTGCTTTTACAGTTTGCTGTTGAAACAGTAAAAGCAAATGTCTTTGTTCATATTCAAATATTTTTGATTATTTTCAACTTTACAATTGTATGGGTAAAAACAGTTGGAACATTTGAAGGTCCCTATCATACAGCCGGCGCTGACGCAAGTGTTTTTTTGCTAGTTTCAGCCTGACGCAGTTATCATTTTCACGTCTCGCGTTTAATAGCATTTCCGCCCATGTGTGCACCCATGGGCATGGTGGTCTGAAAACGAGGAGTGTTCAGGCGCATATGCCTGATTTTGAGGCAACTGAAATAGACTGCACTGCACCATTGACCAACTGAAACCTGTTCGGAATCAGTGGCGAATTGAATTTATTATTTTTTTTAATGCATAAGTAATGTGCAACTGTCGGCGGGTCCACACAACGTGCGTAGCTTACACTCAGTAGGTCCTCAACCTCGACATCGATGCCGGTGTTGTGCCGAATTTACACCCCTGCCAAATTATTACCCCCTCGTTGAAGTCAGTACCTGATTGCCTAATCCTAACCCCACCCCTACTCCTGACCCCTCCCCCACAACTAATCCTAATCCTACCAATACTAGGGGGTAATAATTTGGCGGGGTTCGAATCACCGGTATCAATCCCGGGTCGTGTTTGCGTTCACACAGAAGGCGTTCTGCCAATTTCCCGCGATCAACACGCTGTGTAAAAGGGGCTTTAGTGAACACACAGGGACGCGCAGCAGCACACAAACATGCCAAATTTACATATACATTTATTAATTTAGCTGATGCTTTTATCCAAAGCGACTTACAATTGCTATATATGTCAGAGGTCACACGCCTCTGGAGCTAGGGGTTGCTAAGTGTCTTGCTCAGGGACACATTGATGTCTCACAGTGGATTCGCAACATGGGCGCCATCACCATCCGAAATATATATAAATATTAAAAATAAAAGGATTACATTGTAAAAGATTATTATTGTGTACATAAAGATTATGTTGAATCCGGTTTGTCCCGTTGATGGTCTGCTCGCGTTAGACTTTTCCACTATCATCATGTAGGCCTAAATAGTACATCCGCCATGGCGCGAGGGAATGGGAGATGAGGCTCTGATTGGTTTATTGGAACAAAAAGCCCAAAACACACCCATTACTCATTAAGAGAATGGAGACAACAATTTTAGACCATGTGCCTGCACGCTGACCATTTTCCCCGTCGTTAAACTAGCAAAAGTGAATTCAGACACGCCCTAACTGCACTTGCGCAGTGCGTTTAGATCAATAAAATAAGAAGTAAGAAGTAAGTAAGTAAAATTTATTTATACAGCGCCTTTCACAGACTTAGTCACAAAGCGCTTTACAATATACAAAAATTGATAAAAACAAAATAAAACAGATAAAATCATCAACATATAAAGTACAGAGATTACCCAAAAGCTAGCCTGAACAAGTGAGTCTTCACTTGTCCCCTAAAACAGGGCCCTAGATGTCTTCTGTGTTTCAAAAAGGGAAGTCAGTACATGAGGGAAACTAGCAAAAGTGGATTCAGACCGCCTGAACTGCACTTGCGCAGTGCGTTTAGATCGATGAAATAAGTAAGTAAGTAAGTAAAATTTATTTATACAGCGCCTTTCACAGACTTAGTCACAAAGCGCTTTACAATATACAAAAATTGATAAAAACAAAATAAAACAGATAAAATCATCAACATATAAAGTACAGAGATTACCCAAAAGCTAGCCTGAACAAGTGAGTCTTCACTTGTCCCCTAAAACAGGGCCCTAGATGTCTTCTGTGTTTCAAAAAAAGGGAAGTCAGTACATGAGGGAAGTGTGTATGTGATGACAGAATTTTACTTTTCAGAAGGAATACCTCTATGTATCTCTTACATAAACACAATGCTTACATGTTTCCATTTAGTGAACCTTTAACGTGACCTTAGTCGATTGTGTTCTTTTTGTCTATTATAGATGTTCCTGTCCATTATCTTTGCTGCAGTTGGTGTGGCTGGTGCTCTGTACAGTGGTGTAATAGCTGTGTTGGCATTAATTAATGGACCAGTTTGCTTGACTGTAGATGGGCAATGGAGCAGACCATTCATGAACAGGTGTGAAAATGATTGGTCTATCCCATTTTTAGAACTCAAAACATCCTCTCCAGTTTAAAAAGAACATTTATAGAATACAATTCTAGAGCTCATAGAGAGAAACGTGGCCATGACAACTAAAATGTCATTTTTTGGGTGTAAAAATATGCAGGAAATTACAATAATGTTAACATAATTGTGTACATCAAAATAGTTTGTGGAGCTTATCTGCTTTTAAAGGCGTAGTTCACCCAAAAATAAAAAATTCTGTCAGTAATTACTCACCCTTATGTTCGTTCCAAACCCACAAGACCTTCGTTCATTTCCGGAACACAGATTATGATCTTTTTGATGAAATCTTTTTTCCTGTTCCTCCTTTGACAGCTAAGTAACTATCACTTTAATGCTTCAAAGTAGATCATAAAGAAATTGTAAATCTAAATCCATATGAATTTAGCAGCTTATTAATTGAACGGGTTGAATTTAGGCTTTTATTCACATATAAACATTCATCAATGCACATCAGTTGTGGTAAACGGAGGGGGGGCGGAGTTCGACTGGTGACGTCACTCTCCATTTATGGTAAAAAAAAATATTTCTCTGATTTGTGCATTTCAAGTCTTTTAAAGGGCAGTAGATTATTAGACCCCCTATGTTGGGGTTAGAGAGCAGAGCACTATATAGTGAGCTCACCAGCATAACAGAAGCCACTTTCAGACTCTACTCGATCGTCTGCTCTGGTGCTGTTGATTACATCATCTGTCAGCTGGTGCCGAGCCGGCTCTGGGCTAAATAGATTTTTAAAAATAAATACATTACATTATATTGAGCTTATTTCTCCAAAATTTAAAAACTAAAAGTGATTTCTGGCCTTTTTGTTATAATGCTCTACTCCACACATGATTATAACTTATTTTTACGATCAGCGCAATGCATGATGGTATGTAGGCCTTATGTTAGTGACCATCGGTTGTACACTACTTTTCAAAATGCATTCTGGGATACATCGAGTGGACTATATAGGGTATAATAATCATAATTATACATTCGGACAGCCCTACAAATGGTCAAGCTCACTATATAGTCCACTATATAGTGAGTAATGGGAGATTTCGGACACAGCATCAGTCTCCTCATCTTGCCCTGTCTCTTCCCCTCCTAAAGATGAGATTTTTTAATTTACTTAAGGCTGGAAATTGTATTAATTGTCAATATGTACAAATTCATTATTAATCTCATGCCTAACATGATGAAAACAGCTTTGTTAATGTGTCTTGATCCCTCACAATGACAGTAACGTTAGACTAATTATTAGACTACATTACATGAGTCACATTATTTTTTTCAGTACCCCCCAAACTATTATTTTCATCCCTATTGGGAGGGTCCAAGTATCATCTAGAGGGTTCGGACTCCCCCAATACCCCCCGTAATTCGAACTGTAGCGAGAACCAATGAGGTTCATTCTCGTGTGTCAAGCAGGTTCGGTCTTTTGGTCTTCAGATTTTCTTCAGAAAATGTGAACTAAATCGCTGAATTCAAATTAATTAGTTTTATGATCTCTACATGAACTTTTTGCAGAGTCAAAGTGGCAATTGCGTAGGCTGCCAATAGAGGGGACAGAAAGCTCTCAGATTTCATCAAAAATATTTTAATTTGTGTTCTGAAGATGAGCGAAAGTCTTATGGGGGTTTGGAATGACACGAGGATGAGTAATGACAGAATTTAAAGGGATAGTTCACTTTGAAATAAATTTTTGATATGTTTTAGCTTACCTCAAGGGCATCCAAGACGAAGGCGTTTTTGTTTCCACAGTATTTTCAATTAGATATTTTTAGGTCAAACCGTTCTTGTCTGTCAGTCATATAATGGAGGTATATGGGGTCCACCTAAAAGAGCATGCACAGAGAAGTCCAAATTAAATATGATTTAAAGACTCTTAAATGTAAGTACACATTGATGGCCTAAGACACTAAACGAGCGGTTTGTGTGAGAAAACAAAGAGTGTTTATATAATTTTTACCTCTTGTGACCACAGCCATGTCCAAGTGATCTAAGGACACGGGCGCTTACGGTCTGCGCAAGCGGTGGAAGTGATCTCTTGCGAGGTTGCAAAAAAAAATCAACGTTGTCTGTTGATATATCGAAATCGTCTTCCATTGCATTACAGACATTCTTTATATCTGAAATATGTTTAGGTCTTCTCAGTGAAGGGCAACACATAAATGCTTTTCTCACACAAACCGCTCGTTTCGTGTCTTAGGCCATCAATGTGTACTTACATTTACAAGTCATTAAATCATGTTTAATTTGGACTTCTGTGCATGCTCTTTGAGGTGGACCCCATATATCTCCATTATATGACTGATAGACAAACGGTTTGACCTAAAAAATATCAAAATTGAAAATATTGTGGAAACAAAGACACCTACATCTTGGATGTCTTTTTGTTTTTATTATTATTATTACTTATTTATTTTACATATTTTGCAGCACTGAAAGCTACATCGGAAACTCTGACATCTGGGACACTTGCGAAAAGCCAGAAAATGTTGTGGAGTTTAACATCAGCCTGTTTGTCACCCTGCTGGTGGCTGCTTGTTTAGAACTGCTGCTCTGTGGATTTCAGGTGCTCAACGGCCTCTTTGGCTGCATCTGTGGTACATGCAATCACAAAGAGGAGGTATGTACTGTGTACAAAGATGACTTGATCTAAAAGGTCAATCAGTTATTCATTTACTGCACTTTTTTGCTGATGGTCTTGCAATAGCTTATAATTGATTGATTGATTTATGGTTTCAGCATAGTACCTTGTAAAATGATCTGATAGTGAGTCTAAATTATGCTCTTTTACTTTAGGTGGCATAAGTTCAAAAGGACAACAGACCAGATCACACAGGATCAAGATTTATTACCGGACACTTGTCCTCAGTACTGATCGTTAGCAAATGTGAAAGTGAACAGTAATTAACAAAAAAGGACATGTAAAACGTACTGATTATATCTTCTCGATTGAAACATTGTTTGCATGTCATATTGAATAATAGACTGAGAAAATGTGTCTGGAAACTCAATGATCCATCCATGTGGAAATTTAATTTGTTGTATAAATGTAAGTAGTTGAACTTGGTTTCTTATTTTATATTGTAAAATATTTAAACATCTTTTAAAATGGTAGTCCAGTGTTATGTTAAACTTAATGTATTTTATATTTACATAGAAAGTTTTGGGTGGTTCGTATGAACATTTATGTCTTAATGTACCCAGATGTTTAACACATTTTATTCTGAAATAAAACTATTGATAATCTGTGTCACCTATTACTGGGGAGTTTAATGTGGGTTTTGGATGAGGAGGGTTTTTCTATGTAGTTGTTCTATGTTTCTTAAAATAATACTTTAAAAAGAAGACAGACATGACAGGCACTCACCACAAATTCATTTCCTGAAGTAAAGAGCCACGATGAGACTGCAACATACAGTAAGAAGCGTCTTGAATCAGTACCAACTACCAGCCGAAGAAACTCTCTTCTACATAACAAAAAAGTGAGTGTATTACAACATCTACATATTAATTTTTTTGAACATTTTATAATACCTGTTTTAACAAACCGTTTATTCACAACAAATGTGTCCAGTGAAATGCCTGTGTCTGAATGAGAAATGTTTTATCTGAAATATTGTAAATGTAAAGTAAACATTTGAAAGATACTTAAAGGTGTATTGTCAAATGGCTTGTCTACATGGGCAGGCTTGACTTTTAATAACTTGTGCATGTATATGAAACATTGTATGCATATGTCATGTTGAATAATAGACTGAACATTCGAGAACATCATGTCCTGAAACTTATAATTATATATAACTTATATATATATATATATATATATATATATATATATATATATATATATACATTTAAGACATGTTAGTTTAAAGGTATTTTAAATAGGTACCAGGTAATAGACTATACATTATAATACATATATTTAAATAAACTGAATTTGACAACTTTTGTTTCACGGTAAACACAAGGGATGTACCTACAGCATAAAATGTAGCAAAATAATTTTTGACTATTATTCTTTATCTCACATAACCCTTGTACATAATTCTGGTAAGATCTAAGATGCACGTTGTACATTTTATGAGATGTTCATGTCACTTGACCTTTAAAATACAGTGGTTTTTAAAATGCTTTGAGTTGGAGGAAAGGTTTACTCTCTGACCCTATTTTAAAGTTTCCAACTGATGCAACCTAATGTATGCTTGTAGAAGCTTTAATACTTTGAAGAAGAACTACTGCATGCATGTTCCTGTAAAGCGAGATCCTCTTGGTGCAAGTATCTTTTGAAATTGATATCCCTGTTGTAACATTTCATTACACAACACTTTGTTTCTCTGTCATTACAGGTTAAAGGCTTGTCAAGGAGGTAAATCCTAAAATCAGCAATGTCAAATTCAACAGAAGGCCAGCAGAATGTGGTTTTTGTTACTGTATATTCAGTGGTCTTTATATTTGGACTGACCCTCAACCTCACCGCACTTGTCATTTTTTTCCGCAACTCTAAATCACGATCGCACACCACCGTGTACATGATTCACCTTGCCTTTTCTGATATTCTTATGGTTTGTACGCTTCCAGTGAGGATCTATTTCCACGGGGGTTTGGGAAATCCGAACAAGAAATTCTGTGAATTTTCCGGTCTCATACTGCTAAGTAACATGTATGGCAGCATCTTCCTCCTCATGTGCATTAGCTTTGACCGTTGCATAGCAGTCTGCTTCCCGTTGTCTTCTTCGTGTCCGTGAGGGCCGCGAGAAGCATGGTGCGTGTGTCTGGGAATTTGGATGCTAACTATCGGAACGAGCTTTCCTATCTATTTCCAAAAGGGACAGGGAGCTAAAGGAGCAAAACAACAGCAGCATGTGTTTTGAAACTTTTCCTAGCTATGCCACTCAAACAGGTCCTCTCATTTCCACGCTAATTATTGGGTTTGGGATCCCCCTGAACCATTATGATTCTCAGCTCATGGGGGCTCGTCCGGGCTATAAGCAAAAGCACGGCTGTTCAGACCAGTGGTACCTAGTAGACAGCGGAAGGATTAAAAAGATGATAATAACTAACTTGGCGATCTTTCTGTTCTGTTTTCTGCCATATCACAGTATGCTTGTGCTGCTTAATGTCTATAAGCCTCCCCTCGACCAGGACATCACTGTTAACAGCTTACCAATACAGCCTCATGATAGCTTGCCTGAATGCAATGCTGGACCCCCTGGCGTATTACTTCACAACAGAGACATTTAAAAGAAAAATGGATGTTGAGGCTGTACGCAAAATATGGCAAATGAACAGTCACAGCTCGGATGGAAACAACCGTTCACGTGCTCCGCTCACAACGTAAGCGCCATAAACTCAACTCTGCTGAAGATTAAAAAAAAAAAGTTAATGCAGGTCTCTAATGCTCATGCTTTTTGCTTAGTTACAGTGCATCTTTGACATGATCATAGCTAGATGTTGGTTAGTGAAGTGTTAGATCACTTGCATATGACTCAAAAAAGAAAAGAAAAGAGGAAGCCACAAGTATACCCATCTGGGTGAGTTGCTAACTGCATGCACACAGTGTGTGCAAAAAATAAGTGTTCTGTAAAGTAATACTCCTTTTAGAGGGCATTTCTCTCACATTTGCATTATGAGAAGTAAATGACTCGTTTAGCCATTGATGTGGAACCACTCGTTTTGTTTTAAAAAGGACTCTCACTGGGAAGCCTTTAACCCTTGTGTTATGTTGCGGGTCAATTTGACCCGCTTAGATTTTCTAGTTGTTGGAAATACTGGTTAACCCATATATTTTTTCTTGATATTTTGTGACTTTTTCTCATTTATCCTCATGAACATGCATGCAAAGTTTCAACATGCTGGTGTTTTTTGACATATACAAACATAATTACTATTACGTTCGTGATGTTTGCGGGTCAATTTGACCCGCATATTTTAACGCTCTAATGCAACTGTACCGAACCCAAAATAATAATATTTATTGGTTATATTTTGTTATTTTATCTTTTTACTACCTTATGAAGCTAAAAAATTAGGGTTTCCACACTTATTTCAATACAGAAAAATATTTTGTCAGCCACAGATGGTAAAAATTACCTTTCATTTATTTTTTCAAGCTACCTGATATATTATTAAACCTTTGTTTTTTTTCTTGATATTTTGTGACTTTTTCTCATTTATCATCATGAACATGCATGCAAAGTTTCAACATGCTGGTGTTTTTTGACATATACAAACAAAATTACTATTACGTTCATGATGTTCACGGGTCAATTTGACCCGCATATTTTAACGCTCTTAATGCAACTGTATCTAACCCAAAATAATAACATTTAGTGGTTATATTTTGTTATTTTATTTTTTTACTACCTTATGAAGCTAAAAAAATTGCTTTTCCACACTTATTTCAATACAGAAAAATATTGTTTCAGCCACAGATGGTAAAAATTACCTTTCATTTATTTTTTCAAGCTACCTGAAATAATATTAACCCTTTGTTTTTTTTCTTGATATTTTGTGACTTTTCTAATTTATCATCATACTTAGTTTACTTAGTTTATAGTTTATTTTGAACATGTAGAAAACATAAAATAAAATAAAATATACAAACATGAATTCATGTATAAAATAATAGTTATATAAGGTAATGTGCTTCTCAGCACAAACTTCCAAAATTAATATAGGTTATTCAAATTAGCAATTCCCATGTCCAAAAAGGAGTAGGAAGAAGTTCATTATAAACTTTTCAGGTCCTACCCCTTTCTCTATTTTTTCCATCTAGTTAATTACAAAATAATTTAACACTTCTCTTATACATACTTCTTTACATAAACTGTATATCAACTTACCTACTGTTCACATAAACCCATACATTCACATAGAACCAAATGCATACTTACATACATGCAATACTATGCTATTGTGCAATACTAACACCTCAAGGCCTTTTCATATTCATTTAATATCTTCAGTTTAAATAGTTTTTTAAATTTACTCATAGTTGTACATGATTTCAACTCATCACTGCAGCTGTTCCATATGTTCACTCCTTTTGTAGTGATGCAGTGATATTTAGAATTTGTTCTAATTTGTTTCTTTTTAAATACAGATGTTCCTCTTAAGTAATGTTTGCTCTCTCTCATTTGAAACAACCCCTGAATACTGGTCGATAGCTGTTGATTATTTATTTTATACATGATTTGTGCAGTTTTAAAGTCAACAATATCTCTAAATTTTAAAGCTTTTAATCTAATAAACAATGGAGTAGTTGGTGCTCTATAATTGGTTTTATTAACAATTCTTATAGCTTTCTTTTGAAGTATAAATATGGATTCAGTGTTCGTTTTGTAAGTGTTTCCCCAAACTTCCAAACAATAGGAAATGTATGGAAGAATGAAGGAACAATACAACATATACAATGTTTGTTGATTTAATAAGTAATTGATTTTACACAATATAGCAATTGATTTGGATATTTTTGCCGTGATATAATGTATATGTGGCTTCCAACATAATTTTTCATCGATAATTACTCCCAGAAATTTTAGTTCTTTTACTCTTTCTATTTCAATTTCATTTATCATAAGTTTTTTATTTGTATTTGTAGCACGATTGCCAAAAATGATAAATTTCGTTTTACTTAAATTCAGTGTTAATTTATTTGCATCAAACCAGCTCTTTATCTTTTTTAATTCATTTTCCCCTGTATTCAAGAGTTGCTGCAGATTTTCTCCAGAACAAATTAAACTAGTATCATCAGCAAATAAAATGGTTTTCAGTGTTTTTGATACCTCCCATACATTATTTATATACAAATTAAATAACACTGGTCCCAACACTGACCCCTGGGGAACCCCACATGTAATTGTCTTTAACTTTGAATTATGGTTTTGCAATTCCACATATTGTTGTCGATTATGTAAGTAACTATTTAGCCAAGTAAGTGCAATCCCCCTAATTCCATATTTGTGTAATTTCATAAGCAATAAATTGTGGTCTACCGTATCAAATGCCTTCTTAAGATCCAAAAATATCCCCACTGCATATTGTTTTTGTTCTATTGCTTTTGTTATTTCGTCCACAAAATGAATAAGTGCATGTGAAGTTGTCCTATTTGCCCTGAAACCATATTGCTGATCACACAGTATATTATGCTTAGTAATGAAATCATCAAGCCTTTTAGCGAATATTTTTTCTAGTATTTTTGAAAATTGGGAGAGCAGAGAAACAGGTCTGTAATTTGAAAGTGTGTGTTTCCCATCAGCCTTATATACAGGTATCACTTTTGCCACTTTCATTTGATCTGGAAAGACTCCAGTTTTCAGAGAAAGATTACATACATGCTTTAGAGGTTTAGCAACACAACCGATAATACTTTTTACCATAAACATGTCAATTCCATTCCAATCAGTTGACTTTTTACTCTTAAATGTTTCAACAATCTCTATAATTTCTTTTTCATCTGTTTCCTTGACGAACATAGAATCAAGAATATTTGCATTCTTGCTTAGCACCTCATTGACACTGACAGTCTTTGCAAACTCCTCAGCCAAACCAGGACCAACTCCAACAAAAAAATCATTAAATTCATTTGCAGCTAAGGTCATATCCTTAACTTCTATATTGTTTTTTGTCAGAAAAAAATTAGTGTCTTCAGTTTTGTCTTTTTTATTCTTAATAATTTCGTTCAGCACCTTCCAGGTGTTTCTTATGTGGCTTCTATTTTCCTCCAGTAGTTTACTATAATAAGTCTTTTTACTGTTTCTCATGATTCTGGTTAGTTTATTTTTATATTTCTTATATTTATTTTCTGATTCTTTTGTCCTATTCTTTAGAAACTCTTTATATAATAAATTTTTCTTCTTACATGCATTTAATATCCCATTAGTTATCCACGGTTTTTTATCAGATTTCAGTTTTACTTCTTTTTTTACTACAGGACATTTTTTTTCATAAAGTGATGTTACTCTATTCAAAAATGATTCATAGGCTTTATTCACATTATCTACGTACACTTCGCCCCAGTCTTGTTTCATTAACTCCTCTTTTAATATATTGATATTTTCTTGAGTTCTGTATCGGGTCATTGTGTATATTTTGTCGTCTTTCTTGGTCCTAGTGTAGCTATGTATGTTTGCGAAAACTGGCAAATGGTCACTGACGTCATTAATTATAAGTCCACTTTCAACTTTATAGTCAATGACGTTGGTAAATATATTATCAATTAATGTAGCACTATCTGTTGTAATTCTCGTTGGTCGGGTGATTGAGGGATATAAACCAGTACTATACATCAGATTAATAAACTCTGTTGTTTTAGTATGTTCATGTGGGTTGAGCAAATCAATATTGAAGTCTCCACAGATAAAAACCATTTTTTTGTTATTACTATTACTGAATATTTCTGTTATTTTTCCCTTAAACATGTCAATATTTGATCCTGGTTTCCTATAAATGCAACTAATTAGAATGTTCTTAGATTTTTCCATTTCAATCTGTACTGTAATGCATTCCATGATTTTATCTAAAACAAAAGACATTTTATTAACTATTTTACACTGATATCTTTGGTCAATATATAATGCAACCCCCCCACCTTTGGATTGTTTCCTGTTGATGATAAACAGTTCATATCCCTCAATCTCAACCAAATCATGATGTTCTTCCGTAAGCCAAGTTTCTGTTATTGCTATTGCTGTGAATTTATTTTCCACTTGTTTTAGGCACTGTTTAATTTTTGAAAAGTTTTTGCTAAGGCTCCTGCTGTTAAAATGTATAATTGATATTGTGCCGTCCATTTTTATGTATTCTTTGAACTGCTCAACTGTATAATATTCACACTGGCTGGGAGAACCAATATAAAAGTTATTATCTGGGTCAATGTCATTTTCAATATCTTGTGGTTTATGTTCTGTATATTTGAAAGTTTCCAAGTTCAGCTGTTCAAATTTAGCAGATGAGTTTCTGTCCGAGTTTTCCATAGTCATTGCTTATGTTAAGATCAGTTCAGTTTATATTCAGATAACGTTACCTTATGTGGATCTATGTTGCTCTCCATTCATTCCTTTCTTCGAACTTATCCAGCTCAGTAATGTCCCTGATGAGAAGCACTTTCGCTGTCTCAGGTGTAGACCCATGTAATTTGATGAATATTTTGCAATTTCTTACCCATGTTGCTTGGATCTTGTTTTGTTTTCTGAGTATGCGTGCCTTCTTGGCGATGTCAGCATTTTTCTTGGTAAGGTGGTCGTTGATGTATACTTCGGTGCCTTTTAATTTCCTTCCCTGTCTGAGGAGTGCAGACTTTTTCTTTCTGTTCGTGAACCGGATTATTACCAATGGAGTGGCCATTTTGTTTTTGCTCGGCAGGGTATGACAAGCCTCAATATCCTTGCTGTCAACATAAATGTCTTTGCTGTCCAAAAAGCAAATCACCTGTTGCTCCAGCGACTCCTTCTCCTCCTCAGAGGCTTCACTCATTCCGGCAGCAGTATGCCCAGCATCTGCAGCCACCCTGGCATAGTTCCGGTGTTTGGTTCTCAGGCCACTGATAACCACATCGTTAATTCTGGAGTATTGCTCGAGGTCAGCAACTCGAGTCTCCAGAACAGCGATCTTTCGGTCCTTCTCCATGCTTTGCCTCTTTAGCGTTTGTATTTCCCCCATCAGATCCATGATTTTCTTTTGTTGCTCTGCTACGGTTGAACTCTCCGCTGACAAGAAGTCCAGAGATTTCTTGATCTCCTCCACCTCGTCGGGTAGGATATTTTTCTTTGGAGGCATAATGTTGATTGTAGTGATCTTAATAAGTTGGGCCTCGAACTTCGACGCATCATTCGTAGACCAGGCGTCCGTTGCAGGGGTGTGGTGAAAAGGTGAACACTTCTTATTTGGGCCGTCAATGTGTAAAAGCTTAAGTGGACCTCCAGGATTACAGTTTGGATCGAGCCATACCTGGCCATGACTACTACTCCATTTACAGCATATTCATTCACCATGCATGCAAAGTTTCAACATGCTGGTGTTTTTTGACATATACAAACTAAATTACTATTACGTTTGTGATGTTTGCGGGTCAGTTTGACCCTCATAGGCAGCTATTCAAAAGCAACTGTACAGACACAAAATAAAAACATTTATTTTATGTATGTCAGGGCATCAACTCCAGTTCTAAAGTGTAAGTGTATCTAAAAGTGCTCTAACCCTAACCAAACTTGAAAAAAGCTAAATCATGGTGTTCAGAATTAATTGCAAATTACAAATGAAAATCTTTGACAGACACAGATAGTAAAATAAGCTCTCATTTTTAAGCTCTCTTGGTGTCTGAAATCCTACATATAAGGTTTGGTTAAAAGCTAGGTATTTCAAAGGCAGCTTCACAGACCCCAAAAAATAAATAAAAAACATTTATTTGATGTATGTTTTTGTTATGTCTGGTTCCTCACTCCCCTGTGAGTGAATAATGAGCTTTCCCACACTTTTGCTCAGTGTGGCATCGAGACTTCCGACAGGGACAGCAGCAAAAATGAGCTCCCAAAGATTTACAGTAAAAGAAGTAATTTCACAGGTTTTGGAGTATGATACTGATACAGATGAAGATGTTTCAGAGTTAGAGGATGCTTCAGAGATTGATGAAAATATTGATGAAGATACAGAAAATGAATGGTCTATGGATTACTCTGACGAAGAGGCTGCCACATCCTCCACCTCATCAGAGAGAAATGATGAATCACAGCTACCATCAAGCCTTGAGCGATGGATGTCAAAAGATGGTAAAATAGAATGGACATCTACACCCCCACAACAGCGGGGAAGACTGCCAGCATCCATGGTTATCAAGAACATTCCAGGTCCAACACGATTTGCCATCTCAAGAGTCCACGACATACACTCGGCTTTTGAGCTGTATTTACAACCAATAGAGAAGACTATCCTGGATATGACCAATCTGGAGGGAAGCCGTGTGTTTGGTGAGAAATGGAAACCACTTGATCTTATTGATTTGAATGCTTACATTGGATTGCTAATTTTAGCTGGAGTGTACAGATCAAAGGGAGAGGCAACTGCCAGCTTATGGAGTACAGAGTGTGGAAGGCCAATATTTCGCTCCACAATGTCTCAGGAAAGATTCCACATAATTTCTCGGGTCATTCGTTTTGATGACCGTGAAACCAGACCCAGTCGACGTGAGAGGGACAAATTAGCGGCAATCAGAGATGTGTGGGATAAATGGGAAGACATTCTGCCTCGTCTTTACAACCCTGGGCCCAATGTTACAGTGGATGAACGCCTTGTACCATTCAGAGGACGCTGTCCTTTTCGCCAGTACATTCCAAAAAAGCCAGCCAGATATGGCATCAAAGTATGGGCAGCCTGTGATTCCAAGTCCAGCTATGCCTGGAAAATGCAGATTTACACAGGCAAGCCATCAGGTGGAGCACCTGAGAGAAACCAGGGGATGCGTGTGGTTCTACAAATGAGTGAAGGGCTGCAAGGTCACTGCATAACCTGTGACAACTTCTTTACCTCGTACAACCTTGCTGTCGAGCTACTCAAACGAAAGCTGACTTTGATTGGAACAGTGAAAAAAAACAAACCTGAGCTACCCAGAGAGATTCTGAACATGGAGGGCAGAAACGTGCATTCATCAAAATTTGCTTTCTCTGAAAATGCAACAGTAGTTTCCTACTGCCCCAAAAGAAACAAGAATGTCCTTTTGATGAGTACAATGCACAGAGATGCATCACTGAGTGCAAGAGAGGACCTGAAGCCAGAAATTATACTGGACTATAATTCCACGAAAGGAGGGGTTGACAATTTGGACAAAGTCACATCAGCCTACAGCTGCCAGCGCAGGACTGTCCGTTGGCCTCTGGTGGTCTTCTACAACATCTTGGACGTGTCAGCGTATAATGCCTTCGTTCTGTGGCGTGAGATCAACCAAACCTGGAATGAGGGCAAATTGAACAAACGTCGGTTGTTCCTGGAGGAGCTGGGAAAAGTTCTCGTCACACCTGAGATCCAGAGACGCGCTCGTCCACCTCGATCACCAGCGGCTGCAGCTTTTTTGCAGTCAGTGCAAGCAGGTGGATCTGGAGTCAGACCCACAGAAAATGAAGGAGTGAACACAGATGACAGGAAAAAACGGAAGAGATGTGAGGAGTGCCCACCCAGGCATGACAGCAAAACCAGCACGATGTGCGTGAAGTGCAAGAAATACATATGCAGAAAGCACACACTTGCTGTGTGCTCATCATGTGAAAAGTAACTTCCTGACTTTATGTAACTTTTTGACTTCTTGAGTATATTTTTAATGAGTTAAGTTTGTTTCATTATACAGCTACATTTAATTGTTCAATTATTATGTTCTATGCAAAAAAAAAAAAAAAATATGCAAAACAAGTCAGCATATTGTTCATTTTCAAATTTTGTCAAAACAAAACAGTTTTAAAAAATGGTTAAAACACATGTTCATTAAATCATATCTTCAGATATATATTTTTTGGAATATTTGAAACATTTTGATATTAAAAGTTTACAGTTTGAACCTGAATCTTTGTTGGTTTTCATAGTGTGATTTTTGAGGAATTGTATTGAATCCAATTAGGGTCAATTTGACCCGAACCATAAGGGGTGTACACAGAAATCCAACATAACACAAGGGTTAATGTGTTATTTCAAATCAAACATGATTGACAAATTAGGATAATATTTACAGAGAACATGCTCTAAGACAGTTAGATTAGAGCGTTATATCCACATTTACATATTTGTCAAGTTTCTACATTTTGTTAACGACTCAAAGCCTTTTTAGTTGTAAGGTACTAATGCAGCAGTTGTGTTTATATTAAATGTTACTATTTGTAATTGTAAGTGCATGATAATTTAGCATGTACTTTTTTAAATTTTGTAAATAACAAATGGACATATGTGCTTCGATAAATGCTTAGAAAGTTTTGCTATTAATGTTGTTAAATAGTTAAAAACCCTATTTCCTGCAGGTTTCCACCTCTCTACCACATCCGTTTGACCTGGTGCACTTCTGAGTATAACCAGTTCCTTTAGGCTAAGTCTTTGGTGTAACACAAATCTTCTCGTGTAAATATGTTAATAAAAAGTGGTTACTATTCTCTTTTTACAGTTTTAATTATTGTTATCTCCATGTGATTTTCTTCTTGAGATGCAGAGAAGAAATAAAAAATTTGTCATAAGAGCATTTAGCTCTGGGTGTATTCAGGGCGATTGGAACACTTTTTGTCATTGAGGTGACTGGGGAAAGTGTCCCAAAAAACCTGATTTCACCCTAGATCGCTTATAGAGTGGATACAAATAAATTAATATATTGGTACATTAGGGTTGTATTGGTTAACATTAGTCAATGCACTGTAAACTAACGTTGACAAACAATGAACAGCTGTATTTCTATTAACTAACATTAACAAAGATAATAGGCTACTGTAACAAATGTATTGCTCAATGTTAACTAATGAATCATAAAGTGTTACCAAGAAATTGATAGCCTACAGATATGTAAATACCCACAACGTGTCTTAGTGCTTGACTGACTTACCCAAAGGTGGCCCATGGGAACTATACATTGTATACTTTCTGAATGCAGAAGTTCTCAATGCTATACCTTTTTTACAGTCTATGGGCTATACATAGGGTGACCAGATGAGATTGGCTGAAATTCGGGACGGGAGTTGGGGGGAGGGGGGGGGGGGTTGGTTTTGTTCAAAATATTTTTTTAACTAAACTTTTTTTTTCCAAAGATCAACAGTCTGTCTTTAGTCTGCAACAAAAAAAAATAAAATAAAATAAAACACATTAAAATCATGAACTCAAATTTTGTGGAAAAAAAGAAGAAAAAATGTTAGCCTACTGTTGTAACAGTGCACAGGCTAAATCAGACCTTTCAGGCTATAGCCTAACGCTAATAAGCCTTATGCCAAAATTATTATTAAAACTAAATTGTCGGTCATTAAATAGGAAAACTAAATAATTGTGCAGATGATTTGCTTCAAGTGAAACCCGACATCAGACATTAAGGCCCGGCCGAAGTATTTTATTGCACGCAGTGATGTGACAAATCACTCACTCCTTTAATGCTGCCTTCAAACCAGACGCGAATAGCGCGTCAAATTCGCACCTACCGCGTCTAGTTATACGTGTGAACAATTTGAATCCATTTGCGCGTCAAGAGCGAAATTGACACTCTTAAAAAACAAAAGTTGACTGGCTTCCTGCACATTCACTGTACTCGCGGCTGCTGCAACTTGATTGGCTGCAGGACAACTCCACTTTCACGGATGATTTTTAATGTTTTATTATAAGACATTTTATATCAAGATTTTGCTTTAGTATAATTTTCGGGACAATAAGGGCCGATTTCGGGATTCGGGACAACAGCTTAGATTTCGGGACTGTCCCGAATTTTTCGGGACTTCTGGTCACCCTAGCTATACACATCAGAGCCAAGGAGTATGAGGTAGCATTATCAGCGAATGCATTCTTTTTGCACTCTAACGTCATTGTAAATTGAGCACCCCTGGTGGTAGTCTGAATCAAATATTTTACCATGAACTTTGGTGGCCTAATGGAACACATTTGTCCTGGAGGGCCACTGTGCCTGCAGAGTTTAGCTCCAACCCTGATCAAACACACCTAAATGTGAGTTTCTACTGATCCTGAAGACCTTGATTAGCTTGCTCAGGTGTGTTTGATCAGGGTTGGAGCTAAACTCTGCAGGGACAGTGGCCCTCCAGGACCGAGATTGGGGAACACTGCATTTGACTGTCGAGTTAACTAAACGACATATTTAGGCTGACCAGACGTCCTGAAAAATTCGGGACAGTCCCCAAATCTAAGCTGTTGTCCCGAAACACCGAACCCGGCCTTAATTGTACCGAAAATTAGGACTAAAGCAAAAATATTATACTAAACATTAAAAACTGTCCGTGGAAGTTGAGTCGTCCTGCAGCCAGCGCCCTGAAGTTGCACCAGCCGTGAGGACAGTGAAAGTGCAAGCAGCCAGTCAAAACATTTTTTTTATGGAAAAAATTGATTCAAAGTGTTCAAGTGTATAACTAGACTCGGTGGGCGTGAATTTGACGCACTATTCGCGTCTTGTGTGAATTGCAGCATGCAAAACAAAAAAATTCACAATGACATGAGTTCATGATTGTAATGATTTTTTTTTTTTGTGGCAGACTAGCCTAATTAACGATTAGGGGGCCAATATGCCCTATTACCGGCTGTTCATGATCATGTTGATTATCTGTAGGCCTACAGTAGCCTAAACGATAGTGCATTGCAAACCTCAAAATGTGTTGCTATGAAAAACCTATGAGAAAATCCAAACCACGAGTCCGCCACTGGAAGCCAAAGTTCGAAGCTTTGAATAAACGGATTTGTCTTTAAAATTGACGTTTACATTTTTTTTTTCATGTAACCTATTTTAAATGATACAATTGCCTTTTTCTATTCATTTCTAGGGTGTAAATTTTTACTTTTTGAATCTATGTCTAAGCATTTTTTCATTTTTTTTTTTTTTTGCAAAAACGTTTCCGTTCACAAGCAAACAAACATTCTTAAAAACGTGGGACTTATTAAATTATTGTTTTAATTTTACACGTTTTTTTTCCTGGTTGGTGACAGCAAACTGTCAGTTAATCACAACCAATTCTCCTATTTAATCGAATCAGTCTTTCCGTGGGCGCTGTGTTTTTCTGGGCTGCTGAAGAGTTTAAGATGGCCATTAGAGATTTGGCACCCTGTCTATTATTCCGTTGACTGTGGGTCATTATGGCCGGACAACAGCAGAAAAGAGATCTTGGCGTGCCTCAGTGGAGTGTGCCCGTCCCATAGGTGAAAAGAACAATGGTGAAGGGGTAGAGGGGATGGGTCGCGCGCTGTGGTGGAGGAAGCGGTGGGAAACTAGGAGATAATAGTAGTTCTTCCACTGTGACAACACTTAAAAAACTAAGATTTCTTTGGTATTGTTGCGCGTTACCATCCTCCAACCTTTACCATCCTCTGCCTTTGTTGGAGTAGCGGATCCCATTTTTGTTTTTGTTTACAACATTGCATCAAATATTCAGTGTTGAAATATGTTTTTAAATGCTAGTGATTCATTTAATGTCCTTATCAGGAACACTTTTTAATGTAACCAGGTACCTGATCTATACCAAAGGATATAATTTAAGTGGATAATAAACTATTTTTATGAATCCACAGGTGCATTGTTAGGCTACTAATATAATTCTTAAATTCAGTGTTCCTAGTATTGTCCCTAAATAAAGTGAGAGACACTTTCATTTTTTTCTGAGTCAAATGCGTGTAACTATTTCTGAAAGTGAGTCACTTGTGAAATCAAACTTTTGAACTCTGTGCTTCACTTCAGTACTCCTCTATGCGTGGAACGTGGGATTCGTTCTATTTAATAGGCCGAACCCGAGACTGTGGGAAATTGTGCAGCAAAAAGCACCCATGTATTGTCATGGTAATTTCGGTGGGTGGAGGTTTGAGGGAGAGTGCGAGTACATGTTAAACGAGGTTAAGTGAGCTTGTTTAGTTGCTAGTTTAATCAAGCCTACGCCACCGCAAACTTTCGAACATAGTCGTGGGAAGCAAAAACGTTTCTTATTTTGAAGAAGTGCAGAATAATGACGGCCTCCAATATCGGCAATGGCCCGGAGAAGAATTTCAACGCAAAAGAAGAGCGAAAGGTAGGCTATGTGACGACACTGGCGTCATTTTGTGTTGTTTTGTGAGGTATGCAACTATGGCAAAATATGAAGGCCAACTCATTTGTTCATAGGTGATACAAGTAGAAAGCTTATAAATAACTGAACATAAAATAGGGACATTTTAGACAACTTACAGATCAGATTAAAAAGTTATCTGCACATATTCCAGACATGCTGAGTGTGTTCTTATAATTTTATATTGAATAGGAAAATGTACCTTAGCCCACTAAATGAGCTATTTCATAGAACAATTATATTGTTTTGCAAATCTAAACATTGTTTAGTATATCTAACTTCTAGATAGTTCCTATGAATATGCAAACCTTACACTTGAAAATAAATTGCACATGCAGCCTTTTTAAAATGATTTTCTCTGATTGGCTGAAGTCAGTTAATACATTTCAAGTAGGCTTCTGCTGTAAGAGTTTGACAGTGATCAAGTATTGAATCTTAAATAACTTCTGACATGACTGAGTAACTTTAGTCAAGACTTTACAGCAGTTTATGATAAATAATCTAATTTAATGAACTCATTTGGGATGTCCAGAGAATATTTCACACTTCAGACACCCACCTTACTCAACTGGCATGTGTATTGTGAGTCTTGTATTGTCAAATTGGAAGTGAATTAATCCCTTTAGGGTGTCAAATGAATATTTCATACACACACTAACACCAGCTTGTTAATAATTTTAGCTGCGGAAACCCTTGATAGAGAAAAAACGCAGAGAGAGGATAAACTCAAGCCTTGAGCAACTGAAGGGTATAATGGTGGATGCCTACAATTTGGATGTAAGTGACCCATTTAAATATCATTAAAAATAAACTCTTTATATTTGAAATCTATTTGCACCAATATAATTCAAATCATTTTAATTTATAATAATAATTATGAATACATTTATAATAATAAACACATTTAAATGGCATTTTTTCCTTTAACTTTTCCCACAGCAATCTAAATTGGAGAAGGCTGATGTTCTTGAGATAACAGTTCAGCACATGGAGAACCTTCAAAGAGGTCACGGACCAGGTTAGGCAGACTTTCTGTGCTAAAATCATTGTGGCCTACTTTTTCCAGCCTGTACATTTTAAGTTCATATTATTTCAAACATATAAACAAACTTTACTGATCTCTAAGGGGAAATGTATGATTGTTTACATAAAAAATAAATTATATATATCATATTATTGAAGTATACAACTATATTTTTTCCCCAATTGGCTTCAATATACATGCATTAGAATAATTGTTAACATTTAGTTTTCAAGGTATGGTAAAAGATCTATAAATAAGATCAGGTGCTTCATCTATATGTAAATCTGTGTGTACTGATGATGATTTCAGGGCAGTAAATGTTTAGCCTTTGCACTGTGCCCTTTTTCTTGCTATGCACTGAGCAATTTCATATTTTTATTGCCTCTGAATAAAGATTTTAGATGATTATTTTTCTCAAAGGAAACTGTGTGCAATATTTTATTATGATTAAATGGGGTAAAATCACTCCCATGCTTCTATTTTGCATTGATTTTCAGGTGGCAGTCACAGTCCGGGCACTGGTTTTGAGTCTCAACAAAGATATGGTAGCGGGTACATTCAATGCATGCATGAGGTGCACAACCTGCTCCTGAGCTGCCCTGGGATGGACAAAGACTCTTGGTGCACGTCTGCTAAACCACTTGCTGAAATCTCTTCCCCATATCAGCACTGAGCCTGGTAGCACAAGTTCTGTTGGCGCCCTCAGCCCTGTTCCTCTGTCCCCGACCCATTCCCCTTTAAACCTGCCTTCCTTACAGGCTCACCCCCTGCACCTGCACACCCCTCCATCTCCTCAATCTCCTTCCCCACCCTCCAGTCCCACTTACTCGCCCAGAGTCCCACTGATTAGAGATAGATCCCAAGAGCAGCCTTCTCCCACAGGTCTCCTTCCCCTCAGTCTCCAGCACAATTGGCCCTTCCCCCTTTCTTTCTAGGGGCCGATCCTTCCATGTGGAGGCCCTGGTGAATGAATCCCAACCCCCCATTTGCCCTCCCCTTGCCCTTCCTACCCTGCCCTCTTCTTCCTAATAGTTTCCATTACATTTGATCTCTTGAGAGGTTGTAGTGCTTTCCATTCGGAGGGGTGCGTCATATTGGGTTACAAAGTCCAATGGGGATGTGTGGTATCATTTAAAGCACTGTACTGTATGCTTAGAAGCTAATTATGTTATGTGCATGCTTTTAGGGTATGATCATAAATGACACCAAAGCTGGCCTCATTGACTGTATATACTAGTATTGCTGCATTACAGGCAAAGTTTAGATTATCTTACTTTGGTTTTCATTTTTTTTTACAATGTTATTTTTACTAGCTGGGTTTTAGATGTGGTGTATTTTGTTCATATAGTAAAAGGGGGTTGTTGAAATTATGCATATTTCTCTACCTTAAATGCAAAACACTAATAGTGACTCAGAAAATGGTAGAATGGACAAGATCATTTGTGAAAAATACTCCATCCTTGTATATTACAAGAAGTGAGGAGTCTGACTGGTACCTCATATTGAAGCAGTTAAAACTGATTTCCTTTATGAAAAATCAGAACTGTGTATTTTTTTGAACTATCAAAACATTTGAAAATGATGATGATTATGATAAAGGTGATTTTAAAATAAAAAAATAGACGATCAGTCTGTGTGTTTGTGTTTTTATTTATTTATTTTATTTTATTTATTTATTTGTTTAACACCCATAGCTTATATACTGTAACTTTGCTTTCCATTTAATACAATCAAAAATTAAAACACTTTTTCGCCTTACTTCTGTATTTTTCTGTTGGGTTACCAATATTCTTCAAAAACATCTTCGTCTGTGTCCAACAAAAGAAAGAACAGGTTTGGATGGTGAGTTAATGATGACGCATCTTTCATTTCTGGGTATTCTATGCAAACAATATTCTTCCATAATGTGAGAAAATGGTGCCATTTAAACAGCCTCTAGATGTCACTATTTACTATGCTTTGTCACTGAGACTATTTAGTTATTTGTTAAAGTAATTAAGATTACTGCCCCCTACTGGATAATCATCCCTCTCCCTTTACTGTCACCCACATCTAAAGATAGTGTCTACATAAAACATTACTTATTTCTTTATTAAATATATGAAGATTCAGAAGCCTCTAAGTCCGTCTAAAACTCTTGTTTAATATTAACATTTTTATCAGGCTCCTAAGGTTTCTACCCAAGGCATTTCTGAAGGCTTTAGGGCTTTAGAGGCTTTTGCATCAAAGGTCTTCATATATTAAGCGGTTCGCCTAGTAGTTAGATTAGTAACGCCCCTTTAGGACGGTGAAAATTTTCTGTGAACCAAATGTTTTTTGTCTAGAATAGTTATGTTTTTAGTGACAGTGATATTAATTATAAACCAAGTATTAAAAATGTCCAAAGTTTACATGTTATTATTTTTAACAATTTAATTTGTAGCTATACCGTTTTGCCCTTGGCCATAAAATGCCCCCACTCTGAAAGCATGTAAAATAGGCTAAATAATAATAATGATCTTTAAATCTAAAAAAAAAAACATGTAAAGAAAATTTGATGTAAGACTATAGACCTACACAGGGACGGACTGGGACTAAAGAAACGCCCCTGGACTTTGACTAGGCCCGGCCCAAAGCAATCGGCGGACAACGATAAGTAACTGGACAACAATAACGCTGCGCCTGGCAAGAGTGTCACAACACTTTAATTGTGGCTGTTTAATTGTTGAACGAGGAGGTGCAGACTTTCCTTTGTTTGGTGGCCAAAGAGAGGATCCTGTGAGAGACTGATAGGGCAATGAGGAACGAAGGCGTCGCCATGATGACCGGGTACTATCTGTGGCGGTACTGTCTGCAACAGAAAACGGAATGAAAAGCGAGCTGAGTCCAGCCGAGCTGAGTCCAGCCAAGGCGAGGTGAGCTGGTACTGGTAATGGAAAAGTGTCATTACAGGGACTACACAGTCCCCTCTTAAGGCAGAACTTGTGGTTCTGCTGCTAGATGACTGTATAGATGTCTGCTGTATAAAAGTTTTGGGGAGCCTTCCCATTGATAATCTTAGGCATGCATCACTGTTTTAAAATGTTGTCCCAACTGAATAAGTTGTTGGTATTAAGAATGTTACAGTAGTGTTACAATTTTTTTTTTTTTTTGTCCAATACTTTAAGTGTTTGTTTATAAAAATAGGCCTTAGCGTTGTGCCACATACCTAGGTCCAGCTCGGATGCCCACCGGGTCGGTTATTCATGCCAGAGAGATTATGGTCAAACGTTATTTGGTGGGGTCATTCTTCCAAGGTGGCTTGTCATCCGGGAGTAAGTTGTACTATTTTTCTCATTAAGCAACGGTTCTAGTGGCAAACTATTGCTTGTTTTGTTTTTGCCTGCTCTGTCTGTGCCAGTTGTAAGACTTCTACTCGACCCCTTGCTGGGCTTCTTCAACCGTTGTCAGTGCCTTTCGAGACACTGGTCACACATTGCTGTCACAAGCCTCCCTGCCTCACAGGGTAACGCGGTGGGTTTAACTGTAGTGGACAGACAGGTTCTCGAAGGCTACTCACTTCATCCCTCTGCCAAAATTACCCTCTACCAGAGAGACAGCGGTGGCTGTCATAGACCACGTTTTTCATATTCATGGCCTCCCGACCGGATGTGGTCTCTGAACAGGGGTCCCCAGTCCAAATTGTGGAGTTTTGGCGATTGCTGGTGGTGAATGTCAGTCTTTCCTCTGGGTTTCATCCCCAGAGCAATGGCCAGACGGAGAGGGCCAACCAACATATCTCTTAGATTTAGTATGCTCACAACTCTTTACCAGTGTCGTCTACGGGCAGGCCTGTCTCCGTTTGAGTGTAGTTTAGGGTGCCAGCCACCAATTTTTCCTAGCCTTGAATCCGAAGTCGTGGTTCCCTCTGCTCACAAATTCATCCAGAGGTGCAGACACATCTGGAGAACAGCCAAGGAGGCTCTCCTCCAGGTGGGTTTGCTCACCAAGGACCAGGCCGATCGCCACCGGTTGAAGCCTCCCGTCAACGTTGTTGGTCAAAAGTTAGGGCTTTCATCTACTGATATTCCTCTCGCTCCGTGTGAAGAAAACTTGCTCCTAAATTCATTGGCCCATTTACCATCACCAAGATCCTGAGTCCGGTGATGGTCCGCCCGAAACTTCCTCTGGCGTACCGGAGAAGTTATCACATCTTCCATGTTTCAAAGATTAAGCCCCTTATTCATTCTGCTATTAATTCGTCGACCCTGGTTCCCCCACCATGACGAATCGTAGAGGGGGAGCCAGTTTATTCGGTTTATTGTATTCTGGACTGAAGGCGGAAGGGACGAGGATTCCAGTATTTGGTGGACTGGGAGGGTTACGGTCCAGAAGAGAGGAGTAGGGTTCCTGCCCGGGACATATTGGATCACTCCCTTATCGATGATTTCAATCGCCAGGTAGGACACTCTGAGACCGTCAGGTGACGCTCCTAGGGGTTACAGTTCGCAGGTTTGTCTGTTCATTCTGAGTGTACTGTTCTGGTCTGATTCTGATTGCCTATCAGTGTCTGCTGTGCTGACTGGCAATCAGATCAGTCATGGGTCTGTCTCGTTCATGAATCCTATATGTAGTCTTGTGTTTGTCATGTTCATTGTCAGATCGTTGTTCTGGTAATCCTTGTCTCACTGCCTGTGCAGTTTGCCTTCAGTTCCTGTCTACCGTATTATTTCTCCTCGTCCGTTCCAGAGTTTGGACTTGTGGCCGGTTGGGTTCGCTCATTGTTTTTGTGGACCTTTCTTGTCTTCTTGGATTTCCAGCCCACTGTGGTCTCTGCGCTGCCGAAAGCCAAACTGCCGATCCGAGACTTTCTCCAGCCAGCCTGACTTGTTCACTTGCTACTTCTCAAATAATCCTTTTTATTCATTCGCTATTGGATCCTGTGTTTCGTACCTGACAACTTGTCAGTATCCTACTATCTCTCAACGCCTTGTTTCACATTCCTAAAAATGAAAAAGAATCCACATGTTCAAGATGTGAGTCACAATTGCAAGAATGTAAAACAGGCCTTTTTTTCTTGTCATCGTCAATCATCACAAAATGACAATATAATTTTAGATGGAATGAGTTAGGGATCCAGCTGTTTCGGCCAAGTTGTGGTTCATTAGGGCCACCGGTGTGTTTGGACACGTCCTTAGAGAGTGATCTGCACCCACTCTTGTTCATCATGCATCCAGGTGGCAACTGACCATTTCAACAAGACAAAACAGGACTGAAATGGCCAACATTTATCTTTTAACTGGCTCCTTTGTTGAAGGAACAAGGTTGCTAAGTTTTACTTAAGACTTTCATGTTTTTGTCTTTAAGCTTGTGAGGCCCACATACTCAAAACACTGGCCAAGCATTATTCACAAACAAATTACCGAAAAGACTGGGTTTCAGTGACCAGGCTCAGTCTGATTTCAGACGATGAAAATGGTGAGCCTTGTGATCCCCAGATTCCCCTTGAGGTTCATTATTCAGTATCAGCTGGCGGAGCAAGAGCTCAGAGATGAATGGGGCTTTTGTTTGGCCTTGGATATTGAATGTGAGTGAAACAGATGGGGGTCGCATATTTGGGTGTACAGTGACACATAAAACCTTGGAGTTGTCAGTTCTTCTGTGTCATAAGCAACAGATCACACATTTATTCCACATTTATTGACTTTAAAAAGTACGGGGAAAAGTAATATTAAGCATATGTAAGGCCTTTTGATACCAATTTACATGACTTTAGAATGAATTCAAAGAAAACAGAACATTTAAAAAATATATTTGTCTCATAGTGAGGGTAAAATGTGATTAAACTTCTTAACTTTTTTAACCTAAATAGCTACGTAATTCATGAATTTTATCTTAAAAATTTTACACAAATTTCTAATAGAATTTTAAGTCTTTAATTTAATTTTTATTTTAAATGTTTAATTGTAAACCTAAATTTTGGTCACATCCTTATTTATGTTTAAAGGCCTACATATAGATACATACACTCTTAAAAATATATTTTTGCAAGAACCATTTTTGGTTCCCCAAAGGAGTGAACAGTAAAAAGAACCATTCTTAGTGTAAATAATATTTTAAAAATCAAATGAACCTTTTTTTTTACTATTTTTTTAAATTACTTTTTGTGAATTTGAAAGGTTCCCTGGACAATGTTTAGTTTGGCCATGAACAAAACTAAACAAAAAAAAAATTGACCCTGACTAAATTAAGTGTTCACTTTCACCTAGGATTTTGTGCAGTGAAATATTGGTTGCAGAGAGAATGAAACCATTTAAGTTAAGAAGCTTTTAGAAACCAAACACTCAAACTATAAGATGCCTGATGGAACGGAACACATAAAAACAAATAGTCAGAAAATAGATAAAAAAAACTATAATTATACATAAATTTCAACTATGCATTTCACACAATTCAAGCTACAGTCAGCTTATAAATCAGATTCACTTCATTCTAAGAGTCTAACCTGCAGTGTGATAAGAAAGGGGAAGTGACTAGAACCATGCTTGGTTTACAAATTTTCCATTCAGACAGTTGATAATCACATGTGAGATAAAGGTTCTTTATTGACATTGATTGTTCAATAAACAACCTTTAACATACATGATTCACTCTTTTGATTGAATAAAGGGTACTTAGTGGAAGAAAAAGTGATTTTAAAGAACTGCTTGCTGAAAAGTTCTTTGGGGAACCTGTGGCTTCTATGTTTCTACCGCATTGCTGTGATTCCCTTGGAACATTGGGACAAAAGTGTTGCAACAAAAAAGTTGTGGTTCTTTTAGTAAATGTGAAACAGAGACTGCTTTTTTTAATAATAATAATATTTAAAAAAAACATTTGTATCAATACTGTTCCTTAGCAACTTACTACAAGGCACTGTTCCAGCAATTAGCATAAGCTGCTTTAGAAAAAGCTGCTAAATGGCAACTAATTGCATTAAGTCATCCACAAATCCAATTGTGCATCCAATATTTTTACACAAAGATGTCCAACATGTTTACATTTACTTACAACAAAATGGATTAAGAACATTAATATCGCCAATTAGGTAAAAAAAGGTAAAATCCAGGAAACCAGATGCAGGGAATCTAAACCTCACGCCTTACCTTATTGAAATTCATACAGTGAAATGAGTCCTTGTTGAAAATTGCATATGAACCGCATTTGCCTGTTGTTAAGGAGCAGTTCACTTTAAAATGAAAATAAGCCCATGATTTACTCGCCCTCAAGCCATCAGAAGTGTACACCTGGTGTGGGTGAGTAAATCGTGGGCTAATTTTCATTTTAAAGTGAACTACTCCTTTAAGGGCGAAATTGACCTCTTAGGCAAAGAGCTGTTTTAAAAGTACTGGGAAAAGTAATATTAAGCATATGTAAGGCCTTTTGATACCAATTTACATGACTTTAGAATGAATTCAAAGAAAACAGAACATTTAAAAAATATATTTGTCTCATAGTGAGGGTAAAATGTGATTAAACTTCTTAACTTTTTTAACCTAAATAGCTACGTAATTCATGAATTTTATCTTAAAAATTTTACACAAATTTCTAATAGAATTTTAAGTCTTTAATTTAATTTTTATTTTAAATGTTTAATTGTAAACCTAAATTTTGGTCACATCCTTATTTATGTTTAAAGGCCTACATATAGATACATACACTCTTAAAAATATATTTTTGCAAGAACCATTTTTGGTTCCCAAAGGAGTGAACAGTAAAAAGAACCATTCTTAGTGTAAATAATATTTTAAAAATCTAATGAACCTTTTTTACCGTAAAAAAAAAAAAAAAAAAAAAAATACTTTTGTGAATTTGAAAGGTTCCCTGGATGTTAAAGGATCTTCCAGGATGTGGACATTTATTTTCATAAGTGGATTCAATTAATGATGATTGTTCTAACACAATTGTCACTTTTATTTCTGCAGTGTGCAACAAAAGCACTGAAATGCAGTATGGTATTAAGATGTTGCAGGAGACAGGATAAAGTTACACTCTTCCTACGGAGTGAAGAGAGCGCGCCGCGCGTGCACGCACAGAGAGCTGACAGAAGGGAATATACAGTAATGGATGGGGGTTGGGAACTTGGGACAGATGGTATTGTCTTAGCGGGCAGACGCGAGGAACTTCTTAAACGAGTAAGATCGCGTTTAATGTAGTTTGCAGGACAGTCAACTATCTCAGCGTGGCGGGCTGTTTATCAACACAAAACTTTGTTGATTTTGGTGCCAGTTGGTGTGTATAACGGAGAACACGCGTAGGCTTGATTCACAGGAATGCTCGAGTACCGCGAGAACTAACATTTCTTTGCTCTTGGAGTTAAGGAACAGCCACAGATTTGCACTGACGCCTCTCTGAGACACAATTTGGGTAAGTAGACCTGATAATATAAGAAATAGGCAGGGTCCATTACTTCAGAGTCGTCCAGGGTTCCTATATTAAAAATATCTGAACCTGACCGCACAGCAGATACACAACGTTATAATTATTAGTGGTAATAATTATTTCTTGAAATCCTTTGCCCTGCGATTAGTTTTACAATTTATTCGCTCCTCTGTAAGCTATAAGGCTGCTTTTTTGACACTTTTATACTTTATCTAGGCTAATTCTGTTTACTTTTGTCCTGCATATGTGTCGGGTCAACATCTAATGACCTGAAGGGCTTTTCCGTTGCTATAGTCATCCCGAGTAAGTAGATTATTCGGCTATGGGGTCGATTTGTGAAGGTAAGCTTGTTTAGCAGCTCAAGTTTCTTGAAGGGTTACTTTGGTGTCATGGCCTGTCGAACAAGGTTGGACTGTTGTCCACTTTCCAATTTTTCACACACTAACGTTAGCAACTTTCTGCAAAGGACCAACTGTTGTCTTGTTCTGAAGTTTCACTAAGGGATTGTCTTTCTCACACAAAGCGTAAAGGGATAGTGAGTCCTCCAAATGTGCTGTCATTACTCATTCACCCTAATGTTTTTCTAAACCTGACTAAGCTTTCTTGAATTTTGGAAGAATATCCTGTTCACTTGTTGATTATGGTATAAAATAGAATTACGACCGAAGCTGTCAAGCTCTGAAATGATGAAAACAACAATAACAACAACAACAACCAAAAAACACCTTATATCATAAAAGTGACCTATGTGGCTTACGTGCGATATATAAAATAAAATAACCGAATAAAATGACAATGATTTAGCTCTCATTGGCACATTATAACACATAAGTATGTTGAGTTATTTTGAGTTTTTTTTTTTTGCTGCATTGGTTGTTACAGCTTACAAAACTGGTGTAAATGATTTGTTCCTGAATTGGACTGATCTGTGAAAAGAAGCAGCAATTAAAGACTGCTGTATTTGATTTTTTTAATGTTCTGTATTATATAATGTTTTGTGCACCAAATATTTCCCAGATGAAGTGAAATGTTCATTTGGATGATTATGTTTCACGGTTTTATCACCGTTTCAATATTACCTGCGTTTTGTTTTCTGAACAGAAAATGTGGATAGACCCTTTTCAGGAACCATCAGTTTTAATTTCCACTCACAAATATTTTCAAAATTGCTTTAACAGATTGTCCAATCGTCCCTCATTGATGCTTATTTGCTGGTGATGGGCCAGAGGTCTTCCACAGTTAAACAAAATGGGGTTAAAGTTTATATATAGGCATGCATGTAAAGGACCACTGGTACCTCAAATTTACTAGTCAGTAAGCCAGCCTGTAGAACACTTAAATGGGTCGCACCTCTGTTCTGACTGGATCCTAGACAGTTAGAAAAAAAGTGCTATGTGAAGCGTTTCTCTCTTACTTTCATTTTGCTGTCCAATACATTAGTATACAGTTAGCTACTCTATACCCATGTATTGGATAGCAAAATAAAAAGAGAAAACGCTTAACTTACCTTTTGTTGTTGACGTCAAGGGCTGTGCATCAGTAGCCAATTTAGGTAAATGCCAACATGGTCAGGTTGCGTGCCATGCCCTCATTCTTAAAAAGCCATGAACAAAACTAAACAAAAAAAAAATTGACCCTGACTAAATTAAGTGTTCACTTTCACCTAGGATTTTGTGCAGTGAAATATTGGTTGCAGAGAGAATGAAACCATTTAAGTTAAGAAGCATTTAGAAACCAAACACTCAAACTATAAGATGCCTGATGGAACGGAACACATAAAAACAAATAGTCAGAAAATAGATAAAAAAAACTATAATTATACATAAATTTCAACTATGCATTTCACACAATTCAAGCTACAGTCAGCTTATAAATCAGATTCACTTCATTCTAAGAGTCTAACCTGCAGTGTGATAAGAAAGGGGAAGTGACTAGAACCATGCTTGGTTTACAAATTTTCCATTCAGACAGTTGATAATCACATGTGAGATAAAGGTTCTTTATTGACATTGATTGTTCAATAAACAACCTTTAACATACATGATTCACTCTTTTGATTGAATAAAGGGTACTTAGTGGAAGAAAAAGTGATTTTAAAGAACTGCTTGCTGAAAAGTTCTTTGGGGAACCTGTGGCTTCTATGTTTCTACCGCATTGCTGTGATTCCCTTGGAACATTGGGACAAAAGTGTTGCAACAAAAAAGTTGTGGTTCTTTTAGTAAATGTGAAACAGAGACTGCTTTTTTTAATAATAATAATAATTAAAAAAAACATTTGTATCAATACTGTTCCTTAGCAACTTACTACAAGGCACTGTTCCAGCAATTAGCATAAGCTGCTTTAGAAAAAGCTGCTAAATGGCAACTAATTGCATTAAGTCATCCACAAATCCAATTGTGCATCCAATATTTTTACACAAAGATGTCCAACATGTTTACATTTACTTACAACAAAATGGATTAAGAACATTAATATCGCCAATTAGGTAAAAAAAGGTAAAATCCAGGAAACCAGATGCAGGGAATCTAAACCTCACGCCTTACCTTATTGAAATTCATACAGTGAAATGAGTCCTTGTTGAAAATTGCATATGAACCGCATTTGCCTGTTGTTAAAGGAGCAGTTCACTTTAAAATGAAAATAAGCCCATGATTTACTCGCCCTCAAGCCATCAGAAGTGTACACCAGGGGCCTGATGTATAAACGTTGCGTACGCATAAAATGGGCATAGAAATATTCGTACGCATTTTTCCACGCACAAATCGGGATTTATAAAAAATAAACTTGGCGTAAATAAGTGCGCACCGTAAGGATGCTCTTGACCGTGCGTACGCACTCTTTCAGAAGTGTAGCCTGTGTTTTGGCGACACCGTTGGTGAGCTGGAGTCAAATGTCTTTTTGCTCACTATTAGACAGAGAATCTAAAGAAAATTATACATCAATTATTCAAATATAATTTCACAAACCTATCATCACTTGAAGCAAACATCCATCCCTTCTTAAATGACCGTGCCAGCACATGCGTTGGGTCGTTTAGTGAAACTGACGCACATATAGCCTATAATCTAACGGCAGTAAAAACCGTAAATCATCATTATGAGTCCAAATCATAAATAGAGTGCATGTTCTCAATAACAGTTTAAATAAATAAAATAATGATTTAAACTATGTTTTACTTCTGATATAATCATTTAGATTAAATATGCCATTCTCATTAATGGAGTTAAACACTTACACTACATGAAATCATTACTGAGAAGTAAAAAAAAAAAATTCAATAAATAGAAATAGACATATTTGTTGTGGATGCAATGCTTTTGAACACTTTTCTTCTGGCATGCTGTGTTTTAATGTTTTAACTAGAGATAATTGCTAATCATGATAATAGCAGATTGTCTGAGAAAATTGTTTCGTGCAAATAATGCACAACCATGTCTATCTGTTTCCATTAAAATATAAATCAATTAAAAATACTATTTGGCCAGTGGAAAAGATTGAGAAAAACTTTCTCTGAAATGTATTTAACACTATTTGATTTATTCATTCAAAAACAAGGCGAGGATATAGGCTACTAAAAAAAAAAATTGTAATAATGTGAACGACACAACCGCATTTCATATTTTCCTAACGTCTTGTACCGTTAAACTTGGTATCACGTGGATGAATAATCATATGCAAATGATATGCAGATGAGGATATGCATAGTAAAACTAGGCGTTGTAATCTCCATATATGGTTATTTCGGGGAGGAGACGCACGTGCGCACAATCTCCCGCTGACTGGGATTTATAAAGTGAATTCTGCGCAGGTTCTGGCGTACGAACGGTTTTATAAATCTGAAAACTTTTGTGCGTACGCAAATTCTGCCTTATGTGCGTACGCACACTTTAAGGATGAAATCTACGCAAAGTTTTATACATGAGGCCCCTGGTGTGGGCGAGTAAATCATGGGCTAATTTTCATTTTAAAGTGAACTACTCCTTTAAGGGTGAAATTGACCTCTTAGGCAAAGAGCTGTTGTGAATCAGGTACAGGTGCTCGACTACTGAGCATTTCACTACTTACCTTTGTGGGGATACAAAAAAAATATGTAATGTGCATGCTGTGACAAAACAGAATCCTTTCCCTCAACAAAATCCGATCACAGGTCCAATAAGTGGTCACATACTAGGTGTAAATGGCCATCTGTCTCAACTGACCTCTTGTGGTCAGAGCCTCAAAAATAACAGTTTGGTTTAGAAGCTTTTGAAGCTGCTTGCTTGGATAATGCTTTCAGGAGTGTTATTGGTTCTATTTTGAGCTATTTGTCATCCCAAGAATCCCTGAAGGAGTTTTGCAGTTTTATTAGATTTCATCTGGTGAGTGGGTGTTAGTTAATTACATATTTAGAGGACATGCCAGTGTTTCTTTTCTGCACTGCTATTCAGCATTTCTTTGTTGCATTGTCCTCCCTCTAGGCAACACTGAACACAATGCAACACTGTAATCCATGATGTCCCATTTGAATTATTTCTTCTGCATTAACTCCTTCTCTTTATTATAATCAACAAGCTTATATCCCAGCAAGCAAGATAGTCCGGCTGTATCGGGTCAGTTCATGTTCTTAGCTTTCAATTTCACCCTTAAAGGAGAAGTTGCACTTTAAAATGAGAATTAGCCCATGATTTACTCACCCTCAAGCCATCCTAGGTGCATATCTACATTATTTTAATTTTATTTAAACTGAACTATTCCTTTAACAACAGGCAAATGGTTCATATGAAATTTTCTAATTTTCTCATACTCATCAAAGGAATCATTTTACTATATGAATTTCAATAAGGTAGACGTCAGGTTTAGATTTTCATGCATATGGTGTCCTGGATTTTACATCTTTTACCTCGATTTTCTTTTCTTTTCTTTTCTTTTTTTTTACCTCATGGCGATAATAATGTTCTTAATCCATGAGTAACCAATAGCCAATATTTTTAATTTTGGTTACATGTCGTTTTTGCCAAAATAACTTGTCAATAAGATGTATGATATTCTATCATAAACGTGACATGTTCCTATGCTTAGCCTGTGCATCTCTGGGGTTATGGTAAGACATCTATATTTTCACTGACAGGCCAAATTTTGGATTGTTTTAACCAAGTAATCATGGCCGTGTTTAAGATGCCTATAAGAAATATTTAAAAAGCCAGATTTGGGCATGCTGGGTTAGATCTGGCTCCTGTTTAAAAAACAACCCTGCATTTTTTTTCAATAATCCATTTATTGGATGCCTCAATATAGACATTTGCAACTTTAAAATGAACAGAGACAGCAAAATTAAAATTGGTATCGGATCACTGATGAAAATTAAAAACAATAAGTAGTAGCCTGACCATGTCCTGAGAATGTTTCAATAATTTGAGAGTTTGAGACTATAACTTTTCAAGCTATCTCATAGGCCAACAGCTGACCAAAGCAGTGTCTGAAGTCTGTGTAATATTATATAGTAGATAATACATGTTTTTTTTAAAAGAGTAACTAAACCTAAACCAACTTTTTTTAGTTAAATACAACTTTGGTCTCAATTACACATTGTTGCCTTGTCAATCCTTATTGTAGATTTGTTTTCACTTATTGTCGAATGTAAATAGTTTTAATCTCTCAAAAACAGTTTAGCTATAATGCTGAGTATAACGTTAGCTACATTGGGCATAAAGCAATGTACAAACAAATTTGCTTGTTATTACCACTACAAGGGCTCAAAATAGACCCACAGTAACATGGTAAGCATATAAGGGTCCCTGCATATCAACTTTGAAGCATTGAGAACTTTGTCAGTGTCCACACAGTTTAATAAGAAGATATTTTATCCACACAGCTCAACTTTGCGAAATAGACAGGAAGAAGCCATCTTTGAAATATAGTCTCATGTAGTCGATCTCACCGATTTGCTGAATCCAAATGCGCTCGTGAGATGTGAATAAGGTGATAAGGTGAGCGCGACCAGTAGGCAACATGTACATATTGAAGACAAGAAAATGGTTCGTGTTTGTGTTTCTTCCGAAAACAACGGACTATATGAGATTCTGCACAGTTCAGCGCACTTGGATCGGCGTTCGTAAGATCGACTGGTAGAGACTATATTTCAAAGATGGCTTCTTCCTGTATTCGCGAAGTTGACTCTGTGTATAAAATATCTTCTTATTAAACTGTATGGACACTGACAAAGTTCTCAATGCTTCGGTTTGAATGTAGGGACCCTTATTATGCTACCGTGTTACTGTGGGGTTATTTTGAGCCTTGTTAGTGGTAATAACAAGCGATTTTTATTTGTCATTACTCTATGCCCACATATATGTAGCGTTATACTAGCATTATAAGCTAAACTGTTTTTAGAGATAAAACTATTTACATTAGGCAATCATGAAAACAAATCTCAGATAACGGTTGACTTAGGCAACAATGTGTAATTAGACTCAAAGGTTAATTTTGCACCGGAGTTGTCTTTTAATGATCTGTAAGAATGGATCTTTATTAATACCAGTCATTGATTCAAGTAACTTTTTTGACATTTGTGTATAAAGTGTTTTATTTCTACAATATATGGTGTAAAAATGTCTTAGTGCTGCCCTCTTCAGGTTGAACGGTGGCTACTGCAGTTGAATTTTCCTATTGGATGTTCTGCACTTCGTACGCTAGGTTTCATCTCACCACGCGAGCTACGCACTTGGCAGTATAAAAACCAGCTTGTTTCGTCAAAACCGCTGTAGGGAGTCAGGAGTTGGAATTGCAAGCATTGAAAACGATCAGGATAGAGTGTTTTAGCATCTATTTCGTCCCTCTATCTCCGCTGGGGTCTGCCCACTTTTTCAGCATTTTTCAAATATTGCCAGTGGGTGGAGTCAGCCTCTGACCAGGGGTTTAGTTACCCTTAAATGACTTTGCCACCATTAAAAAAATATGTTTTATATTGGTGGTTCCCAAACTGTGGTACGTGACAGAGGGCGAACACGAGCAACATACTGAATAAAAACGAGGAAAACGGATGACAATTAGGCTACCTGATCTTTTTTGGTCAAAACTGACTGCATCCACATAGCATGCATATGATGTAAATGGTTGCTACATGCCGCATTGGCAAATCATCCTACATTACTGCCATTCTCGACTTGTACCTTTGTAAAAGTAATTCGAGCAAGACAAAGACAAGAGCTGAAGTGATTTTTGCCACACGAATCATACTTTTTCAGTTGAGTGAAAATAAAATCATTAAGCGTTACAGATTAAGCAGCTATGCAATATTACAGTTAGGCTACTGGAAGAAATGGAAGATGACATTGAATCTCCGACTCATTCCATATTGGCAACATGATCATTTCCAACAGTCAGCATCAATTTTCAGCATTAGAATTCAATTGCACGTTTAAATGCAATTTACAGTATAGCAACAGGCGCTGATTACCTGATGAACTGCTGGTTTGGTACACGCACTGCGGTTTCAGATCAAGCACTTTCTGCGTCTTAGCCATGGCGCCATTAACGCTGCGTTCGTAAATGTATCTGGCACAGAGACTCCATAGAGATCAATTTAAAACAAATCTGCGATTCAAAAAACATACCCTGTGTGAGTTCTGGTTTTTAATGTTGATCATATATTAGCCTATATGAGCAAGAATGCATTTTTTTTCCAGAATATCCACAATTGCAAAAGTTACATTGATTTTATACAACTGTTCAACAAAGAAAAAGGTAATGTTAAGTGATGTAGGCCTATATTTTAAACAGATTTCATTTTATTGAAATTATTGATTTAGTTAAACTTTAATTCAATGCTTTATTATATTTATAATTAAATGAATGGCATTTTCCAAATTTGACAGAACAAGAGTTACTTTTAATAAGGTTAGAAAAGCCTTGTCCTTTTATAAAGGTCGTCTTCTCAGGGTCATGCACCTGAAAATCAATTTAAATATTATCCCTTAAAGGAAAATGTATGACTGCAGTTGGTAAATGTCTCAGGTGGTACGGCAAACTAAAACCTGTGAACCACTGTTCTATGTAATATAAATGTGTGTGTGAATAAAATTCAGACATACATTCTCCATGTTGTAGTTCTCAGTAAGTCTCGGATGCCTGTGGTGGCTGGTGAAAAATATCTTAGGTGGGGCTGTATCATATTTGGCATTTTCAATAATCTGGTAACCATGGGACTCAGGTCTTTTAGCATTGTGGCATGCTCTTCCTCAAGACATCCGTCAAACATCCACCCTTCTCTCCATCAAAAACCTCTTAAAAACACTTTAAAAAAAATCTAAATATTACTCTTCAGCTCATAATTTTTAAAGGTTCCACGCGCTTGCTTGGGGCGCGACAAGAATCGCCCATCGCTGACTAGACTTGAGCTTGCTGATTGGCTACAGTTTATGTCAAACATTTATATCTTAAATCAGCGATTGGCTAAGCTGCTCCAGAGACCCGCCTTCCTGGGCGATTTCTCCAGTGCCCCAGAGCTGATCACGTGCACTACAGGAAGGGGACGTGTAGAAAAACCAGACATTTTGAATTTCTATTTTATTTTTCACATATACTGGGTACATTTAACAGTTCAAACACACTAATATTGGCAATTTGTATACATGATTTATGTACTGCATTGACCAGCTGCCCCTGGTTGCCACGTCATCAAACTCAGTCAAATGTCTCAATTGAGAGGATCCTTTAAAGGCCGCATTCGTTTCATGTCCTTCATGTGTTTTGAAGGATGCATCAAGAGTATCCTTCGCATCCCCCAATCACCCACAATCCTTTTCACACATTCCAATTCACACAAAAAATTAGCAAAAGATGAATCGGCATTGAGCTTGTCCAATTTCACTGCATAATGCAAGACAAAAAAAAATATTTTGGAGTTAAATGTATTATGTTGTTTTTTGTTTTGTTGTATTTTAATCACATAATGTTAAACCATGCGTAATGTAAACCACTTGGAGACCATATTGTTGCCATTACCTGTGCTGCGTTAATAGAAAGCCAGTTTTGCTGTAAAGTATTTTTCTAATTATAATATGAATGGTATTTTCGCATCATGAACATTCATAATCCAGTCAGCCCTGGGACCATTAGCAAAAAAAAAAAAATTTTAACGGGCCCCATCAGTTGAAATTGCATTCCGGGCTCCACATCATGCTATAATGAATCCAATCTGCCCAGGCTTATATGCATGTGCATTTCCTTCATACCCAGATGCTACGCCACTTGATGTAGGCATGCACACTTACTACTGTAGACCTTCTCATTCTCTGCATTCAATGCTGAGGAGGACTCTAGCCTAGCCTCCACAGGACTGGAAGGACACAGCCTCACAAGGAACCAGCCTTCTGTTTGAGAAGCACCCTACGGCATTCCCAAATCCACTCCAGTGGCCTCATGGGATAGTAATGTGCCATTGAATGCACACTTCTGAAAAATTAGGTCATTGCAATTTTCACTACCGTCACCAGACATATTGCTCGGCTCACATGATGTTTTTCAAAAACCTGCACGGAATAGGCATATTAACGAGTCTGAGACTTGGCAAAATGCCATGTCTTAATGTGTTTAAGTTAATTTTATGTAAAATAATAGTTTATCTAACACAGGGATGGGCAATGTTGGCCCATGTCGTGCAGAGTTAAGCTCCAAACCAAGTCAAACACATCTGAACAGGCTTATGTTCAACCCTATGTATTTAGGGTTACTAATGCTATAGAGGTAAATCTTTTGTTAAAAATCAGTGTTGGAGCAACTCCTGTTGCTCTGCAGGACAGGGGCACTCTAGGACCTATGTTGCCCATCGCTGATCTAACAGGCTACCTATAAAAAATATATAAAATTAAAAAAACATTGCATGTTGCATGTGTGCCTCTAAAGCTCTATAAATGTCATAAAGCATCGGAGAGACGGGTATTCGTGGCTAGCCCGCATTCGTGGCTATCTCATGTTTGCCACGATGTGTGTGCTGTTTACTTATATGCTCTGTTATTATAATGTCTGCGCTTATCTTTCTTGCAAATCTGGATTTGTGCTTGGAAGCAAAGAGCGGGTCTGACGTCAGACCTCGACTCGCATAGCAGCAGACCGGTCCCTGAAACACCGCCCACACTCTCCCAAAACACAAAGCAGTCCCTTTTCTCTATCTTAACCTGTCTAGAAACCAAAGCGAAGCGCATCCATGCACGTCAAGCTAACGGGAAATTTAACGCACTTGACGGCAATCGTGCATGCGCTCTGTTGTCGGACCATATACGCACGGATGGAGCACTTACATTACACAGACGTCGTCGGGCGGATTTGAACAGGCATCGGCCGAGATGCACCGAGGCTATTGCCAAGCGCCGATCTATAGTGATACCGGCCGGGTTTTATTATGGCTTTCAGGCGGTCAGCTCGGTAAGTGTATCAGGCTTAGACTGTTAGGCGCAATCTGTGATTTATGACAAAGACAGTCTCTCTTTGTCCGAACGAATTCTGCAACATCCTTTCAAACAAGACAAGGCAAGAGTATAAAAAAGGCCAATTTTCGCATCTATTTTGTCATGCAACCTGTTTAATATTCCTCTACACCAGTTTTCATGCAAACATCTTATAGTTTGCTATGAAGCATTGAACTAAAGTCTGCTTTGATCTAAGCCTGAGTGGTTGAGAGTCTACGGTACAGATATATAATAATAGCGACATAAGGCATGGAAAAGAGTTTTTAAAAGCAGCCTTTAAGCTTTGTGTATGTGTTAGCTACAGATGTGGATTTGACATGACAACAGATACACCTGCTTCTCTCTCGTTTTTCTGTCATATTGAATTTCTCCGTTCTCTGGCATAATGTCACTTTTGTGTTTCTATTCATGGCTTCTTCTTTTTAAAAATTTCTATTCTTCACATAGTCTCGCTCTTCTCTTTTATTGTCTTTTTGTTTGTCTTTTATCATTTATTGAACATTTCACTCTCCTTCTGTGCTGCATAATATCACAGTCAAGGCTAACAGTTCTCGTCTTGGTCACAGGAGAATGCGGTGGCTGGGATGTTATCGGCTGGGGCCCGTATGGAAAGCACTCTTGGTATTTGTTGTGATCGCTTTTGCTGGGCAACTTCTGGGAGTCATCTTCAACAAGAGGTAAGAAAATGTTCCCATTTCTATTTTCATTCTTTCTCAAATATGTCTTCTCCTCTTGTTTACTGTAATCTTTATACAGCATATATAATATATATATATATATATATATGCTTAAATGCATAGAAGGCTTGTTGTCATTTAACACTCAGTGTTACGAAACAATGTTGCTTAGTTCTGGATTATTTGCAGCAGCAAAATAACTTCCTTCAAGTCAACTGTGACCTGTTTCTAAAGGCTGTTTTCCAAACCTGTATGTCGTTTTTTCTTCTGTTTATTTAAAAGAAAGAAGTCATACAGGTTCGAATGATGAGGGTAAACAATGAAAATAAAAAGTAGAAATACTAGTTTAGCCAGTCAAGAATATTGTGTAATTATTATTCTGTACGAGATCTTATTTTGTAATTTATTCTAATAATATGTAATGTGCCTCTTGGCACAAATAAGTGCTTATGCATTCCATATTCTCAGAGTATCTCTGAATTTATTATTTGTGGCTAATCTATTCTCACCCGTTCTCTTTGAAGTGTTTATTCTCTACTTTCACTTTATCTCAATTATGTCTCTTGTGTAGTTATCTGTAACCTGACAAGCCTTTCTGTCTTGTTTAATTTATTTTCCCCTTTTCACTGTTCATCCCATAATTTTTCAGAGTAGAATGGGAGATTCATTTTCATTTTTTTTTTCTGGTCTTTTTTCCATTAGCTGGATGCAGCCAGAGAGGCCTCACTCCCTCTACAATTTTCCCTCTGACAATTCCCAAGGGGACTCTCTGGGGTCTTGTCAGCCCCACACACACATCATGTTCCTGAAGACTCATAAGACCGCAAGCAGCACTGTTCTCAATTTGCTCTATCGCTTTGGAGAGGAGCGGGGCCTTAAATTTGCCCTGCCCGTGGGGTACCAATTTGGCTACCCGTTGCCCTTTATTGCCCAGAGGGTGAAAGGATACATTGGCCCTCACGTGGCAGAATTTGACATTATGGGAAATCACATGCGCTTCCAACAAACCAGAGGTACAGCATATGGTAGTTGGGATTTTCTCTGACAGATCTGTTGCAATTACACCCTGTTCCATACATTTAACAGTAGAAGTGCCAGGATTCCATAACTACTAGAACTGCCACAATCGATCATTTTGACCGCTGAGATTCCAAACTCTATGTCTTTAATGATAATTATCCAAATTGAGAGATTTATGCATTTATTGTATTAGAATATCTTTTAAAAACAAAACAACACCAAACTACATTTAAACAAGTTGAATTATGTAAGGAATAAGGTACGAGAGGCTGTGCTGTATCGTGAATAAGTAACGGCTCAAGGGCGTTGTTAGGCACGACGCAAAACGGACTTATTCACGATACAGCACTTGCCTCGAGTATCTTATTGCTTTTATAAAACGGTTGCCACACAATTTTAAAGTAAAAAACAATGTTAGTGCAACTTTCTTGAAGTAAAATCACTAAAAGCTTTCCTTCCGCTGGAAAAAATAGTCCCCGAGTGTGAACAGCAACAACGTTCCAATGTGTAAAATGCATGAAAGCTCAAATAAAAACAACACAGAACCGCAGTGTTGCGCAGCGATCAATAGAACCGTTGGGTGAAGCGGTCGTAGCAGTGTTTTATCGTGAATAAAGCGCTGCTCTTGACCAATCAGAATCAAGGATTCTGAACTAACTGTTTTATAAACATATATAAATAATAATATCATTAGTAGCCTACCGTAATTATTTCATATTCACAATATATATTTCCATATCCAATCAACATAAATCAAACAAGATAATAACAACTAAAAGTATCTTATTTAGATATTCTGTTGACAATGAGAGAGATGCGGGAAACGAGTTATTGCAGAGATATAAAATTCAAAACGGTCAAAATGCCCACCATGGCCGTCTTCTGTTAACCATTTCATCAAATTAATTAGGAGTCCAGGCAACAAAATTTAATTCCTTATTATTAATACTGTTTTCTGGCCTAAAACTGTTTGGGCATCAAACACCTTTCTTTATGACACCAGGTGATGCCATAATAAGCACAATTATGTTTTCATTAATAATAAATACCACATAATAATGCAAATTCTTTTGATTTACGCTAGCAGATGTTAGATACTAATTAACTAGCAAGTCCAGAATCAGAATTTTTGATCTGGAAAAACTGTAGAAATGTCCTCTTCTATAAGCATTTAAAGGGTAACTAAACCCTTGGTCAGAGCCTGACTCCACTCACTGGCAATATTTGAAAATGCTAAAAAGTGGGCAGACCCCAGCGGAGATAGAGGGGACAAAATAGATGCTAAAACACTCTATCCTGTTCGTTTTCAATGCTTGCAATAGCCTCTATGCATGAACCTTGACGTGTGTCTGAAAGAATCTCAGTCAGCGTCTACTTCCGGAAGTACGTTCTGCAGGCCAAGTGTATAGAGGCAAAACAATAAAATCTGTTTTCTCAGAAACGGAGACAATCGATTTTAGAAACGCTGATTCGCTGAGTCGAATTTCGTAATCGATATGAGTGAATACTAACCCTCAAAGTTGTTGATGTAGCTCGAAATAAATAATTTAAATAACTACTCTTTTTCACTCTTATGTGACCGCTTAACTGCCTCACAGTGTTGTTAACATCATTCACATTAACCGCAGGACGTTTTTATAAACAGCAAGTGTAATTTGACACTATCTCCACCTAACGCAAAACCGGCTTCTGACCATAGACTGACGCAGCACCGGATGTAAGTGGGCGTGCTGAGACAAACCCGGAAGTGATCGTGCATAGAGGCTATTCCAACTCCTGACTCGCTACAGTGGTTTTGACGAAACAAGCTGGTTTTTATACTGCCGCTTGTACCAAGAGCGTGGTGAGCTGAAACCTGCGTACGTCACGAAGTGCGGAACATCCAATAGGAAAAGTCAACTGCAGTAGCCACCGTTCAACCTGAAGAGGGCAGCACTAAGACGTTTTTACACCATATATTGTAGAAATAAAACACTTTATACACAAATGTCAAAAAAGTTACTCAAATCAATGACTGAGTATTAATAAAGATCGATTATTACTAATCATTAACTAAAAAAAGTTGGTTTAGTGTTTAGTTACTCTTCAAATTTGAGTTCAGTTTCATGATTGAACATGTTCCTGTTTGGAATAATATTCTCTTTTTCACTTTTGTTACAGGTTGATAAGGTCATGCCAACTGACACCTTCTATTTCTCCATCCTTCGAGACCCTTTGGCACTAGCTGAATCCTCCTATGCCTACTATAAAAACGTTGCCCCTGCCTTCAGGCGTGCCAAAGGACTGGGAGATTTTGCAGACAACCCCTATAAGTACCATGACCCCAGACTCCGAAACAACCATTATGCCCGTAACCTGATGTGGTTTGACTTTGGTCTGGATCATACCTCTAACTTCAGCCTAGCGCTGGTCAAGGCGCGGTGTGGCAGCAGTGCGTCGGAACTTCAATCTCATCCTTCTCTCAGAGTATTTTGACCAATCTATGGTGCTTCTGCGCCACGCTCTGTGCTGGCCACTGAGATGCTGTGGTTTCTTTTAACCTAAACGCCAGGCAGCAAGTGCCCAGTGGAAGGTCAGGATGGGTGGTCAAGGCAGCTCCGGCTCCTTGACTTTAACAGACAAGCAAAAATCAAAATTACGTGAGTGGAATGCTTTGGACTGGCACCTTTACCAAGCTTTCAATCTCACTTTTTGGCAGGAAGTAGATCGCTTTGGGCGTAGTCGGATGGAGACTGAGGTGGCCTTGCTTAGGACCAAAAGGGAGATTCTTACTCGCATTTGCTTACGCCACCGCGGCCGCCCCATAGAAGCCAGTCGGATCCGAGACAAGACCATCCGCCCTTTCCAGAGTGGATTAGTGAAGATCTTGGGTTATGAGTTGCAGTCGGGACTGGACAACACCACGTGGGAAGCTTGCCTTCGCATGATCAGGCCTGAAATTCAGTACAAAGACTTGCTGGATCTTCGGCAATTCCCGCGAGCCCAGCAACCCCCAGTCGCTGGAGGGCTTCCAATAAGGAGGGAGTCCTCAAAACTCAGGACTGAAGACCATGGGGGAAGAGATTTGTGGAGAAGGACTGGGATGGGACCATTCTGTTTTCGGAATCAATCGTTAGATCATCAGATTGATTCAAAAGTAAGATTTAGATAGTGGTTACACCTTTTTGCCTCAAGGTCAGTAGTTCTGACCCCATTTTGGCTCCACGGGCCTCTGTGCTGCACTACTAGAGGAGAAGGGATATCCAAGACATTCAACACACCACTTTTTCATCGACTCTTCCTCCTCATCTTACCCTTCTACACTCTATTTTATACAGTAAGTGTTGAGAGTGAAGAGGTACATTGCAGTGGCTGGAGTGATATAATGGTATAAACATGCCCAGATGGTGGCTAAGTGCATAAGCTCACTGTTGGTGAGTATGATATTGAGAATAAGTGAGAATGGTGCTTCCTTGTCCATGCGTTGAGCCATGGAATGGTACAAAAATAAGTGGTTGCAGTGTTTCCAACCATATTGTTTAACCCACTCTTGAACAGATGAAGTATCTTTGGTGCAGTAGCGTTCAAAAGTTTTGGTTAGTATAATTTGTTTTTCAAGAAATTAATACTTTATTCAACTGGGATGCATTAATTATTGATCAGAAGTGACATTAAAGAGGTGTTTGATTATGATTTCACTCTTCTAACTTTAGTTAGTGTGTAATGTTGCTGTTTGAGCAGAAACAACATCTACAATGTTGCAATGCTTAAAGTTCAAAGCAAAGGAAGATATTTGCTTTTAAAGAAATTGTTTTTAAGGACTACAACAAACAGAACACAACAAAAATGTTAGTAATATCACTAACCCAAAATTTACATAAACCCCGCCCCCAGGAACACGCAGTCCATGTTGAGATGAGGAAGAGTTGTTGTAGTACACCACATTTGTGAGTCTGCTCAGAGCTATCGCATCCGTATTTTTCAAATGCGATACAGTACGTAACACAAATGCAATAGCATGTCACTGTCGGCATTTTACAACAGTTGTGTGATTTTATAGATTATCATGATAGAATATGCTAATTAATGACTTGATAGTCAACTCCACATCAGCAACATAAATCTATCACGTAACCATTCAGAAACGTCATGTTGCATTCTACATGTTGTCACTTCTTCTTAAATATCTCCACCTGAACAGTTTCTGACATTTTTGTGCTTGTCTGTGTGAGGCTAACACGCACAAGCTCTTGAAGCTCCGCCCTCTGTACCGGGAGCAGCAGCTCATTTGCATTTAAAGGGACACACAAGACTACATGTATTTTGCTCACCCTTGAAAATAGACAATTTTAACATGCTGTAAAAAATATTTTGAGCTAAAACTTCACATAAACACTCTGGGATATCAGAGGCTTATTTTACATCATGTGAAAAGGGGCATTACACCACCCCTTTAAAGCCATTTTTAATGTTACAAAAGATTTCTATTCCAAGTAAAATTCTGTTCCTTTTTTAACTCTAAATATTTGTTCAAAATATATGACATTGATAATAATAAGAAATGTTTCTCTGAGCTCCAAATTAGCATATTAGAACGATTTCTCAAGGATGCTGAAGTAATGAAATAGAAAATTGTTATAATTGTAAAATTGTAATAATATTTTACAATATTACCGTTTTACTTTATTTTTGATTAAATAAATGATGAGCATGAGAGACTTCTTAAAAAAAGTAGGCTTCCATTTAAATAGCTATTCGAATTTTGGAAATTCAAAAAATAAAGAAAATATGGATATTCATTTTCTTTATGAAGACATTCCACAAAAGTTGATTCACAAGACTTCATTTATTGAATTTGATTTTAAATCCGTTTATATGTTTTTTTTTCTTTACACAGGAATCCTGACAGTATTTTTTTAATTGAATACATTGCAAACTTTTATTTTATATGCCTCACATTCAGTTTTAAAAACTGGGAACTGAGAGAAGACACAAAAGCAGGCTTGCAATAGTTCGATTTTCGTGCAACATTATAAGCTACCGTGAATCCCATGCGTCTGGGAGAACTAAATCTCCAGTTTTTAACACTGTGAAATAATTATGACCATTCATATAGGGGCAAAATGGGCTTTAGATTTGTATTTATCAACCTCATTGATTGGCCAATGCACTTCCTGTACCAGTCTGTTTACCTCTTGATGTTTGCTAGTTTGATATTTTCTGCATTTTTATTTTGAGGTTTTGAGTAAAAGAAAAAATGATGGTGAATGTTTATTAGCATGATAAATGCTGTCATTTCTGAGGCCTGTCATAGACACTTTAATGACCAGAAAATACTCCTCCTGAAAATCCAAAACTCAATGGTTATTTTGCCTTACTATTAGTACCTTTGTGAAGCAGTGCTTTAATATCAAAGCTTGCTGTATTTATTATGCTTTTGTATAAATTTCTCTGTGTATCTACTGGATTTATACTCTCAAACTTAAATGTTTTTTTCTTCTCTTATTGTGAGTGCTGAGAAAACATAGTGTAGAAATTTGACTGGAATGCACTGTGCAAATTGCCCCAACAACAGCCAGCTTTATGCAAATTTCAATGCACAGAGCAAGATGTTTTCTTACATTATAAATTAACTTATTTCCTCTATTCTAATTCAGACATTATTGAAATGAAGAAAACACTAGGTATGCTCACTGTCGTGCCTATTCTTGTGTCATTTAATGTATAGTTAGGATTTAAATGCATGGCTGTAAGTAGCAATCATTTCCTTGTGTAATTGATAAAAAAACTGTATATTTTTACTTGCATTTTAATAGCCCATTTCATTTCAGTTTGAATTCACAATTGCCAGTTAATTAACTGTTGTTATCGCTGAATTCTCCGCCACGAGTAGCTTCTGTGTTTGCAGACCATATGCAGTAGTTATTGATGGAGCTAAATTTAAAAATAATTGATGCATGAAGTCTGAAGATGCATTAAACGTATTATATTTTACAAAAACAGTGTTCAAGACATAATGATTCATTTTGATAATACCCCTTTCTCTTTAAAAACTCTGATGTTGGCTAATTTAATGCTTCTTCCATTAAAAAGAAAAGATTAATGCTGCTGCTGTAAAACCTTTGGAAGAAATTCACCCTAAATTGAATTTAAGCATTGGTTTCCTGTTCAGCTTGAGAATTATAATAACTTTTTAGTGAATACTCTTTAATGAGACTGTAATAAGTCTGGCAATATTGTGCTGTAATACCTGCGTCTCATACAAATCAGTAGGTTTTGTGTCCTCATGACTCTTTTGGTAGATTATCTGTGGTACGCAATTTAAAGATAAACCAAAGAGGTACTGATGTTTCTGTACTTGGAATCTTGATTTGGCACACAGTTTTTCATTACATTCATTGACTGGAAAATTAATTCAGAAGGCGTGCAAAGGGGCAAATGCAGCCCACATTCTGCGTCTTTGCAGATTTGATGCAACTGACATCAACTATCATCTCATAACGGAATAAAAATACACGGGCAGAAAGTTAATTAAAAGTTGTGCTTTCCAAATGAGAAAAATGCTACACTGCTCTTACAGCACAACCTATAAATCAGTATGTGTCATTCAGTAAACTCATTAATGTCTGTTCTGCACTTTTGAGGCCATAATGCGATTCACTTGATGTTTCTGGTTGGGTTTCTCTTTGACTGAGATTTTTCAAACCTGTTTACCATATTTATTATTTTTTGTTACTTGAATATATGGGGAAACCTCTGTAAATATTTTGATTGTGATCAACCTGATTTGGGTTATTGTATGTAGTAAAATAAAACAACTTAAACTTTTACAACTTTTGTGATGAATTTGTTTCATATGTTTAAAAGCTAATATTGGTGCCCTTATCATTGATCTCTGAACTGAATGAGATAAGGTAATTACACAGATATGTTGTTATACTAGATTAAACAATGGAAAAATAGGCTGAAACTGTAAGTTTGCATATGTTTTTTTCATGTTGCAGCATGTAAATAAGAACATACTACTCTTATGGGCAACTTTAAGATTCAAGTTCAATATGCTAACATTCAAATCAGTCAATTTAATCTGTGTTGCCTTGAAATATGCTAAAATAAAATAATATTGAAACATTCACTGACTTCCAAAGCTAGCAAGAAGGGTGAAGTGGCTACATTGCATGACAATAAGGAGTGGTTTATAATCAACTCTTAGGTTGAACATTTACCATATTTATCATGTCTATCCTAATTAGCTCAAACAATTGCAATGTTTGCAGTTACGTTTAAATTAAGACATTAGACACATCAACTTCAAAATGCATTCATGGTTGAATATAAATAAATATGGTTTTGTTGGAAATAATGTTATAATACATTTTAATTGAATATAAGTACAAATAAAGTTACTATTTACAATATACAAAATAGCTAGACCCTTATTTACCATATTGACCCTCATCGACAAGCGACTATTCTCGTCTTGTTATCATCGCGCTCTACTCCATCTGAACTCGATACGCATGCCTGCCATATAGCGCACTTGAATGTATTGTATACGTCAACTGGCAGACAACCGAAATGTGGCAAAATAAGATGAATGTAATTTTTCTTCTATCTGGGCAACCCTAATATGAACTGAGCAGAAAGGTAAAGCGGGTTTGTTTAATTTATTGATTCCAGTTTGAATGGGAGTGTTATTTGCAGTACTGCACAGGCTAAACGGATAACCTTCGCTGTCTGTCGGCTTGCAGTGCAGTGTGATGGTTATGGTGTTAATGATGGAATCGCAATGCGAATACTTTATGTATTTCCCGGCTGTCCCCATCTCAGACCTGTCGGACCCGGCCAAATACCGGACGCTTCCGCGTCGCAGTCACCTTTATCTGGGGGAAACTGTGCGCTTTCTCCTGGTTTTGCGCTCGAGCACCACGGCAGCTGATGGCAGCGGCTCGGAGCATCACAACAGTCGCTCTTGGAGGGAGCTGGCCGGCTCTCTCTGCGCCGTGGCCAGCGTTAGCCCGGGCGACAACCGACAGCGGACACAGCCTCTGTATCACGACTACCACAGCAGCGGGGACGAGTGTGTGGAGGATACGGACGATGATGATGCTGCGGAGGTGGGCTGCGCAGGTAGAGGGGGCCCGAGGTACCGGGGCTTCAGGGAATGTAAGCCGCTCCTCATTCACAACAACCCCGGCAACGGCGTGAGGGAATTCCGCAAGGCTCCTGTGCAGGTGCTTAAACTAACAATCTAGTCTTTTTGGATTATAGTTGTTCATTATAGAGGTAAAGTTCACTGCTATGAATGCAAATACTCTTGACTTTATCTATAATAACGCGGAAGTTGTGATATTTCCTGTTACTGTACTGTTTGAGAGTGTGTAAGTGTGTCTTGGCTGCTGGTAACCATGCAGAACACATTCCTAATTTATAGGAATAGGGTAGTCTTATTATTAATGGAAATAACTTCCTGTTTTAGTGCTCTGGCCAAAATGCTACCATGTGTGTAGGCAATTCCATGCAGTGTATTTCTATAAAGATCTTGACTTCAACCCTTACTGAAATAAAAATAACGTTTTTTAATTATTATTATAGAATATTGCAGATTAGATTATTCTCTTCTTTGATGAGGTGTGAGGATGGGATAATAACCCGTCACTCATATGAGATCCACCAATAGTAAACCATTGCGATCCAATCAATTGCTGATTGACATAATCAAGTCCCGCCCTGTGTTTTCTTGTTGGAGAAGCTGTTACACTTGAATATACGTAACAATAGGGAAGAAAAGACTAAATACTATTGCAACTTCCATTTCATTCCCACTAAGAAAGATTTTACACAAAAAGAAATTAACTGCATCTGTAAGATTATTAAAGGTGTATTATTGTAGGAGTAGTTCACTTTAAAATGATAAATTTACCCATGATTTTATTCACCCTCAAGCCATCCTAGGTGTACATGACTTTCTTCTTTCAGACGAATACAATCGGAGTCATATTTGTAATAAACACCCTGGCGCTTTCGAAGCTTTATAATGGCAGTGGATTGCAACCATCGCAACCATTAGATTGAAGCTCAAACAAGTGCATTCATCCTTTATAGAAGAACTCCACAATGCTCTGGTGGGTTAATAAAAGCCTTCTGAAGCTAAGCGATACGTTTGTGTAAAGAAAATATTTAAAACATTACAAAGTATTATAGCTTCTGGCCAAATGGCCATACGCAGTCTACTTGCACAACTTGTGATGTCAGAAGAAGCGCAGTGCGTCATAGAGTAAAAATCAGCAGTACGTCCCATTGAACGTGTAAGTTGCGTTTTTGCATTTAAGTCTAAATCCGTATGTTCGTGTGGCAAGAAGCTAATTATTTTACTTTTTAAAGTTTTAATTATGAATATTTTTTACACAAAGTACACTTTTATTAGTGCTAGAAAAACTGCTTCAGTCTGAAGTTAGTCATTAGTAAACAAACTTTACAGATTAGCTTTTCCCAGCCCCCACACTCTCAAATATCTGTATTTCTGTAATTCGTATACAGATGCTATTTAAAGGTTAAACTATTTTAGGTTGTAGAATCAAATATGGTCATTGTAATCAAGTCATTTCTTTAACAAGGTTGCTGACAGTTATTTAAGTAAGTTTGATAGCCCGTCAAGCATGTGTTTTTTTCCCATATTGAAAACTCTTATAGGAAGCAAAGCATGGTGATTAGTTTTCCAAACAGATTGTGCAAGTTAGGGAGGTAGCCTAACAGCCCACTATTGAAATGATGGCTTAGTTTTTAGTGCTATTTGCTCTGCTTTCTTGGTAGTCACACCCCATAGTGCAAATAATTTTATATGTACCATTTGAAGAAGTCAGACTGTTACAGAGCCATAATGCTCAAGCTTTAAACCAAGGTTGTGTGGCTATCTGACCAATGATGCCCAAAAATGGTTAAACGCTGAGGCATTTAATTGTCTTAACCACAAATTATTGTTCAGGAAATTAGCAAACATTTAACCAAATACACTTCTTAAAAATCCATTGCTGACTTAGAAAAGCATCAAAGACAGAATTAAGTTTTTGCCAGAATATGGAAAGTTGTGAGTGGTGGTGGTGAGTGATGAATCATAATGAAAAATCGAGTTGCGTGGTGATGCTTCAAAATGGTGCCTTCGAGAATCTGATGTGAAATATAAAAATAAATGCATCATCACTATTCACTACCACAGTGAAGCATGGAAGAGGAGGTGTCATTGTGTGAGGAGCCTTATTATCTGCAAGGTTTGGTGAGCTACTTCCCTCTGAAAAGTCATTTAATGTTTTGAAGTACAGGAGAATATTACAGAATGGCTTGCTTCCCACAAATGAAAAGTTGATATCAGATTTTTTTTTCCAACAAGACAATGCTCCTTCCCAAATTGAAAAGGGCTCAGTGGCCATCAGGCTCATGTTTTGGCCTGGCCAAAGTCCAGATTTGAACCCTACAGTGAATATTTGGTCTCACATTATACTCAATTGAACTAGGAGACATTTTTTCAACTGTTCATGATCTGGTTGAAGCCAAGGAGTGGAAAAACACTGACTCTTCTTCCTGTAAAAAGCTGTCTGCAAGTTGGGGAAGGCTATTCTATGCTAAGTTACTTTATCTTCACTATTTGTGAAATTCTTGCTCATTTCCAGACCAGTGATTTTTGATTAAAATTGTTAAGACCATTAAAAGAGTAGCTCACTTTTAGAAAAACGTTTGCTGATAATTTACTCACCCCCATGTCATCCAAGATGTCTATGTCTTTCTTTCTTCAGTCGAAAAGAAATTAAGGTTTTTGATGAAAACATTCCAGGATTTTCTCCATATAATGGACTTCACTGGGAACCAAACGGTTCAAGGTCCAAAAGACAGTTTCAGTGCAAACGATTCCAGACAATGAACAAGGGTCCTATCAAGTGAAACGATCACTCATTTAATAAAATAAATAACAAAGTTTAAGTTTTATAAGCTCAAATGGTCACCTTGCTCTGTTCTGTGACGTTTGTGACTCTCCTGTTCGAACTCGTTCATCAAAATGAACAAATCTTTTTCAGAGTCGTTTGGTTCATTGTAATCAAGTCATTTCAGATGGTAATTTCTTTGACTTAAGAAAGAATGACATGGACATCTTGGATGACATGTGGGTGAGTCAATTTAAAAGTGAACTACTCCTTTAACTATTGTGCCATTTTTTTGCTTGGCCCATTTTTTTTCTTTTGCCCAGGAATGTATATTAGGAGAAAAATATTATTATTATTTTTTTAAATGTATTGGATGCATGTAAACCTATTGTAGAAAGACCTCTAAAACAAAATTTGGAATCTTTAAAATGGCTTAATAGGTTCACTTTAAAGGGGTCATGAACTGGCTTTTTAAATGTTTTTATTTTGTTATCTGAGGTCAACTTATGACGTTTCGCTTGGTTTTTACATTCAAAAACATAAAAATGAATAAGTTATGGGCTATATTCTTCCCTAGTTTTCAGTCTACTTGAAAAATGCTCTGATTTTATGGGCGTAGACTAGGAAGTAAACGCCCACTGCTGTGAGTGGATAACAGTTTTGCATATTATAATGAGCTTCAACTCTGTCGTTGGTTTCTGTCGGTGCATGTGGGGGAATTTGTTTTGAAAACCACTGTTGTAAAATGGCAACCGGAATGATTCGCCCATACATGTTTGACCCAGAGTCCGATCTCGAATCGCAGGACAATGAACCAACAGCACCTCAAATACAACGGATACTTGTAGACACATACACATAATTATTAGATATCAAACGATCTGTAACAATGCAATGCTAGCCGAGTAGATTATTATTTCTAAAATAAAAATATTACTCACATAAGTGTGTTGCACCACTCCTGTTGGATCCAATATAGAAGGTACAGCGCCTTTTATAATCTTAATCGGTCTGCAAATCCAGCCTCAAACTGTGTCTTGTTCACAAAACAATCCTCTGTGAAATGAAGCGAACATACGGATAATGTTTTACACTCATCTGCTGGAACGTCATTAAAAACAAATTTTAACCAGGCATTCCTAATATTGGAATCCAGAGGAAGCTTATGCAGCAACTGTCTTCTTCCACAGCCAGGCACGGCACAACATTTTGTCAACGTGAATGTTTATTGCTGGTAGCTCGCTCCGGTTTGTCATCACGAGGTATGCTTTTGTTTACCTATGCGTGAATGCGCGAATCGGTGGGCGGGGCTAAACCGGCCGTGTTGAAGTAGGCGTTGATGAGCAGGTGGGGTTTTAGCGTCTTTGACGCCATACTTCCACACTTTCAAAAACGAGACATTTGTTGAGGCTGGTGTCAATAAAAGCTTTTATTGGACTAACAAGGTCGTTTTCAGTTCTGAAACTTACAGGATATTCTTATAATATGATGACCTCTTAGATGTCAAAAGCTCAAGGAAAACTTGATTTCTCAGTTCATCACCCCTTTAACTCGTCCCATGTCTCATGTTTCACTTTGTTTCTCAGTCTCCTGTAGATGAGCCAGTTGTTTTAAGCGATGAGGTTATCTTCCCTCTGACTGTATCCCTGGATAAGCTCCCTGTCAACACTCTCAAAGTAAAGGTATGGCTACTGTTTTTATCTTCACTTATGCATTCATGCATGTGGTATTGTGTTTTGCATATGGCTGAGGTATAAATAGAACAGGAACTAAATAGAACGTGGTTGTGCTGCTGACTTGCACATGTTTGTGCAAGGTTCTAATACAAAGAGTGGGAGTGCAAAAAATGATGAAATCAAACACCAGTGCTCACGCTATGCCACATCACCTTGCATGTGTTGCTGATCACACTTCTGATTATGTGTTCATGTTTGTGTGTTACCTCGATGCAGATAATTGTGACTGTGTGGAAGCAAGAAGAGGAGAAAGCTGAGATCCAAGAACATGGCTACCTCAGCATCCTCCAACAAAAGAGCCCCTGCCAAACCTTCCGCCAGGATCTAAACACCTTCAAAGCGCAGGGTGAGCTCTTGCTTCATTGAGCACAATACTGCGTGATGTCATTAATGAATCAGGACCTCTGGGATCTAGCTTTTTCACTCATCACCTAGTTTTCCTTTTTCATTTCAGTATTTCTCTCTCTGGTTCTTTAACTTTTATTCTGTTGTGTGGTTGTCAGTGTCATGTTTTCAGATTTGTTTTCCTGCTGTGTGTTATGCATTTTAAAAGGCATTTTCCTTTTAGATTGGTGTTTTTAAATTGGTATCATTTCTCTTGTTTGCTAACAGTCAGCACCACACTGTCAACGTCCTGCCCCCTCCCGCAGTGAAGTGTCAGCAAATGACAGTTTCAGGGAGACACTTAACTGTCCTCAAAGGTAATGTCAGTCCTATTTCTCTTTCTCACATTTTATGAGCACACATAATACATAATACACTACCATTAAAATGTTTGGATTCAGTAAGATTTGTTTTTTGGAAAGAAACTGTTTTAATTTTAATCAGCAAGCATGCATTAAGTCTGATCGAAAGTGACATTGAAGGTATTTATAATGTTACAAAAGCTTCCTATTGAAAGCACAATGCTTTTCTTTTAAACTTTCTGTTCATCAAAAGATTCCTGGGGAAAATGGATCTCCAGTTCAACAAAAATATAAAGCAATACAACTGTTTGCAGCTGATAATAATAAAAAATGTTTCTTGAGTATCAAAACAGCATATTAGAATTAATTGTGAAGGATCATGTGAGATGACTGGAGTAAGGATGCAGAAAAATCATATACAAGTAGAAAACATTATACATTGTAATAATACTGTACAATATTACTGTTTTTATTGTAAAAGAGATAATAAAAAGAAACAAAAATAAAAAGAGCCTTTATGAGCATATATATATATATATATATATATATATATATATATATATATGTGTGTGTCTGTTTGTGTATATATATACTATGGTCAAAAGTTAAGATCAGTAAGATTTTATGTTTTAAAAGAAGTCTCTTCTGCTCACCAAGGCTGCAATTTTTGATAAAAAATACACAAAAAACACAGCAATATTGTGAAATATTCTGACAATTTAAAATGACCTTTTTTATGTTAATATATATATTAAAATGTAATTCATTCCTCTGAAAAAAAGCTGAATTTTCAGCATCATTACTCCAGTCTTCAGTGTCACATGATCCTTCACAAATCACTCTAATATGATGATTTTATGCTCCAAAAACATGTATGATTATTATCCATGTTGAAAACAGTTTTTTACATTTTTATTTCAGGATTCTTTGATGAATAGAAAGTTCAAAAGAACAGCTTTTATCTGAAATGGAAAGCTTTTGTTACATTAAACACTACCCTTTAAAAAGTTTGGGGTCAGTAAGAATTTGTATTTTATTTTTGGGGGAAATAAATAAGAAATCAATACTTCTATTCATCAAGGATGAGTTACATTGATCAAAAGTTACAGTAAAGACATTTATAATGTTAGAAAAGATTCTAATTAAATAAAAGCTGTTCTTTGAACTTTCTATTCATCAAAGAATCCTGAAATAAAAATGTAAAAACTGTTTTCAACATGGATAATAATCATACATGTTTTTGGAGCATAAAATCATCATATTAGAGTGATTTGTGAAGGATCATGTGACACTGAAGACTGGAGTAATGATGCTGAAAATTCAGCTTTTTTTCAGAGGAATAAATTACATTTTAATATATATTAACATAAAAAAAGTCATTTTAAATTGTCATAATATTTCACAATATTACTGTGTTTTTTGTGTATTTTTTATCAAAAAATTGCAGCCTTGGTGAGCAGAAGAGACTTCTTTTAAAAACATAAAAAATCTTACCCAACTGAAACTTTTGACCATGTAGTGTGTATGTATATATATATATATATATATATATATATATATATATATATATATATATACATTAGATATAAATATAGGCTTTATTAATATAATTGATTATCTTAATTTATATAATTGCTAAAAAGAAGGCCTCTTATGAGTTTTTCAGAACTGTGAGTGTATGATGTATTGTCCTTAGTGTAATGTCTGAGTATATCCTTAGTAATCCCTAATGTAAGGGAGTAAAGAAATGTATATTCATATCTCAATATAGAATTATTCCCTTATCTATTCACACAGTCTTCAAGGGAGAATGCATGGATATGTTTGTATGATATATTTGTATGACTTTATTAGACTGTCATTTATCTGCTAACTATGTTCAAACAGTGACCATTTCATTCAACTGATACACTACATACATTTTGTCGTCACTGCTATTGTGTAAGCACATCAGTAGACACCTTTGTGCTAAAATGGGTAATGTGTGAGACAGGCAGTGGGCATTATGTTTTGCTTTTGCATGCACTTTCTTTTTGATCTTTGTGGCTTCCTGTCTCTTTATGTGATAGACGTCCTGTTTATGTATATGAACATCTGACTGTTTCAGTGTTAAACGGGAGTTCTCAAGAAGAAGTGTGTGTGCGTGACGTCAAAATTTTTCCCAACTTCAATGCTTCATACTTACCAGTGATGCCAGATGGCTCGGTGCTGCTGGTGGACAATGTTTGGTAAGAGAAAACACATTATGTGTGACCTCGCAGCAACATTTAAATCGGTCCATTGATAATGTCCTCAAACATTCTGGTTAGGGTTTGTTATAAAGTCTTGTTTTACAAAGTTTAGGGTTTTGTTCTTAAGTAAACAATATGCTATTGATTAAACTTTTAACAGCACATTAAAATAACACAAGATCTGTTGGACTATATTGACTTACCATACTTATTAAGAAATTTAAGAGAAAAGTTTATAAAACTTAAAAAATGTTCAGCATTCAAAATGTAACCAGTCATGATAACGTCAACATCACATTTGCATGTTTTTTTTTGTAAATGTGGGGCATACTGTACTTCCTTGAACGTATTTAACCATTTGTTGTTGGTATTACATTTATATAGTACCAAAGCCTTAGTACTAACCTCGTTTTGCTTTTTTCTCTTGAGGAAATGCAAATCTTGGTATTAACTGTGATGGCTTACAGGGAAAATAAAGTCATGCATTTGGATTTTTGTACCATTCTTTCATAGGAAATCACAGTCTCTCTACGTTTCAAGAAATATCATTTTGGGATGTTTGAAAGGTTGTTGATACTATGTTCATCTTCTTTAGTCATCTTTAGTCATCAGTCTGGAGAAGTTGCCATGGCATGTAATTTTTTGGATGTTTGAAAGGTTTTCGACATTACATTTATCTTCTTTAGTCATCAGTCTGGAGAAGTTGCCATGGCATGTCATTTTTTGGATGTTTGAAAGGTTTTTAACATTACATTTATCTTCTTTAGCCATCAGTCGGGAGAAGTTGCCATGGCATCATTTTATAGAATGGACAGCGAGTTTAGCCACCTTCCCAGCATGCTTAGTGCCCTAGAGGAGCAGAACTTTCTCTTCCAGCTGCAGCTCAATAACCAGCCACAAGATGATTCAACTGAGGTAGGCCATCAATCATTATGTACTACATTTATATGCAAAAATTTTGTTTGGGACAGACTAAAAAATATATATCTCACAGCCTGTTTTTTGTGTATCTTCTTTCTGATAAACAAAGAAAACAAAATAAATGTCATGTTTCTGTTTGCTGCAGGGACTGGAGGTGCCATTAGTTGCAGTCTTACAGTGGTCTACTTCTAAACTGCCCTTTACCAACTTTATCTACACTCACTATAGTCTCCCCAGCGCTGAGACTGGACCGACCGCGATTTATTATGACCGCCAGCTGTCCCAGCGCGGTCAAGGCCCGTGAGCATTTCCGAGTGCGATATACCCTCCTCAACAACTTGCAGGACTTTCTGGCAGTCCGACTGAGTCTGGACGCCTGAAGGTGAGGACCTATATTATTTTCGGAAACTGAAACTGAAACTATAACTAAACCAATTGGTCAAAAAACATTTTTGTAAACTGAAATAAAACAGAAATTTCAACAAAAATGAAAAACTAAAACAGTTACTGGAAAACTAACTGAAATAAAATAGTAATTAGCAAAAATAAATAACCGTTTTTGTAATTAATACTGTAAAACTTACATTTTTTTTTACTGTAAAATTTTTTTTTAAAGTATTTTTTACTGTAAAAAAATACTGTTAAAACTTTAAATAAAAGCCCAGGCTTTTATTTTGCCAAATCGTCGAATCTGCACCGGGTTGTATTTGGACGGGCGTCTGATATGAGACACCCTTTTATAATTTAGTGTTGAAATGTTGTTCATTGAGGGTAAGCCTGAGAGACTCTAATCTCAAAAATCTCCAAATACGGTCTTCCGACATTTTACTATCTTAACTAACTTTAATTTATTGGAAATTTTAAAATTATATTAAAATCAAAACTAATTTAAAAATGCTAAACTATAATAACCCTGAGGACTGGTAAAATAGTAAAAAAAAAATTGGCTTAAGTTTAAGAACAGAGTGGCCAGGGTTAGTGTCGGCTTTGATATACTGTATGGTAAGTACACGGACGAATATATTATGTTTTAATTAAATAGTGTTTTTTAGCATTGTTTACACACTATTACAGTATTTGTAATTATTTGTAATTATCTTTTAATAAGATATTTTGTTAGTTTTGTTAAGAGGTTTTGTCATTTTATATTAGGTTTTTTTTTACATTTAGAATTGGCTTTAATTTATTTTTATTTCACTTTTACTAGTACTTCAACTTATCTTATTTCAGTTAGTTGCCAAGGCAATATTTCTAATATTAAAATCCCCCCCCACACACACACATATTCATATTTTATTTCAGATTTATTTCAGTTAACAAAAAATGTTTTTAATTCTTAACCAGAAACCCACCCAATCTGGCAACACTGCGCTCTCAATAGAGTAATAAAGATGAGAGGGCTTTAAGGAATGAGAGATAAATCAAGTGGCGTTGTTTGTGAAGTTGAGAAAAAAGTTTTGCAACACTATCTAGGCTTGATAAAGGCAGAGGAGAGAGCGAAGGTGAACATTTCTGAATGTCATTTGGTCATAGAGGGTGTGGTCCTTTCTTGTAGATGTAGATAGCTGAGAGTTTGAGTCTCCAGCTATGACTATGTGAGTATTTGTAATGCCAGATGAGCTAATCAAAGACGTACAAGCAAAAGAATCCTTCCTGACTTCATTGCAGAAGGACAAATCAGCCTGTTTTAACATTTGTCTCATTTGTATTTGATTGTAGGTTTTCTTTTATTCTTATGGAAATAGTCTTACAGGTTATTGGAGTTTTGGCTTCTTTTTAATGCTTGTTTTGTGTTTTCATTTTTGGGACATTTTGCTATTTTATTCATAGAGAAATTGCAAAAAGGACAGGAAATGATGGGAAATCAAGACATAATCATCATGCATCTCCTACATGAGTATGCTGCTCATAGCTCCATGTGCCTGATGCATGTGTGCTAACTTCTTGATTATGGCTGAAATGTTGTTGTTTTTTTACATTGCTTTTTATTGCATGTCCTTTTGGTTTTTGATCCTCCTATTGTCTACGCAGGTCGTGGACAGAAAGAGGATCCTGCAGTGAATGCAGTGGTGTGTCATTCTCCTCTCAGTAACCTGGGTTACTGTCGAAAGGCAGTACCCTCTCCGTCAGTGTGGCTTTCCAGATACTCCGAGCAGGCCTTTTTGAGGTAAAGAGTCATTAGGTTTGTGTTGCATGTGAGGAATTCATTGTTCTGTTTCACTTCCTTCAACAAAACCAATGAACTGAGTTACTGGATGTAAACACCTCAGTATCCGCTATTTATCTCTGTCTGTCTTTAGTTGAGTCAGCACATGAAACTGAAGCTACAGTTCACAGCATCAGTGTCCAACCCTCCCCCTGATGCCCGTCCTTTGTCCGCAAAAACAGTCCGTCAAGTCCAGCGGTCAGAGACATACTGGACCAACATCAGGCCAGTCTCAGTCTGGGCCGCTCTCAGTCCTTCTCTCACCAGCAACCATCCAAGTTTCACCTCACAAGGTATGCACATACACAGTCACACATGATGACCTTAACATATTTTATGTAATGTAAATCTGGTTAATCTTTCAGTCTCTCTCTCTCTCTCTCTCTCTCTCACACACACACTCTCTCTCTCTCTTCTCTCTCTCTCTCTCTCTCACACACACACACACGCACGTCTCATTCTTTGTTTTTCTATTTTAATCTTTTCTGTATGTCTAAATATATTTATATTTCTGTTCACAGTCTTTTTAACAGTAATAAATAATTAATTTTAAATGTTTATTTTAGATTTTATTTTACTCACATAGTGGACGGACAAAGATGAACTGCCAAACAACGTTTTAAATGCATTCCAGATAATATTTGAATATTTAGTTTGGTACAATAGCAACATAGACAACCATTTAGGCTTCAAACAGTATTCACTTTATAGCCCTTAGCCCCTTACCTGTCACCCCCTTTTTGAAAATGGGGTTAAAATGCACTGTTCACACTTAAATGGTTGTAATTCAAGAATGCTTTGGAATATATACCCAAGTTTGGTCTTGTTTTAAAGAAGACTTTCAAACAAGACTTTTTTAAAGAAGACTTGTTTTAAAGAAGACTTTCAGATTATTGCTGAAGTGAAAACACTTCAGAAAATGAAAGTATGTAAAAGTTAGTTTAACTTAAGTTTAAAATTACAGTAAATCAAATATACTGTACTATTTAATTTTTATTTTATATAAAATATATATTTTACAAAATATTTTTTACTCTAAAATTACTATAAAATCAAAACCATAAATCTAACCAAAGTTATGTTCCAAATTTGAAGTTTATATCACAAAAATTGAAGTTCCCATGAGATTTTGTTTAGACGTAAGTACCAAAAAAAGCCACCGGGTGCCATTGAATTCCATTGAATTTAGTTGTATACATTCTGCCTTAACAAATTAATACATTTCTGTCCAAATCTAAGTAAGTACAGTTAATGTACAGTCAAAATAAGTACAGTTTCTATGGTAACGCAATGTTCAATTATAAAACGGTTTTCACAGGATGAATTCTGAGTTTATAAGCTTTCAAATGATAGCTAATTTATAACTACTAAAATATGTGATATAATGAAAAGGCGATAATAAAATAATATTATATTTTAGAGGATAATATATATGTGTATTAATGTGTATTAATTTTTAGAGGATAATATTATACTATACATTTTTTAAAATTAAAATTTTTTATTGAAAAATACTAGATTATATGTTTTATTATGAACTTTTAGCATAATAACACAAGTTTCAATAATTAAAAGTGGGTGCATGCGACTTTTTGTGACAAAGGTCACAACTCCTGTCATGATGCAGATTTTTTGAGGTGCACTCTTGTCTCTTCCTACCTAATTTGTAACACAAAACAGGGTAGAATATCTATTTAGAAGTCTTAGACCTTTCCAACAATATATAATTTGTCATAATTAGATTAGGATTTAACAGAAATATAGTGAAGTAAAGTTAGGCGTCCCGGTACTGGGACGGTGACAGTTAAGGGGTTAATCCTGTAATTGTGGACAAATGTGGGCATTTAACTTTCATCTGTCACAAAAAAATTGATTTTCTGTGTTTTTCGCATCCGTAGCAAGCAGTTTGAAAGTTGTTTAAATGGTGTTTTGACTAGTGTTGTTTTTGGCGGCCTGCTTTAATTTTAGTTTTAGTCTAGTCTTCGTGTCAAGCTGTCGTTTCAGTTTTTATTAGTTTTAGTCAATGTTCATACTCTTTTTAGTCTAGTCTAGTTTTAGTTGATGGAAACTGATGACATTTTAGTCTAGTTTTAGCCGAACGAAAGACATAGTATTATTTTAGTCAATGAAATTAATATTTTAGTCTCTTTTTAGTAATGCAATTCTATTTAACCCAGTCAATACTAGTACCTCGTAGTATAGACAAAACAAAATTTTCTTTTAGCCAAACCCATTTCAAACAATCTTATCTTCTTATAGTTATCTCATTATCTTATTATATTATTGTTACCTTAGACTCAAGAAAACATCCATTTCAGACACGGAAGATGCTCTGGTTTGATTTACAACATATTTATTTTACTAACCAAACATGTTAGAAGTAGCCTTGGTTTACTAACCAAACATGTTAGAAGTACACACATGATGAAATGAGAGTTTTTCCAAATGTAATTTCTTCTTTTTCTCCCAAAGAGCGAATTCCTTTCTCTGTCAGACTTAACTTTGTTGTTGTTTATGCTAACTCCTGTTTCCCCTTTTAAATATGTATATTTAAAAATATTTTAAATTAATAGTAGACACACGTTGTCCTTCATAATTTCTCTATTAAGATTTTTTTTTATTTATACTAAATATTTAGCTGCCTTTATATGCTATGAATATTTGTAGGGTCCTTTATCAGAACTTTACTCTTCTACGACAGTATCCTGATCGAAATGGAACATCTTAGTTGACTGATTCAGAATTTTCTACATATTCAGGAACTCTGATATAGCATATGGCAAACTGGTACATCTATGGCAAGCCGTTTTAACATTTAAACCTACTAGTCTCTATTTCCATGCTACCAGTACTTATTTTTAAATACTAGTATCTAATCCAGTAAGTACTAGTACTTATTCATTAGCTACTAGTGCGTATTCATTAGATACTAGTACTTATTCATTAGATACTAGTACTTATTCATTAGATACTAGTACCTATTTATTAGATAGTAGTATTTATTACTTGTAAGAATTTTACTAATACAACTATACAGTTGCCGTTCTGACTAATCATAACTTAAGGCTAGTAGCAGTTGTTGTGACTAGTAAGATAAGAGTAATTAGTAGTAACAATTACAAAAGATATTAGTGTTTAATAAATAGGTATCTAATGAATAAGTACTAGTATCTAAAGAATCAGCACTAGTAGCTACTGAATAAGTACTAGTACTTAATGGATTAGATACTAGTATTTTAAAAAAAGTACTAGTAGCATGAAAATAGAGACTAGTAGGTTAAAATGATTAAATGTTAAAAAGGCTTGCCATATACACCCTTTTACAACCCTTTCTTCACTATGTTTTCTTTGTCAAATCATGATTGTCTCATTTCTGCAGCACTGATCAATGTTTGTTTGTATCTTACAGGACAGGCAGTGTTATGGAGCGCAGGGCCATCACCCCTCCCGTGGGCTCTCCTGTTGGTCAGGCCGCTGTACCTCCCTCCAGACAGGAACATTTTGTCACTTGACAAAATAGCCAAGCGTGAGTGCAAGGTGCTGGTTCTGGATTCACACTCCTGAACGCACACACACCCAGGGAGAGGAGTTACGGATATTCTCAAACTTTAGGGAAGAATCATGTGTCATGATGTAGTGTAATTGGAAAAATGGTTTAATGTCCATTGTCTTTCAGTTTTCATTCTATAGCTATTTATTTTGTTCTTTTTTCCAGCATTTATTGTTTACATGCTGTACGGTGTGATTATTATTTTAAATAATTTCGATGCATTTTATATTCGGCTACTGACAATTTTGACTGAAGGAATGAAAAGAAAGCATAAACACAGGGTTTTTATTGTTTATAGGATGTTTCAAGAAGTTCTGAAAGTTAAAAGTGTTTTTATGACTGTTTAAGGGAAGAATAGATGGTTATGGTTATGGTTATGCACAGATCAAGATGGAATCTGCACGTGTAGAAATTTAGTTTCTCAAAGAATGTTGGTTTAGTAGGTAAATAGTTTGGGTGTTTTGGTAACGTTTTTAGCTACCAATTAGAGTCTAACATTTCATGAAGGCCATTTTGCTCTTTAAATCCATTCTGTAAAACTGTTCTCAAAAATCAGTGCAGACAATATGAAGTCAATTTTACAATTCAATTGTAAAAGCATGCAACATGCGAATGTACCGTTTCCCCCTTCTCTGTTTGCTGCTTAGTTTCGGATATTTTTTTTTAGATGTCTTTACATTTCATTTGTCAACACTGCCAGCATTGCCCATGTTTAATTCCTCTTTGTCATTTGCATTCCACTTTGTAAAAGTGCTTTTATTGTTTTTCTTAAATACTTGAAAGATGGTTTCGCAACTTTGTACCTGCGGGCAGTCATGAAGTTTCTTTAATTTCCAGTCTTGTACACTGATTTTTTTTTTTTTGGTCTGGCCTTTATTATACCGTGCAGTGTAACTCCATGTCACATATATTCCTTACTCAGTCAATAGTCATACACACGTGTTGTTAAATTCATATTTATTTGATGTTTTCATTGAATTATTTCACTGTTGTAATGTTAACACTCCAGTTCATCAAGCTGTGTTCAACTTATAAAGGTTTCCCATGTAATCACTCACAACCTTTCATTGCCTGAGAGCGGATAAATCAAGTCACTTCTGGTTCTTGAAGGTGGAGCTTGTGTTATTGGCTGGTGCCATTTTATTTCTGCTCCTCCTTTTGTGGATATTAGAAACATTCTGTCACATTGTGCTCTCTAAAATGTGGTCTAATTTTTTGCTCCAGAATGATCTTATCCCTCTCCCGCTAGATATCCAGGAACAAATTCCCGGTTAGTATCAGGGCAGATTCTGGCCATACAGTACTATTGATTTCTATGCATTTAAGCTGAACATTTGACTTTCACAGAGAGCTTCATATCTACAACCCCTTTGGCTGTAGTGATAATCAATTATCAACTGGCATAAAAAGTGTCACCCATCGAGCCATTTAATGGGGTTATGATTGATTTCTTTGCATCAATGTTTACATGTAAGGACTACTGAATCATCCTTAGGACTGAAAAAGCTTTTCTTTTGTTGTGGAATATTGCACATGGTTTTATATTGTCTCTGAAGATAGACCTTGAATGTTTCATTTTAAAACTAAAATCTTTGGGCAGACTTCTTATTCTGCAGAAATGTAACACACTTATCCAAAACCACATTGTGGATGTGGATAAAATGTTTTAATATAAACACTGTGATGTTTTTATTTTAAATTTCTCATTTCACTTGTAATTTCCATATTTGCATCTTGGCCAGTTTACTTTTTTTTTGACTATGTATTTGTTATTATTTTATAGTGAAAGCTTGTGAAGAAAGGTCACTTAGCACAATTAGACCGTTTATTGCAGAAGGAAATGTTCAGAAAACGTTTGGTATACTATTCTCCAAGGCAATTTATCACATTTAATTTTCAGATGTAGACGATCTTGTTTTTCTTTTGTTTTGTTTTTTTGTAAGCACTTTATTTACATTTTTTGTAACTTATTTAAGAAGAAATGTTCAAACAAAAGAGCATTTGCTTTTGTTAAAACATTTTTCTTTTTACACAGAACAATTATTAATTGACGTTGTGGGGATGAGAAATGCCAACTTTAAACACTGGATTTACTAATACTGTATGAATATACTGAGGTTAGAAGTTGAGCAAAAGGCATCAGAGCTGTTGAGTATTGCGCTTGTATTGTGTTTTTGGACTTTTTGCATTTTAAATGGCAAAGACTTGTCAAGAAGCTCTTCTGGAGGACGTTCCTTGTGGCACTCAATCAAATAGATAACTAGTCGACAAAGACATTTTTACTTTTCTGCTCTATGAACTGCTTTGCGCATTTTTGTTATTATACAGCTTTAATTACAATGCTGTTTAAAGTGTTAACAAAAGTGTTGTTGGAAATGTGTTGTTGGATATTGGATTGTTGCAATTGAACAAATTGAATAAAAGCAGTCAGGGCATAAATCGTCTTGTTAACTTATTGACAAAAAATTGCCATAAAAAGACAGAAAATATAATTTATTTCATATCAGACGTTCACAGACATTTGAAAATTGCAGTTTCCCCAATCATACATCTCACACCAACAATTACAATAAAGTTTATAAATAAGTTACTGAAAGGTTGATAAACTATTAACAGAGGTTTTGCTAGTTGCTTCACAAAGACATTTAAAGTGAATAAATATTTTTTTTAAATCTTAACATATCAACAAATCAATGTCAAAAACCAGTTCAGAATGTGGTTGCCTTCAGCTCGCTGTCGTCTGCTCCCTGCTTGCTATCATCCAGATTGTCATAGGGATGATCTGTGAACAAAAACATTCAAATTAAAGTATTATTATATACTTCTCATAGTTTTTTTTTTTTTGAAAGACAATCATTTATCACGTACCCTTTTTGCTCAGTTCAATTTTACTTGCTTCATAATTCTTTTTCTTGCGGCTGTGTTAAAAAGAGATAAAAAAAATCATACATTAATCAAAAAATATATATTTTAAGTAAATGCTTAGATTTCTACAACTTTGACATCATTGTACGATCAGTGTTTTTTTCTTTAAAAGGTCTTTACCAGCACTTCTTGTAAATGCACACAGTTGCAATGACTATGAGGATGACGCCAAGCGGCACAAGAACTCCAATTAAGATGATAGATGTTCGATCTATAAAACAGCAAGCAGGTAAAAACTCTGATTACATCACTGGCATATATGGTTTCAGTTTTATGCATTAAAGAATATGTATGTTCACAATCACTTACCCAGGCCTTCCTCATTCTCAGTGGGTTCTATAAAGAGCTCACAGTTTGTGCCCTCAAATCCTTCAGCGCAAGTGCAGGTGTACCCAGAACCATCTGTTTTTTCCACACAGGTACCATCGTTCTGACAGGGTGAGCTCAAACATGGACTCGCTGAGAAAGAGAGCAAAAGACGTTAAAAATCAGTGCACTACTCTTCTGAAGCATCTGTAATGTGATAATGAATCCACATAATATCCTATCTGATATTATTTGTAGACTAAGAAAGGTCTCAAGCTATGCATGATATATTTATCAAGTATATTTTGAGCAAAAATATCCATATTCATTGATAAAAATGCTTTAAGAGTGAAGTAATCTTATAAAAGCTCACTTTTATAACAGTCGCGATTTGGTGTCGTACACAGTGCAGATCTCGTTGTCTCCACAGGTCTTTGTTTGACACACAGCCCCAGTTGTAGTACACTCACAAATCTGTGAACAATCGTCTGTCACAAATGTCTCCTTGAGCTGTAGGGTTCAGAGAAACATGATTAGCAAGTGCAATGTCTTGTTTAATCTTTCGGTGCAGTTCATACATCATAAGCTTTAACCTAGTATTAACATGCATCAAAAGCCTCACCAGATAGTAGCGATCTAGGTAAGTGCATCCACACTGGCTGTAAGGCACACAGTCTTGATCACTCAGGACAAAGCCAGAGGCGCACTGACATCCCTCCACAAGTACGGTTTGCTCGCAATCTGAAGGAGCCGCAAGGTCTGCGCAGGTTGCCGGGCATGGAGTCATAAGGAGGGAGTAGGTGCTGTTGGCCCCACATTGTGGATCTGAATGTGATCACAAACACACACAATCAGGATTCAGTTAGTTTTCTACACACACTACCAAAAGTTTAGGGTCATTAAGATTTTTCGATGTTTTTGAAAGAATAATTGGTAAGCATTTAGAAAACAGTTCCTTCTTTAATGATTAACTACACAGGAACAAATGAGTAATGCACTATTAACATTCTAGTACCACTATTATCTAACAAGATACCAAGTCTTTAGTAATAGCGCTCAGTTGAATGTGGTAGTTCACTATTAGCTAATAAATTACAACTATTCTTTTTATACTTCCCAGAGAACTACTATATGCAGGTTACATAAACATGAATTATGCATAATATATAATAAAAAGGTAACAGTGAATCACTAGTATTTACTAGTCTTACTATATCCTTCTGAAGAACCAACTAATTATTTTGATCAGTATTCTTATAGGAGTAGTTATTCAGTCGAAAAGAAATTGAGGCTTTCAAGGTCCAAAAGAGACAATGCAAACTGTTCAAAGGGCTTTAAACGATTCCAGATGATGAATAAGAGTCTTATCAAGTGAAACGATCGGCCATTTAAAAAAAAATAAAAAAATAATAATAAAGTTTAAGTTTTATAAGCTCAAATGGTCGCGTTGCTTTGTTCTGTGATGAGCATTCGTGACTCTCCTGTTAAAACTCGTTCATCAAAATGAACGAATCTTTCTCGAGTCAACTGTTCGTTGAATGAACCTGACACGAAAAAAGATTTGTTCATTTTGATAAACGAGTTCGAAGAGGGGAGTCACGAACGCGCATCACAGAACAGAGCAAAGACCCTTATTCATCGTCTGGAATCGTTTAAAGCCCTTTGAACAGTTTGCAGTTTGCATTGAAAGTGTCTTTTGGACCTTGAACCGTTTGTTTACCAGTAAAGTGCATTATATGGAGAAAAATACTGGAATGTTTTCCTCAAAAACCTTAATTTTTTTTCGTCTGAAGAAAGAATGACATGGACCTCTTCCCACACAGCAAAGGAGTCCGTGGCGGACCCGCCCTCAAGCCGTCATATCCGCCTGACTGTCAGATTCGTTTTCGCTGCGCTAACAGGATCCGCCCCGAATTTCGGACGCGCCTGTGCTTTTAATCGGCGGATCACATACGAAATCCGCACTTCGGACAAGCCTAGTGAACGGACGCTGTATGTGGGATTAGTCGCATCTCTTTCGCGTGAAGACTGTGAAGTAAGTGTAACGTTAAGATATATTTTATTAATGTTATACGTCACTGAAATATAATCATAGTGGTGTAACCTGCTTTGTCGAAGGTTTTGGTAAAATGTTCGCGGATTTTGGTTGCCATTTTGAGTTGGAGTATCAGAATAGCCTGTGGTGCATAAAGTAGTCCAGTGCCTGATTTCAATTCACATTCCACATATTCGAGCTCTATCCCAGATGTCCTATGTTTAGTTGTTTTAATTGGGAAAGTTATGCGTAACGTTAAAATCATTGCAGTAACTTGTGCTAGCTTAAGTGCTAACGATGTGGATAATTTGCAGACTGTTGACACTGGGCATTCAAATGTGATCCGAGTTTACAAGATGAAATAAATGTCTCTGGCACGATTTTATCATCCATTGACCCAGCATGAGATGACCATTTTCACTTCTTAGCACGAAACTCATTTCACTTTGTTTAACTCGTATTGCTTCTTCTAATGTTTTGCCCTCAGCAATGGCGCCGGGTCGGCAAATGCCCGTATGTTGTGACGTCATGTGGGATATCCTATGTTTACTTGTTTTAATTTGGGAAAGTTATGCATAAATTCATTGCAGTAACTTGTGCTAGCTACGATGTGGATAATTTGCAGACTGTTGACTCGCTATTGGGCATTCATATGTGATCCGAATTTACAAGATGTAATCCAATTGGATGACATGGGGTGAGTAAATTATCAGCAAAAGTGTGAACTACACTTTTTAAAAGTGAAACATTATAACTACCTAATATTGACTAGAGTCATTGTAAGATTTTGAGATTTTTGTTAGATTTTGATTTGGTAACACTTTAGTCATTACTAGTGTGTACTGGTCACACTAGTCCAAATGATTAGTTTCCTTTAGAAAGATGTATTCACACTTGATTCATTACTAATAGGTTACCATCACCTCATATTATACATTATGCATTATTAACATTAATTATCAAGCTGTATGTTGTAGTTCTTAGTAGTCTTCAGTGAAGTATGAAAAATAGTAACTTAGTTAATGATTAATAGTGAACTACCACATTCGACTGAGCGCTATTACTTACTAGTTCGTTAATCAGAGTTTCTTGTTAGTTAATAGTAGTTACTAGAATGTTAATAGTGCATTACCCATTTGTTCTTAGTTACACATGCTGTTATCAATGTTGAAAACAGTTGTGCTGCTTATTATTTTTGTGAGAAAAAATCTTACTGATGCCAAACTTTTTTGGAAAAGCAGTGTGTGCTCCAGGCTGGATAAAGTTTGCATTTATTTATGTTTATTTTTAATTTTTTCATACCACACTTCAGCTCCTCTCTCCATTGATTTATTGGGGCACCCTGATCTTGGCAAGCCCGAGCGTAGACGGCATAACTTTCACAGCGCAATACATCACTGCCCTGTCCAGCACACAGGTCAAACACACAATCCCTGCAAAACACACACATACACGGTCATGAAGATCTGTGAATCTGTACCAACACCCATCAAGCGTTTATCTCAGTCAAACACAATGCACATAACACATGCACTCGTTCAGAGTTAGTGCAATGCACACCCACTACATTATGTTATTCTCTAACTCACAGAGTACTTGCTATCGCTAGAGTTTACACACCCTCACACACAAACACATGCACACATTACTCACTCCTGGAACACGCTTGGATCGACCACAGCATTACAGGCAGCGAAAGGACCAGCAGGGTCACTGAGCGCCCCACACTGTTTATTCCCATTCAGCTCAGTCAGCTGAGCCTCTGTGCAGCCCGTTGTCTCAAACCCTGAATCTGGATCGGCCTCCACTTCACGCCTAATCGTAAAGAAGACAGGATTTTTAGGGGATGATTCATTTTTTAGGTTACTTTATATGGTTAGGGTGAACTCCTGAGAATTTTACTCCCAGCTGATTTGTAATACATAGCATAACAGATAATCTGATTGTCCCGTACTTGTGCAGGTGCACCATCTTCGGTAGGGTGTGATACGAAGACTCGCCCCATTTTTGTCAGTTACTCTCCAACTGTCTCCAAACTCGTTGAGGTCGCGTGTAACTGTGCCGTCTGGTTTTGTGTACTCATTACTGGTGCGTCCATCATAATTACCACACAGACCGAGCACATGGGATCTGTATACACTTCGGAAGACTCACCTCTTTAGGTGAGAGGAAGAGAAAGAGAGAGAGAGAGAGATGTGTTTGTGATTATACTTAAAAAAAATTAGCATGCATAAGAAAAAAAATCCTTGATGAGTTGTTTAAGTTTGAGATTGGGTCTTGTACCTCCATGGGAATTGCCATCAAATCGCACAGAAAGGCCAAAGTCAGTTGTAAGCACAACAAAGCGAGACCTGGTTTTTATGTTAACTCCCTGTACAGGACTGTATGGTAGACCAACTTTCTCGCCATTGACCTGATGGAGGAAAACAATGCAAAAAACTGATGTGGCATTTTACAATAGTGTAATCCACGTATGAAGTAGCAGTGGATTGAAAGTATGTTAGATACAGCTATTAGGACTGAGCTAAATATCCCATGATTCTCTCACCAGCACTTTCTTCTTCTGTTGCATGCGGACACTAATGCCGTAAACGTCCACATAGATCTCACGCAGAAGGGACACCCGACTGATTCCTCCCTGCCTTTGGTTTTTGCCGCGGACACTGAAAGGGGTGAGGGAGCTTGGCAGATTGTTTCCTTGGGTTAATACATACGTAAACGCTCCCTGGTAGTGGTGATTGTAATTGTCAAAGGTTCGATAGTGAGGGTCCCCAGCAATTCTGCAGTCATCGAATTCTGCGAAAAGTCAAATACATTTGAGTTAGTTCATCCCTGAGGTGGACATTAAGGCTAATCTGGAAACTGCTTATAGGGTCTAAGATATGCATTTCTTTAGATGCCCAACAGGCTCAATCATTAACCCCGAAAACTTTGGCCATTAAGTATTCCTCGCTGTATAATATAGCTTAGCTGTCCATTATGCCATTATTTTAGGCTAAATATCTACTCACTTTTGGGTGTGATATAGCAATGTTGCTAGGGATGTCAATTTTCACAAATTCCCATGATCGATCGTCGTTCAAATTAACGATCAATTAATCGATTAATCGTTAGCCTTAATATTGCAATATGCGTCGCTGCAGTGGCATTTGGCCAACAGCAGAACAGGGTCTTTAAATGCTGCTCAAAACACTATGTTCCTCACCGAATTAATGAGAATGTTTTTTTAATCTAAATAAAGGGCTAGTGGGAGTGTAAAATGTTCTGATGTGATTGATAATTAAGTTAATTATTTAATAATCAAATAAAACGACTATATAACGCGTCACCGACACCTACCGCCTCAGATGCACTTGTCAGAATGTGTGAATGCATGACTGTTGTGGACGTGCTCTTCCTGGAACAACGCACTGAAAATGGCAACTAAACCCAATGATTTCACAACGAATTAATAAAATAGTGTTCTCATGTTAATAATATGACTGTCCCAAATTAATCATCATTATTATTAGTTGTGCATTCTGCTTGAGCCGCACGCGCTGTATGCATAACCATTGAGCACTTTGCTAGCGCGTTATTTAACTCAAAGAAACGCATCCTATAAGAGATTAATCAGATACAAAATAAACATAATATTACGGTTTATATCTGCACTAAATGAGGTGAATGCACAAGTGAACTTGAACTAATTATTACGTGCCATTCAGAATGACTCATGTTGTGGACGCGCTCTTCCTGGAACAACGCGACACGGCAACTCAACCCAAATAATTCAAATGTTTTATTACAATATTGTTTTCTTATAATGTTATGTAATATGACAGTCCCAATAGTCATCATTAGTCGTGCATCTCCATTTGAGCAGCACGAGCTAAAGATCATCATGCTTTATTAGCGTCAATTCTTAACCAAATACATCCAATATGAGATGATAAAGCAGATATAGATAGGAGTACACAAAATAAACTATTACAACTTACATTGGCATGATGAAGGTGTAAATAGTCCCAAACATACTGTAACTCCGGCGCGCTCGCTTACATGTTTCGCGGTTGAGCAGCACGCGCGCATGAACACGCATGCTTAATCGATGATCGATAAGTTTTATCGATTAAACATATTATCGACAATTAATCGATCGTCGATTAATCGTTGACATCCCTAAATGTTGCTATATGCAAATGTAAATATTTAAATATTATATTTGACAAGACTAGCAGTCAAAATCTTCCACATTTTTTTTGTCTTTAAATGTAAGTTTTAAATTCAGAATTCAGCACAGATGGTCTGAATTAAGCAATTTATTGACATTTTCCCCTCATCCCCTCAGTGTTTCGCATTGTAAAACTCACTCTCAGGTTTGCAGTAACGGTCTCCATTGCTGTCAAGATCACAGATTGAGTTCTCATTGCATTCAAAGGATTTGCAGGACAGCTGTCCTCCAAGGCTACAGCTGCACCTCTGTTCACAGTGGTCAGTTATCCACGAATCTCCCACCTGAAATGTATATCGAACAATACTATTATGTACATAAAATAAAAGCACAACCATCTTTACAGCACCTTTTTCTAATATATTCTTTAAGCATCATGTCTCTGCACATTATACATTTACATAGAAAATTATATTGATCATGAGATGAAGAATAGAAGAGGGAAACAGAAAAGGATAGATTTGAAGAATAGAAGTCTTCATTTATTACCATTAAACATTTGGGGTTGGTAAGATTTTTAATGTTAGAAAAAGTTTCTAAGAAGGCTCACCAAAGCTGTATTTGTTTGAACAAAAAATAAATAAATAAAAATAACAGTAAGTGTAATTAATTTATTCATGTGATGCAAATCTGAATTTTCAGCAGCCATTACTCAATTTTTTATAGTCACATGACCCTTCAGAAATTAGAAAACATTTATGTTTATTATCAATGTCGAAAATAGTTGAGCTGCTTATTTTTATGGAAATAATTAAGATAATTGTCTTCAGGATTTTAAAAAAATGGAAAGTTCAGTTGTAACATTTTTTTACAGAATTTCTGATGAAATGAATGTGCTCAGATCAGACCAACAACATTTGAACAATAATGTAGTATCTCAATATTTCAGTCAACCATAATGGCATTCTAGTATTAAAGTGATAGTTCACCCAAACATTGTCATCACTTACCCTATTCCAAACCTATCTAAGTTTCTTTCTTCTGTTGAACACCAAAGAATATATTTTAAAGAATGTTAGTTTGGTAATCAAACAGTTGATGGTCATGGTAGCCATAGTAGAAAAAAGGAAATACAATGGAAGTCAATGGCTGCCGTCAACTGTCTGGTTAGCAACATTCTTTCAAATATCTTCTTTTGTGTTCAATAGAAGAAAGAAACTTATACAGGTTTGAAACAACATGAGGGTGAGTAAATGATGACAGAAGGTTCATTTTTGGGTGAATTATCCCTTTAAGGAAAGCGTTTTTTTTTTTTTTAGTCCTAAAGTTTACTCACATCATGATACTCTCCATTGCTGTCCACACATCCACAGCTTGAGAGGGAACACACTTGCCATCACTTAACACAAAGCCTGCATTGCACTGGCACCCTTCAACACAGCTATTGGGTGGTAATGGGCAGAATACGGGGAAGAGGTCGGCACAAGTAGGAGGACATGGTGCTGTGCAGTCAGAATAGTGACTGTTTGGTGGGCATGGGAGAGCTGGAAATAAAAACACACAAAGGAAAGAGGAATGATGCATTGAATTTAAAAATGACAATGATTCTCAGACATATTTAGAGACCATTTCTCCCAGCTGTCACCCAGCTCAGCACATCTCTTTTCTTCCCTCTTTCTCTTTTACTTACGGCAGAATGTGCTGTTCCTCCAGCTTATCGTGAGTCCAGCACTATAACAAGCCTGGGCGTAAGCCTCAACGTTATTGCACAGAGTTGACTCCATGCCATCATATTCGCACATGTCATAGACGCAGTTCCCCAGAAAGGCTTCCGGAGGAATGAGAGAGTGACAGGGCTTGAAGAGATCAGACAGGATTGAAGCTGCGCATTGTGACTGGAAGATTTCTTCCTCATTCTCGTCACAGTTGGGTATGTCTTCAGGTCTTGGATCAGGTTTGCAGCTGCGGATGATGGAACAAGGAATGGATGAACATAACAGAAGAATGAAAACAGGGAAACTCTATTCTTTTTTCACCATGATGCCTCAAATTAAAATGCATCAGAAGTGCATTTATAATGCTGCTATCTATTTAGGTTGGTTTATTTCTGAATTATGGAGAGGCACCAAATAATTGAACACTCACCCAGGATCACTGTCTCCCTCTGCTTTCCAGCTGTCACCAAGTTTAATGGCATTTTCGGCTGGTTTGCCATCAGGCATCAAGTTATCGTCAAATGAATTGCCGTTGTAGTTACCGCACATTCCACACACCTAAAAGATATGTTGAAGGACAGAAAAAGTGTTTAGCTTCTTGTGGATTTAATGCAGTTATTCAGACTAAAAGGGAACCGTCTGGTATTTAATCTAATATCCGTCTCAAAGCAATATATTTAGTACAAAAACCAAGTAAAGTGATATTCTAGTTTTGTTTTTGTGTAGTTTCATACCTTGTCGAAATAGTCTCCAGGCACTGTGATCTCAATATGGTGCACTCCATCGAACTTTACAATCAGGCCAAAGTCAGTGTCTAGTACGGTGTTTACTCCACTGGTAAACACCCGTGACTTTGCTTCAGTGATGTCGTAGGGGGCTCTTTATCCTGCGTTCATTCACCTAGTCGGAGGAGAAAACAAACGAGAGTACAGGTCAGAGATTTAGCGCAATAATATCATTGAATACATATGGTTTATAATTGAATCTATTAGAGCCAGACCGATATAGGATTTTGAAGGCCGATACCGATACAAATATTTGTTGGTTTTAAAATCCGATATTCCGATATATCGGCCGATATTATTATTATTTTTATTTCAGAAACGCGCAACAAAATATTAACAGATTTCCCTAACATTAGTTAATTTGTAGTTGTTTATGAGTTTTAACTAAAATAATATGATAATGCATTTTAAAAAGAAACTTGTTTCTATTGTCACAACAGAACAGAGGAACATCAAAATATATTAAAGTTCTGATAAATAAAATAATAATGAATCCCTACATTGCCTTATAGTTATAAGCTACCTTATAATTACAATGTCAGCTTGCTTATCCCTTTACCTGCACTTTTTGACAATACTCATGACACGTCTGTCTTTATTTTATTCTATTTTTTAAATATTAATTTATCGGCCATTATAACTGCCGATACCGATATTTTAGAAAATGCCTAATATCGGCCGATAATATCGGCCTGCCAGATATATCGGTCTTAGCTCTAGTATCTATTATATCATGCAATATTCACTGTGTCTAAACAGGACATTGTTAAAACCACTACTACATCTCTTCCTCTCTCCTTCTCGGACTCTCACCAGTACTCTTCCGTTCTTGCTAATGGTGATGTTGGCAGTGGGCAGGTAGACGGTCACGGAGCGAACATACGAAGCTTCTGGCTGGCCGCGTTCTTCGTTCTTGGCCACAATGGTGAAGGGTGTCACCATAAAGGGGTTGCATATTGCCACCAGCGTGTAAGTGCAGGTACCCATGAAGGTGTGCATGATCCCGTCAAAGGTGTAGTAGTGAGGATCACCAGCAATGTGGCAAATGCCCTTTCCTGCAAAGAAGGCCGGTTAGTAGTCTGTCTGACAGATACAGAGAGATGTTTTTGGTAGAGTGTGTACCTGTGTTCACACAGCCCAGCTGACCATCATTGACTTTACATTCCTGAGCGGGACCACACCGCCATGCCTCGCATTTCACAGTATTGAAAGGTGAACACACACAGCGCTCTGTGCAGTCATCTTTTGTGAACCAGCTGTCTCCAACCTAAAAAACAAATCGAAACTAATTAATCATTTGATTGCACAAACAAAAATGATCTGAATTAAACTATACAGTTCCATGTATATGGTTTAATATCTTTTTTTGTGATGAAATTATTTAAAACTTGAAAAAGTTAAAGTTTCGTTCAATCTAAAGAACCACTCACAGGCCTGTAGTTGTTGTCTTTGTCAGTGCAACCACACTCCTTGAAAGGCACACACTGGTCTCCACTGAGGACAAATCCAGGGTCACACACACATCCCTCAACACAGGGCTCAGTACAAGTGCCTTCAGATCCAGGGTTCTGACAACTGGCTGGACACGCTGAACCACAAGGCTCATAGTGACTACCAACCTGACATTTAATAGCTGCAAGAAATGGAAATAAAGGAGTGGTGTTCAATACACAGATGAGAACAATGAGAACAACTGAATGAAAGTAGTGGGAATAGGATAGACGAGAAACTGGAGACAATGGCCGGAGAAGGAGAGACAAAAGTACAACTGTTTTAACTCAGCCACTTGCAACAAAAGAGAGAAACAGCACCTATTGATGGCTCCTTAATTGAAGGGTGCACACTACAAAGTCTTAAAAAGGATACCAGGATACAGTTAATAGCAGGTTTAAATGGCGCTTTACAGAATGCCTGTAGGGCTGAAACACTTACGGCAGAAGGTGTTATTTCTCCAGTTAATTGGCACCCCAGCTTGAGCGCATAGGTCAGCATAGCTTTGAACAGCTTGGCACAGTGCCACTGTGGCGCCACCGGTGCCACACTGATCAAACACACAGTTCTCAAAGTAAGGTTCGGGAGGCACCACTGCATGACATGGCTTGAAGATTCCTGGGAAAATAATGATGAATAAGCTTTAATGGTGCACAAAACAGGTGTCAGAAGAACGGCCCAATAAAACTGAGAAAGTCAATGAAATGAACAGATGTGCGGGAATCGAAGCATAAAAGCAGAATGAGGACTCTTGTATACTTCAGTCTTGACGTTCGGGTTATTGGCAGTGTTATTCGTTTTAGCATCATTCAGATTTTATTATAGTTTTTTATTTGTATATTATTTCAATTTTAGTCAAAGTTTGGTTGTATGTTTTTTTACATGTCTATCTAGTTGTTGTTTTTCGGTTTTAGATTTAGTTATTTTAGTACATAAAGTTAAACTAAATGAAGATGAGAAGTGTTGCCTAGGCAATTAGCTGAAATAAATAAATTTAAGGTTTTTTTTCCAGTTATTTCAAATTTCAGTTAACTATAACTCTGGCATAAGCCACAAGTATAACAAACAATCCAACAAAGTGGACAATAATTATGGGGGATTGAGAAAAGTAACACTTAGCCCCAAACACTGTTTCAAATTCATTTTCTCATTGGAAATTGTTTGGGGAAAAAAGCACATAGTAAATAAGAAACAAATGAAATAAAAACACCTACAAACATAGAACAGATAGAACAGAAATTAAAAATTTTGATAAAGCCTTTTAAATGTTTTATGTATTTGATCAGTGACCACATTATCAAAGTGTTTTAAATGTATGTTTGAGTGTATGTGTGTCCCACCGTTGGATCGGTGATCATGCCACAGCTAGTAGGTTTCGTAGCTTCACTCTGGATCTTATCATCACATTCAATGTCTTCTCCGCCATGAGTACAGCTATGTGAGATACGAAAGGCATGAATGAATTAAAAAGAGCACATATAAAAAATTAACAAAACCTAAATATTACTGGTGCAGCGCACAGTCAAATTTGCGTTTAACTTACTCGGGTCTATCATCGGGCACCTGCCAGCTTTCTCCAAGATCATTGGTGCTGTCTGTTGGCTTTCCATCTGGCTTGATGTTGTCATCATTAGGATTACCATTATAGTTTCCTGTAATATGTAATTATCATTTAATATAAGACTATTACTATTTGGTTAGTAGCAACTCTTAGCTCTTGAGTCTTCATTATAATCATCAATACAGTGGGATAATTGAATTTGCAATCTTTACCACAGAGTCCACATAACAGTCCGCTGTAGGAGGAAGGCAGGGTAACATCTGCATGATGATTTCCATCAAAACGGACACGCAATCCAAAGTCTGTCTCAAGCACCACAAATGTGCCACTTAGGAAGATCTTGATACCGTTTGGAAGTGTGACAGGCACAGTGATCTGAACTCCATTCACCTGCAGGACGTAGGAATAAGGTAAGCTTACATATGCACCACAGTGATCTGATCTTCTCTAATCTGTTATTTAGATCTCACAAATCTCAGAAATGTCCCTTACCTGAACTTTGCGACCTTTGCCCAAAATGACCTTTGTGTCATGGACATTGATGATAACAGATCTTACATAAGATACTTTCTTATTATTGTCTCTGTGCTCGTTCTGTGTCTCCACAGAAAAGTATGGCAAGCCGGAGGTCTCATTACAGGGCTTAGTGAGGGTGTAGGAGCAGGCGCCCATGAAGTGATGTACTTTATTATCAAAGGAGTTGTAATGAGGGTCACCAGAAACAGAGCAAATGCCTGTACCTTAAAAGAGATAAAAATGTGGAGAGAAAAAATATGAGCTCCATGTCTCAACAGGTTTGTGCAGAACTGCATGTGTGTATGTGAAAATATGTGTAGACACATATACCAGTGCACATGCTAAAAACTGTACTAAGTGTAAACCAGTATATTTTGTTACCAAGTGGTTTGCAGACATAGTCTCCATCTTGAAGTTGGCAACTCTCAGTAGGAAGACAGCTGGTGTTGTAACACTGAATAGTTCCTCCACCCCTGACATGTACACTTCTGAGTACATCCCTCCAGATACCAGCTCTCATTCACCTAAACATGGCCACAATGAGAGGACTGATTTAAAACATCAATAACATTTCTTCTTTTAAAACATGAACATATATTTTCATAATCTTGTCCATGGCCCCAGAAGTCCACGGGTTGGCCCTGGTTTTAAACTCACTGGGTGGTAGGAGCCTGAGGGGTCCACACAGCCACAGTCTTTAACAGGAACACATTTGTTGTCACTGAGGACGAAGCCAGGGTCGCACTCACAGCCCTCTACACACTTCTCACTGCAGCCCGGTGGGCCATTGATACCCAGACATGTCTCCGGACAGGTGCTCATACATATGGAGTAATGGCTGTTCGGAGGACATACCAGAGCTGTAGAAAAATGAGGAAAAACATCATGAACTGATGGTGAAAATAAGGTTAAAGTGCGGATGCATTGTGGAGTATGTAGTTTCCCAGTCTCATGTCCCCGTCCCCATGTGACAGCATTCCTGTCTCTACCACTCTGGCCTTTAAAGGCATAAAAGCTTCATAAATAATAAAAACAAACAGGCTAAAGTTAACATAAGTGTTCAGCTAGCTGTTCTATTTCAACCTCCTGAACTGCATTTACTTCAATAATTTATTTTGTGCATTAGAGAGAGCTGAAAGCTGGCCTCCATGGGAGTATGAAATGTTATTCTTGCACCGACACAAATTTTGCTGCTTTATCGTATTCTCAATCCATTCAACACTTAAAGCAATATGAGACATGTGAGTATGACTCACGGCAGAAGTCCTGGCTCCCTCCACTGATGGACAGGTGCACCTGCACTCAGGCAAGCGTCAGTGTAAGCTTGAAGCTGGTCACAAAGGGCCTGCTGCAGCCCTTGATAACGGCACATATCAAACACACAGCTCTGGAAGAACGGCAGCGGGTCCACCACACTTATACAGTCCCTGTGAGGAGCAAATGTAAGAGAAATTGGACAGTGTTTAAGCACTTTTTAAGTCACAGTGTTTAAACAAGTTTTTCATCATTGTTTATTAACAGTATTTGGAAATGTCATAGTTTGGTAAATCCTAACCTAAAAGGTCCACTTGTGTCAGTTATTTTCCCACAGTTCTCTGGGTTCGACACCACTCCCTCCAGCACAGGATCACAGGGTGGTTGAGGTCCTGGGTCAGGCTTGCACCTGAAAACACAACATCATAGAACATATGAAATCGACCTAATCCTCAAAACATTGTGTTGCCCGTGTGACCGGTCCTTTTCAACCCACTTCAAGTGGGATTTGAACTGGGGTCTCTGGTGTGAGAGGCAGGCAGTTAAGATCGCAGACTCTATCATTAGTCACTAGTGCGCCTCTTGAGGCCAGTGGAGTGATGTTTACACACACAGCTCTTACTGAACATACATGCACTCTTATCCGTTTCAACTGCACCAAATGTAACCTGTCCTACTCGACCCGCTCTGAGGGGATTCGAACCAGTGTGGGAGGTGGGTGCGCTGAACAAGGACGCTGAACGGCAGCAGCCTAGCATCAGTCGCTAACATGCCTCTTTAGGCTAGGGGAGTGAGGTTTACACACACCGCTCTTACTGGCTCAAGTCCATTACACCTGCATGTGCAGTTTATAAAATAATGAAAAGAAAGAGGTACTGACGTTGCATCCTCGTCCTCATCAGTTTGCCAGCTGTCGCCGAACTGATGTGAGCTGTCAGATTGGGAGCCATCTGGCTTAGTGAAGTCATTATTAGGGTTTCCATCGTAGTCCCCACACAGGCCACACATCTGGTCATAGTAGGAACTGATGAGTAAGAGAAGAACAAAGCGAGAGGGATTAATATTAAGATGTTCATTTCCCTAGAGATGGTTTTTGATTTTTTTTGCTTTTGTGGGATTTACTCAAATCCTATAACCTTTAAAGTGTTAGTTCACCCAAGAATGAAAATTCTGTCATTCATTTCTCACCATCATGTCGTTCCAAACTCATAAGACTTTCATTCATCTTCGAAACACAAGATCTTTTAATGAAAGCTGAGAGCTTTCTGTCGCTCCATTGACAGTCTACGCAACTTTAAACCCCCAGAAAGATAGTAAAGAGATAAAAAAAAACCATTTACCACTTTATTTACAAAATATGAATCTCCACCATGGTGCTTGCGTGTTGACGCGAGAGCGGATGTTGTTACATGGCCGAGCTTTAGACATTCATATTTTATAAATAGAGTGGTAAATTACGTCTTTTGGTGCAAAGAAAGCACTCACTGTCACTTCATAACCAGGTTAATCCACTGGAGTCACATGGATTACTTTACTACCTTTCTGGGACTTGAAGGCGGTAATTGTGTGTAGGCTGTCAATAGAGGGACAGAAATCTCTCAGATTTAATTAAAAAGATCTTTATTTGTGTTCTGAAGATAAACAAAAGTGTTACGGGTTTGGAACGACATGATGGTGAGAAATGAATGACAAAATGTTAATTTTGGGGTTAACTAAGAATCATGGTGGATCTTAATGTTTCATAGTGGATCATACTTCAGGTCAGAGTTATGTACAGTGTATATATTTCAATGAGGCTGTTTTCAGAGGTTTAGTACCTGGGAACAGAGATCTTGGCGTAATGGTTGCCGTCCCACTTCACCTCCAGGCCGAACGAAAGTTGTGAGGATTACATATTGGCCAGCAAGAGACAGAGAAATGAGCGGAGATGGTGAGTGTGGAAGGGACACCCTGAGTCCATTTACCTGGATGTGTGAAAAAGAGATAAACAATAGAGATGGATTGAAGATTAATGTTATCTTTGGCTAGAAGAAATGTGATTATGAACAGATTAGGAACAACTGAAAGAAAATACTTAAAACTATTGTCTTTATTTTACTTAATGCCATAATCTAAGAGAGACTAAATCATATTTTAGCTGTCTCAATTCTTCATTTCAAAATTACAGAATGACTTCAGTGGTGGTTTAATGATGGCAGCTGCTGTGGATACTGACCAGAGTTCTTTGGTTTTTCATCATTGTCACAGTGACACCATCAACAGTCACGTACAGTTTCCTCAGGTAAGAAACACCAGAAATTCCTCTCTCTTCATTCTTACCCTCTATGGAGAACCAGGGGCCTGTAGACCAGGAGAGATTAAAATAGTTATTTTAAAGCTGTACACATAGAATCTTATTTAAACTTCAGTTTTTAAGTTAATTTTGGGAACATTTAATGTACATTGAATCAATTTTTGTTTCAACTACAGATGACCAAAGCATTCTAATGTCACTGCTGATTTTAGATGGTTTTAACTTGGTTTTGGCCGTTGCTTACCAGTGTTGTTTTTACAGGTGCGGGCCAGAGTGTAGGTGCAAGTGCCCATGAAGCTGTAGTATTTGCCATCAAAAGTGTTATAATGAGGGTCACCAGAGATAATACAGTCTTGAGATCCTGGGGGATTGTGAAAAGATTAAGTATTTTTAAATACATCAACCATCTTTTAAGTGCTAAAGTTTGTGTAAAGTGCAATAGTATAATGTTGAATATACTTTTCGTATGTAATGAAAAGTTTGTGATGTAATAATCTGTTTAAATGTAATACAACATCCCACTATAATGGTATGGTATTATATAAAGCATAGAGCAGTTGTTGTCTTATTAATGCATATGCATGCTGGACAAAGCCGAGCTAGTATCTAAATTTGTTAGCTTTTAACACTTTTAACATTGCAAAACTGCACAGGTATGATTTTAAGGCAGACACTAAAAAAGTCAATTATTGCTTTAGGCTGACTGAAAGTTGATGGATGGATGAAAAGTGAATGGAAATGCACTTGCTGAGTTTACCTAACTATGGTACTCACCTTCTGGGTAACACCCAATTACACCATCCTGTACTCCACATTGTTCCTTTGGTGGACAGTCAGCAGCACTACAGGAAACGACGGCGGGTTACATTTACACAGTAGCTCACAGTCCTTGGTGTAGAACTCTTCACCTGGCTAAATCCATGCAGAGAAGAAATATGTTAGTTTGATTAAAAAATACTACTTGATTGAATATAACAAACCATCGCTGTCCTAAATGATACAACATACAGTTTCCTCACCTGATAATAATTTTCTTCATGCCTGCAGCCACATGTGTCTTCTTTCACACACTGGCCAGCACTGAGGATGTATCCAGGGTCACAAACACATCCTTCAGAACAAGGCCCAGTGCACATATTTGGTGGAATTGGGTTACAGGAAGGTTGGCAAATTTGGGCGCATGACTCAAAATGACTGTTGGTTGGGCATGCCGGAGCTGGAGAAGAAGAATTTGTTTTAGTGCTAGTCATAAAATTCACTGACAGTATGAGAAATAGTACAAGCCATTGATGTCAGCAGTTTTGTTAGAGTTTATGGTTGAGGAATATGTATTTTTCAGACATACAACAGAAGGTGCTGTTTCTCCAGGATCCAATTGTGACGCCACGGTCCTGACATTCGATTGACATACGACTCTATTGCTTCACACAATGCAGAATGAGCTCCATCCAGCTCACACACATCAAACAAACAGTCTTGGAAGAAACCCTATACACACAGGGTTAAGAACTGTAAGTATCTTGTATATGGTTAAAAATACACACTAAAGCATTTCAAATAATCTGACTTGACTTCACTCACATTTGGGTTGACTTTTGGATGGCAAGCAGCAAATGGGCCATTGGTGTCCAATATGAGACCACAGTAAGCAGGCCCTTCATACAACTCTTGCTCAGCATCGGTACATCCTGGGTTTGGGCTGACCTCTGGCTTGTTACACCTGAAAGGCAGAATCAAAGTTAAGTCATCTATGATATGAATTAATAGATAGCATACTGTAGACAAGTCTTTTACAACTAACAGTACTGTATGTGCTTTGCATATTGCCTTACTTAGGGTCTGTGTTCCAGCTGTGGCCGAAGTCATTGGGGTTTTGGACCAGTTCACCAGTTCGGGGTCTGGAAGTCATCCTTAGGGTCTCCGTTGTAGTCCCCACATAGTCCACAAAGTTTGTCCTCATAGCTGTAAAATGGTCACAAGCATGTAGAAACATTTAAAAGTGGATCAAGTTGTAATAGTTATTACTAAGACTTTTATTAGAACCATACTCACTCCTTGATAACTTTAATGTCCATATAGTGGTTTCCATTCGTAACATGACAGTAACTCCAAAGTTCAAGACCACTGTGTAGTGCTTGCCAGACATAAAAATGTCAACACCACTGACAGGAGTCAGAGGAATGTTCACTTTGGTACCATTGACCTGAGAAAAGTCAGAAAACATATCTGTTGATTTGAATGTGCCTCTAAATAAGATGTCTACAGTATATGTACATTACCAGTAATATTGAAATGAATGTTGTTTTCGCTTACCTGCACAGTTCCTCCTTTCAGAATGGACACTATCACTCCCAGCGCATGGACATGAACAGCTTTTACATAGCTGATATGAGGATTGTTGTAGCGATTCTCATTGTCCGTGTAAACAGCAAAGTAAGGCACATCTGTGCTGTTACAAGGTTCAGACATCAGATAAGAACAGTTTCCCATGAAGTCGATATCGCTGCTTATCAAAGGTGGTGTAATGGGGGTCACCAGAAGAAATACATGTGGAAGTTCCTGTGAATTAAAATATTTTGATGTCAAAGATAAAATTGTCAAAATAAATAAATAAATAAATAGTTCAATATTGTTGGAATATTGTTGATGTTGTTTTGTACATTACCTTTAGGGTAGCAGCCATGTACTCCATTAACCTCTCGACATTCTTCTGTCACAGGGTCACAGGTGTTTTCCACACAGTCGAAAGTGTAGTTGCCAGCACAACGACACAACTTGGAACAGCCATTTCCAAAAATGATCTCACCAGGCTAAGTGTAAATACAGAACAAAGTTTAGAGCAAAGGCTTAAGTCCTAGAAATAGATAAAAATACAGCCTCACATCAACAACAACTCTTGTACCTCAAAGTAATTGTTTTCTTCATCCAGGCACCCACACTGCTCAATAGGAACACAGCGCTGGCCATGGAAAACAAATCCTGGTTTACAGAAGCAGCCGCTGATACAAGAACCAGAGCAGTTGGTGGAGGGTTCTGCACAGGTAGGAATACAGGCTGGGCCGCAATGCAATGTATTCGAGAGTCTGGAGGGCAATTCACTGTTGGAACACATGAATAGTTGTTTAGCTATACAAATCACGTAATTTACTGAATAGAGCAAACGCAGATACTCATGAAGTGATCTACTTTATTATCAGAGGAGGCAATGAGGGTCAATAGAGACAAAACAAATCCTTATATCTAAAGAGAAAGATAAAAATGAATTTAGAAATATAAGTTCCAGATCTGTCAGAAGTTTCAATTGGTTTGTGTATAACTGCATGTGTGCATATTCAGGTTGTGCTAATGTGTGTAAATAAATGTACCCGTACATGTGCTCAAAACATTATTATGTACAAAGCAGTACTATAATTGTTACCGCTGGGTTTGCAGACATAGTCTCCATCTTCAAGTTGGCAACTCTCAGAAGGAGGACAGCTGGTGTCGTAACACTGAATAGTTCCTCCACCCTGGCATGTACACTTCTGCTTACAGCCATTCAGATACCAGCTCTCATTCACCTAAACATGGCCACATTGAGAGGAATGTCTGTCATTTCTGGAGTGGTTTCATGAATGTTGTAATCAAAGTTTTGCATCTTATTTTTATAATCTCGTCCATGGCCCCAGAAAGTCCACGGGTCGGCCCTGATTTTAAACTCACTGGGTGGTAGGAGCCTGAGGGGTCCACACAGCCACAGTCTTTAACAGGAACACATTTGTTGTCACTGAGGACGAAGCCAGGGTCGCACTCACAGCCCTCTACACACTTCTCACTGCAGCCCGGTGGGCCATTGATACCCAGACATGTCTCCGGACAGGTGCTCATACATATGGAGTAATGGCTGTTCGAGAGGACATACCAGAGCTGTAGAAAAAATAATCATCAGTAAATGACTGTGAAATTATGGCTGAAGTGAGGATGCAATGTGGAATATGTAGTTTCCCAGTTTCATGTCCTCTTCTCTCAGTGACGGCATTATTGTCATAGAAGTCTAATAAATAATAAAAGCAAAAAGACTAAAGCTAACATAAGTAATCGACTCTAGCTGTCTTTTTCCAATCTCCTGAACTACATATCAATAAATAATATTGTGCATTAGAGAAAGTTTAAAGCAGGCTTGTCATTGGGAATGTGAAATGTTATTCTCGCATGGATGTAAGTTGCCAAATTGTACTTCCTTAGTATATGTTTAAAGCGCTATATACTGTGCGATACAATGCAAACCTGTAAGAGAGTATGACTCGCCGGCAGAAGTCTGGCTCCCTCCACTGATGGACAGGTGCACCTGCACTCAGGCAAGCATCAGTGTAAGCTTGAAGCTGGTCACAAAGGGCCTGCTGCAGCCCTTGAATAACGGCACATATCAAACACACAGCTCTGGAAGAACGGCAGCGGGTCCACCACACTTATACAGTCCCTGTGAGGAGCAAATGTAAGAGAAATTGGACAGTGTTTAAGCACTTAAAAGTTTTTCATCATTGTTTATTAACAGTATTTGGAAATGTCATAGTTTGGTAAATCCTAACCTAAAAGGTCCACTTGTGTCAGTTATTTTCCCACAGTTCTCTGGTTTTGACACCACTCCCTCCAGCACAGGATCACAGGGTGGTTGAGGTCCAGGGTCAGGCTTGCACCTGAAAACACAACATCATAGAACATATGAAATCGACCTAATCCTCAAAACATTGTGTTGCCTGTGTGACCAGTCCCTATTCAACCCACTTCAAGTGGGATTTGAACTGGGGTCTCTGGTGTGAGAGGCGGGCAGTTAAGATCGCAGACTCTATCATTAGTCACTAGTGCAGCCTCTTGAGGCCAGTGGAGTGATGTTTACACACACAGCTCTTACTGGCCATACATGCGTTACACCACCTGTCCTACTCGACCCGCTCTGAGGGATTCAAACCAGTTTGGGAGGTGGGTGCGCTAACAAGGACGCTGACGTCACGGCAGCAGCCTAGCATCAGTCGCTAACATGCCTCTTTAGGCTAGGGGAGTGAGGTTTACACACACCGCTCTTACTGGCTCAAGTCCATTACACCTGCATGTGCAGTTTATAAAATAATGAAAAGAAAGAGGTACTGACGTTGCATCCTCGTCCTCATCAGTTTGCCAGCTGTCGCCGAACTGATGTGAGCTGTCAGATTGGGAGCCATCTGGCTTAGTGAAGTCATTATTAGGGTTTCATCAGTGACCCCACACAGGCCACACATCTGGTCATAGTAGGAACTGATCAAAAGAGAAAGAGATTAATGTTAAGATGTCCATTCTCCTAGAGACATTTTTTGATGTTTCTTTTGCAGGATTTACTCAAGTTCTATAACCCTTAATAATCATGATGGATCTTACTGTTTCCTGACAAATACTTCAAGTCAGAGTTATGTACAGTGTATATATTACAATGAGGCTGTTTTCAGAGGTTTAGTACCTGGGAACAGAGATCTTGGCGTAATGGTTGCGTCCACTTCACCTCTAGGCCGAACAGAAGTTGTGAGGATTACATATTGGCCAGCAAGAGACAGAGAAATGAGCGGAGATGGTGAGTGTGGGAGGGACACCCTGAGTCCATTTACCTGAATGTGTGAAAAAGAGATAAACAATAGAGATGGATTGAAGATTAATGTTATCTTTGGCTAGAAGAAATGTGATTATGAACAGATTAGGAACAACTGAAAGAAAATATTTTGGATAAGAGGAGTGTCTCAAAACTATTGTCTTTATTTTACTTAATGCCATAATCTAAGAGAGACTAAATCATATTTTAGCTGTCTCAATTCTTCATTTCAAGATTACAGAATGACTTCAGTGGTGGTTTAATGATGGCAGCTGCTGTGGATACTGACCAGAGTTCTCTGGTTTTTCATCATTGTCACAGTGACACCATCAACAGTCACGTACAGTTTCCTCAGGTAAGAAACACCAGAAATTCCTCTCTCTTCATTCTTACCCTCTATGGAGAACCAGGGGCCTGTAGACCAGGAGAGATTAAAATAGTTATTTTAAAGCTGTACACTTAGAATCTTATTTAAACTTCAGTTTTTAAATTAATTTTTGGAAAATTTTATGTACTTTGAATCAATATTAAGAATGTCAGTATTTTTTGTTTCTCCATAACACCTACAGATGACCAAAGCATTCTATAGTAAATGTCACTGCTGATTGTGGATGGTTTTAACATGGTTTTGGCCATTGCTTACCAGTGTTGTTTTTACAGGTGCGGGCCAGAGTGTAGGTGCAAGTGCCCATGAAGCTGTAGTATTTGCCATCAAAGGTGTTATAATGAGGGTCACCAGAGATAACACAGTCTTGAGATCCTGGGGGATTGTGAAAAGAGAATGCCTAGTAAGTATATTTAATTACATCAACCTTTTTTTAAGTGCTAAAGTTTGCATAAAATGCAATAGTATATTTTTGGACTTTTGGAAAATTTGTGATGTTATAATCAGTTTGCATGTAATACAACATCCTACTACAAAGGTATGGTATTATATGAAAGTAAGTTCACACGAATAGTTAAGCTACAGTCTCCATTGCTATAGCCAAATATACATGATACAATGTGTAATCAAATATTAAGAAGGATTAATTACAAACAGCATCTGTCAAGCCAAGACCAGTTTGTTTGTTTTTTCTTATTAATGCATAAACATGCTGGACAAAGCCGAGCTATTATTACATCTAAATTTGTTAGCTCAACATTGCAAGATTTTTATTTTTTTCAGACAATGCACTTGCTGAGTTTACCTAACTATGGTACTCACCTTCTGGGTAACACCCAATTACACCATCCTGTACTCCACATTGTTCCTTTGGTGGACAGTCAGCAGCACTACAGGAAACGAACGCGGGTTACATTTACACAGTAGCTCACAGTCCTTGGTGTAGAACTCTTCACCTGGCTAAATCCATGCAGAGAAGAAATATGTTAGTTTGATTAAAAAATACTACTTGATTGAACTATAACAAACCATCGCTGTCCTAAATGATACAACATACAGTTTCCTCACCTGATAATAATTTTCTTCATGCCTGCAGCCACATGTGTCTTCTTTCACACACTGGTCAACACTGAGGATGTATCCAGGGTCACAAACACATCCTTCAGAACAAGGCCCAGTGCACATATTTGGTGGAATTGGGTTACAGGAAGGTTGGCAAATTGGGGCGCATGACTCAAAATGACTGTTGGTTGGGCATTTCGGAGCTGGAGAAGAAGAATGTGTTTTAGTGCTAGTCATAAAATTCACTGACAGTATGAGAAATAGTACAAGCCATTGATGTCAGCAGTTTTTGTTAGAGTTTATGGTTGAGGGAATATGTATTTTTCAGACATACGACAGAAGGTGCTGTTTCTCCAGGGTCCAATTGTGACGCCACGGTCCTGACATTCGTTGACATACGACTCTATTGCGTCACACAATGCAGCTTGAGCTCCATCCAGCTCACACACATCAAACAAACAGTCTTGGAAGAAACCCTATACACACAGGGTTAAGAACTGTAAGTATCTTGTATATGGTTAAAAATACACACTAAAGCATTTCAAATAATCTGACTTGACTTCACTCACATTTGGGTTGACTTTTGGATGGCAAGCAGCGAATGGGCCATTGTTGTCCAATATGAGACCACAGTAAGCAGGCCCTTCATACAACTCCTGCTCAGCATCGGTACATCCTGGGTTTGGGCTGACCTCTGGCTTGTTACACCTGAAAGGCAGAATCAAAGTTAAGTCATCTATGATATGAATTAATAGATAGCATACTGTAGATGAGTCTTTTAGGACTAACAGTACTGTATGTGCATTGCATATTGCCTTACTCAGGGTCTGTGTTCCAGCTGTGGCCGAAGTCATTGGGGTTTTGGACCAGTTCACCAGTCGGGGTCTGGAAGTCATCCTTAGGGTCTCCGTTGTAGTCCCCGCACAGTCCACAAAGTTTGTCCTCATAGCTGTAAAATGATCACAAGCATGTAGAAACATTTAAAAGTGGATCAAGTTGTAATAGTTATTAAAAAGACTTTTATCAGAACCATACTCACTCCTTGATAACTTTAATGTCCATATAGTGGTTTCCATCGTAACGTACAGTAACTCCAAAGTTCAAGACCACTGTGTAGTGCTTGCCAGACATAAAAATGTCAACACCACTGACAGGAGTCAGAGGAATGTTCACTTTGGTACCATTGACCTGAGAAAAGTCAGAAAACATATCTGTTGATTTGAATGTGCCTCTAAATAAGATGTCTACAGTATATGTACATTACCAGTAATATTGAAATGAATGTTGTTTTCGCTTACCTGCACAGTTCCTCCTTTCAGAATGGACACTATCACTCCCAGCGCATGGACATGAACAGCTTTTACATAGCTGATATGAGGATTGTTGTAGCGATTCTCATTGTCCGTGTATACAGCAAAGTAAGGCACATCTGTGCTGTTACAAGGTTCAGACATCAGATAAGAACAGTTTCCCATGAAGTCGTATCGCTGCTTATCAAAGGTGGTGTAATGGGGGTCACCAGAAGAAATACATGTGGAAGTTCCTGTAAATTAAAATATTTTGATGTCAAAGATAAAATTGTCAAAATAAATAAATAAATAAATAAATAAATAGTTCAATATTGTTGGAATATTGTTGATGTTGTTTTGTACATTACCTTTAGGGTAGCAGCCATGTACTCCATTAACCTCCGACATTCTTCTGTCACAGGGTCACAGGTGTTTTCCACACAGTCGAAAGTGTAGTTGCCAGCACAACGACACAACTTGGAACAGCCATTTCCAAAAATGATCTCACCAGGCTAAGTGTAAATACAGAACAAAGTTTAGAGCAAAGGCTTAAGTCCTAGAAATGGATAAAAATACAGCCTCACATCAACAACAACTCTTGTACCTCAAAGTAATTGTTTTCTTCATCCAGGCACCCACACTGCTCAATAGGAACACAGCGCCGGCCACGGAAAACAAATCCTGGTTTACAGAAGCAGCCGCTGATACAAGAACCAGAGCAGTTGGTGGAGGGTTCTGCACAGGTAGGAATACAGGCTGGGCCGCAATCAATGTATTCAGAGTCTGGAGGGCAATTCACTGTTGGAACACATGAAGAGTTATTTAGCTATACAAATCACATAATTTCTTGAAAGACTTTTGAAAGGAAAAAATAACAATTTTAACTTACCTGGTGGCGTTGGTTTTGGAGTAGTTGGCTTGGGTGTAGTTGGTTTAGGAGTTGATGGACCTGGTGTTGTTGGTTTAGGTGTCAGTGGGTTGGGGTGTAGATGGTGTAGGAGTTGATGGACCCGGTGTTGTTGGTTTAGGTGTAGTCGGTTGGGGTGTAGATGGTGTCAGGGTTGATGGACCCGGTGTTGTTGGTTTAGGTGTAGTGGGTTGGGGTGTAGATGGTGTAGGAGTTGATGGACCTGGTGTTGTTGGTTTAGGTGTAGTCGGTTGGGGTGTAGATGGCGTAGGAGTTGATGGACCCGGTGTTGTTGGTTTAGGTGTAGATGGTGTAGGAGTTGATGGACCCGGTGTTGTTGGTTTAGGAGTGGTCGATTGGGGTGTAGATGGTGTAGGAGTTGATGGACCTGGTGTTGTTGGTTTAGGTGTAGATGGTGCAGGAGTTGATGGACCCGGTGTTGTTGGTTTAGGTGTAGATGGTGTAGGAGTTGATGGACCCGGTGTTGTTGGTTTAGGTGTAGATGGTGTCGGAGTTGATGGACCCGGTGTTGTTGGTTTAGGTGTAGTCGGTTGGGGTGTAGATGGTGTAGGAGTTGATGGACCCGGTGTTGTTGGTTTAGGTGTAGTCGGTTGGGGTGTAGATGGTGTAGGAGTTGATGGACCCGGTGTTGTTGGTTTAGGTGTAGTGGATTGGGGTGTAGATGGTGTAGGAGTTGATGGACCCTGTGTTGTTGGTTTAGGTGTAGTCGGTTGGGGTGTAGATGGTGTAGGAGTTGATGGACCTGGTGTTGTTGGTTTAGGTGTAGTGGGTTGGGGTGTAGATGGTGTAGGAGTTGATGGACCCGGTGTTGTTGGTTTAGGAGTAGTGGGTTGGGGTGTAGATGGTGTAGGAGTTGATGGACTCGGTGTTGTTGGTTTAGGAGTTGGAGTAGCTAAAAGCAAGCAAGAAAACAATCAATAGACTGGTGGTTTCTCCATATTTTTGGACATTTTTTGACAATCAATATATAAAACCTTAAAATGACACAGTCTGCCACCTACCTGTACAACTTGTAATGCAGACACTGTCAATAGCAATATCTGTCTTTTCTGTTTCACCATAAACACCAACAATTACAAACTGAAAAAAAAAATTGAATTACAATATAAACACATGCTCATTTGCCAATATATATTCTTAAAAAAATATTAAGAAACTAACTGAGGGAATAAAACTGACCTGCACTGTACCAGCTGTGCCAATGTAACGAACACTTGCAGGCTTCCAGCCTTGACCTTGATTCCCTGTGAGGCTGAAAATAGGGGCTCCAAGTGCTCCACCTAAAACAAAATAATAATAAATAAATCTGAGCTAAACTCTCAGTATAATCTGTATTGTAAAATTTTCAGAAACCAATGGTCATTCAGTTTTAAAAGCTGATTCACTGCTTTGATATGTGGATCCTCATGATATTGTAATTTAATGGTCCTTTGAACTTAAAGATGTTTAAATAAACTCTTAATCTTCACTCTATAGAATAGAGACTCTTACCAGTGGTGACTGCATGGACATTAAGTTCCATTTTGGCAGCACTGCCATACATGTAGTAATGAAAGTCCAGCTGCAGGCAACCAGAGGCTGCGGTAGAGGGACTCCAGAGCTGAGCGGATTCTGATTCAACTCTATATTCTGAGTCCAATAACAAGTATGACCCCACTGCATTGGAAAAGAAAATTATTTGAGAAAATAGAGAATTTGGGGAAATAGGGAAATCCTTAAAGTCAGTTGTTGGACTCACGTCCTGGTTTGGAGTAATCATCTTCAGGGCCAGTGCCTGGTGTCGCTGTCTGTCCATTCCAAGTCTCCCAACCAAAGATATCCTCAGTTGATACCTCAGTAATCCAGCCACAAGTGTCTCTATCATCAAAATCACATCCAGCTATACAACCTGTATAAAATATATATATACATTTATTATTATAATTATCATAGTAATACCAAATGTGTATCTTTGTAATCTGCAATAAGGGTAGAATAAGTACCTGCACATGCGCCCTCGTTGATGACAATGTTATCCAGGGCAGTGTCACATGATGAAGACATCCCACGCATTGCTTGAAAAACAATCTAGAAGAGAACCATTACATTAAAGCTGGCTGAATGCTGTGGGAGTTGTTCTGTCAGTAAAAGCTTTAGCAGTATCTAACTTTTTTTAACTGATCATGAAGATAAAAACCATATAGATTAGACAATCAGTAATGCATAGGCCTTATAGCCACAAGCACAGTGATCACACTAAAATGCAACAGCTAAAATCTTCACAAAGGTCACAATCCTTTGGCAGTTTGGTCAGGTATGGCAGGACGGGAACTGATGTTAGAGCCTTTGAATAATTCTAGAGCCTTACATGAACACTTGAATTAGCACTAATAGCAATCTTTTGCTCTTTTTAAGCTGACCCACGTACCTGAGTCTGCCCGGCTGGTATGGGAACGGTGACAGAAGCTCCAAGCCATGACGGGCTCTGAATCCCAGTTTTTTGCCACAGTTGTTCCTCAGAGCCAGAATGTTTGGCTAGCACAGTCAGAGTGTTACTGCCATCACTGCCATACATGTAGTAGTAGAACTGTACACAGATCTCAGCAGGTCCATTACTAATAACTGGGCTGAGAAGGCGTACTTTCTGTCCATTTACGCTGTTGTCAGCCTCGTGATATATGTAATAGCCAGCTATGGGGGAAAGGGGATGAATTTAACAATGAATGAGAGCAAGGAACAGTAACAAAAAAGTGCTTTACCATTTCATAGGTTACCTGACAAAACATATTTAATTCATTAGTGTAACATAATTAGTGCACTGTAATTTTGTAAGCATTTGTGGTTGCTGTCATTTTAGTATTTTAGCTGAAAAACATTTGGCAATGAATGTCCATCTTTATGATCATTGGATTATTGTTTATTGGTTTGGCACTCATACTCACTGCCATTTGGATAGTCTCCATCAGGTCCTGTTCCTGAAGTTGGGGTGGGTCCACTATGGCGGTGTCCAATCACCGTTATCTTGGATGTCTTGTTGGAAGTTGCAGAAAGGATCATCATTGTTGTTGAAGTCACAGGAGGCCAAAACTACTTAAAAGATAGAAAAAAACATGACATTTCAGTTTTCAGTGGTAGAAATTGTCTAAACAATCTGACACATGGAATTCTAGTTCATTTAAAATTATTTAAGGATATGGTGTTACATAATAAACAGTCATATAATGAGGAATGAATCATGCTAATCTTTTTTTATTGTTTTCCAGTTGTACTACAATGCAATACATGTTATTTATGTTCATAATGTGTTGGTAATGGACATGGACCTTAGATATGCTTTATGGAGCCTTCTGAACTCCACCCATTTACAACCACTTCTCAAGTCATTTTGTAATCATATGTGTCCTTGCTTGATTGCAAGCATAAACATTTTGTGAGTTTTTTTTATGAGACAGAACAAATTAAAGTCATCAAATTTCGCAATAGTGCTAATTTTCTGGTTAATCATTGTCCTTTTTAACATTTTACATAATTTACTTACCAGCATCTCTCTCTGTCACGTCATATCTATAAAAACATGAAATAAGTCTGAGTTAACCAATACCAGAAAAAGACAAAAGAGCTGGCTAAATTTTAATATTTATGTTAAATATTAGATTGGATAATAATTTAATAATTTCTTATAAACAAGCAGAAAAGTAGTGTATTCAGTTACATAATAGTAGTCATCACCATAACATTTATCATCTGATTCCATCATTATGATTAATGTCTAAAGTCAAACTTGCTTTTTAAATGGGATGACAAATGCTTAATTACATTTAAACAAAGACTGTAAGAAAGTGACAATAATGCATTGTTGTGTACAAAATTAAGAAATAGCAAAACTCATGTCATCAAGCATTTCCCCGTACAATTTTGGGGGTCTTTGCCTGTTTTCCTAATTTAATTGTTAGAAACCGTGTTGCTCAATTAAAATGCATACTGCAAATGATTAAGTAATATTGGATAAATCATGTTCATTGTATAGACATTAATATTTAAAATGCATGTATTTGTATTATTTCCGCCAGTACATACAATAATCATCTTTAAACCAAAATTAGGTTTAACTTCACATTACTGCTGGAATTATACCAAATTGCTAAATAATAATGAGAATCTCACCTATTCTCGTTGTTGTCTATGGTAAAGCAACCTGTTATCCATGTTACTACCAGTATTAACTCCAGTTGTCCCATGTCTGGATAATGGATGATGTTAGGTTCACAAAGACAGAAGCGAGAAATATCTGAGTTTATAAACAGTCGGTTGATGTAGGGTCGGTGGGGCAGGGCATGAGAAGGTGTGTATCCATTTTTATCACTTTAATGAATATTCTTTTCCATAGATCATTGCAAAACCAGTTTAGTGAATCAGTAACTGTTTGTGATATGACCAGGGTGTGTTCCCCCTGTTTTCTTATGTGTTATAAGTTGAAACGTTTATCAGAAGATGCAGGGAACTTCAGCTTGTACAGTCCATAGACCTTTGAATTGAACTATCAAAGCAGGAATCCCCATGTGGTTTGTCACAATGTTTTTACAAGGTTTTTTTTATTTTATTTTTTGGACTACACTGTAAAAAAATATTTTCAAGATTTGTTATCACCACATTTTTCTTTTGTCAAATCAACTTAAATAATTTATTTAGTTGAGATAACTTATTATTTCGAGTTTCTGATGATTAAATCAATCTCCTTCATTGTATTAACTCACTTTTTTCAGTTCAATCAACTTAAAATTTTAAGGCAACCAGGTTACTTACTTTTTTAAGTTAAACCAACAATATTTTTTACTCTGAATAGCACCACACTCTTAGGTTTAATGGGGTTAAATTTTAAAGAATCCATTTTGGCACAACCCTCACAGTGCATTATGGGTATTATCTAGCCACACCGGATTTACACTCGTTATTGCTGTGCATAATGAGATTGAATGAGTGCACTAGATAACGTACACTACGAATGGCTGTCCTCTCAATTATAGTGCCACATTTAAGGGTATAGGGAGAGATTTTGGACACAGCCCATGAAAACAAATAAACGGGGACAAAGCGGAGACGGTAACTGAGACGCGTTGACGTCAAGTTTTCACAAATTCGACTTTATGGAGTTTACACTAAAATAATAACGCAGAACTCACACGTGTTTAGTTCATTGTCCTGTGTATTCAAGTCCCTGAGTTTATTATATACAATAAACACATAAACACATAAACAAGTTGTTTTTAGCCTACTGTAGGCTATGACATTCTCAAAATGACTGAATTAATAATTTCATATTCTTTCACTCTTCAGTTATGAAGCAAGTAACAAAACCAGTGAGATAATGACAGTTATTTAGGAAATGAATCAGTGCTTACAAGTATTACTGATGCTAAATTAATTATGTCCTGCATGTGACAAGAACTGATGGGAATCACTAAGAATCCACCCTGTTCTCTGATAGCGTATGTACTGTACTTTATGATGCCTGTAAAAAGAGGCGCCCTGAAAATTATGTTTTCGAATCAGGTTCAGCCCATCAATGTGAGCCACTAAAGCTTGATGATTCAAGGTCAACTCTCTCTAAAATAAGCTATTTTATCCAGGCTAAACTTACAATTAAAAAAGATCATCTTTTTTCTTCACACACTTCTTTATTTTAATCCATATTGTAATGGATCATTCATATCAGACACACAAGAATTGTTGTATACTTTCATTAGTACGCCTATAAAAAACAACATTATGTTATATAATGTTTAACAGATGTGAAAGTAGATATTGATCTGTAAAGTACTATATCATATTTGGTTATGACTTTATTGGAAAATGTTACCGAATCATCTGTATATGCATGCAGCCTTCAGATTAAAAGTAATAGTTTTGTTCAATATATGAACAAAACCTGAATTTTGTGTGTGTGTGTGTGTGTGTGTGTGTGTGTGTGTGTGTGTGTGTGTGTGTGTGTAAATCTGTGTGCTTAAATTTACAAAGGGATTTAGTTTGGTTTGGTGCTTTGTTTGTTCTTCCCAACTGTCAAAATGTGAAATGTTATTTTGCAACGGAAACTTTTCGTCTGTTTGCAAAAAGCTGATGCATCATTTTGATTGCAAAGGCCTTGAAACTTAGTCACTCAAGGAAGTCACACAGGTGCGGGAAATAATTTAACAAACTTACTGTACTTCTTGTATTCACGCCTGATTCAAAAGTAGATTGAGATACACTTTTAACTTTGTTCAAATTTGTATTTTTATAGTATTTATAAATCTATGTATATACTATTGTTTTTGTTGCTAATCCATGTTTTTACATAATACATGAACTAGTGTTCAGTGTACTGATTGATAAGATTGATAAGTACTGATTGGTAAGAAATTTAATTGAATAGGCTTGGAGTCAGAAAACATTTTTGAAAGAAATAAACTTATTCAGAGAGAATGTGTTAAGTTGATTTAAAGTGACAGTATAGACATTTATAATGTTACAAAAGATTTGAAATTCAAATTAATGCTATTCTTTAAGGGTGCCCTAGATTGTGAAATTGAATTTATGTTGGCATAGTTAAATAACAAGAGTTCAGTACATGGACATGACATACAGTGAATCTCAGGCCCCGTTTACATGATGGGAAAATGCAGATATTTCTCTGCGTTTTGCACTCTCATTTACACGAAAATGCTGTTTTTATCACTGAAAACGATTATTTCTAAAAACTCCGGGCAAAGTGGAGATTTTTGAAAATGCCGGATATTTGTTGTCTGTGAACTGCGTTTTAGGTTCTCTCTTGTCGATTCTGAGGATTCTGATTGGCTTGCATGGCTTTATCCTTAACCCCTACACTGCCGCCTTAGGTTTGGCATAGTTATGATGGCGCTTCGACGGCGTATTTATGCAGGTGTGTGAACGATGTTATTTTTGAAAACGGAGAGGGGGAAAATATTCATTTTGCTAAATACCCGGCTTTGTGTAAACGTGGCCTTAAACACCATTGTTTTCTCCTTCTTATAAATCTCGTTTTTGAAAAACACCCCTGAAAAACAGGCGAATCTCCACATAATAGAAAGCCTAAGTCCCGCCCCTCCACTTCCGTTTAATGGGACCTTATTTCGGAAAAATTATGAATGGGAGTCAATGGCGAGAGATAACTTATCTTTTTATTCCGTCTGAACTGTGTCCTGGATTACACATATGATGTTTGTCAATTTAAAAGATAATTATGAAAGTCAAGAAAGTTCGCAGTTCGTCATAAAACAGAAGAGTAACTTTTAGTTTTATGTGAAAATCGCTCAATGAACTACATTTCCCGGGAGGCGAAACAACGAGCGAGATCAGCTGCTGTGTGTGTGTGCAGTCTGGAACAACACACTCATGACGGTAACGTTACGATTATAACGGAAGACTATAGAAACAATGACATAGCGTCAGTAAAGTTAGCTTCATTCATTGAGAGAAAATGTGCGCCTTTGGGATTTGTAGTCTTTGTAATTACGTATTTTCACAGTCTTATATCTCAACAGTTTTACATAAAACTGCGACTTTCTTGACTTTAAAATGTATCTTTTAAATTGACAAACATCATATGTGTAATTCAGCGATCAATTTAAACGAAATCAAAATATTTGTTATCTCTCGCCATTGACTACCAATACAATATTTTTCCGAAATAAGGTCCATAGAGGTCGACCGGAAGGGGAGGGACTTAGGCTCTCTCTACAGACCAACTGTTACGCAACAGTCGGGATCATTAATATGTACGACCCCTACCACTTGCATAATGCCAGTCCATGTTCAATGACAGACGGAGCTGCGCAGCCGAAGCATAGCAGTTGATCAGTGTTCGGATGTACACATGAATACAAAAGTATATTTTAGTTCCTTCGTCCGTGCGTCTGAAGAAACAATGGATTCATTTTGTTTTCTCTGGAAATTTTCAAACATTTCACCGACGACTGTTTCCTCAACTTGCCAAGAGCAGGCCTCGGATCGAGCTGATGTGTTGTTGTTCAAGCTCAGACAGGTAATCTTTCACTTTAAAATCGTTCAATACTGTTTTTGCATCAGTAAGTCAGGCCAGTGATTAGAAATCAACTTCACATCGTTTCTTTTAGTATGGATGAAAAAAAAAATCTTATTCAAATTGTGAATTATATATGTTACACAAAGAAAGCGATCAAGGAACACTCACAGCGTGAGTTTATCTAGACGCTTGCCAAACTCGTCATGAATTCAGTGACGTACGTTACACTGCACAACGAAGCTCTAACTGTATTTATATCATCGTGTCTGCTGCATTAGAGAGTAGAGAGACTACATTGCAATGATAAGATCTTCATTTTCACGATCGACACCACTTTGCTTAGGTATGTGGACATATCAATAAATAGCGGCCGCCATTGTGTTCTAAATCTCTGTGCCGGATTTTCCCAATAACCATTTTCCAAATAACTATGAAACCCATGTTAGATCCAAATAACTATATGAAACCCATCTCCACATAAAATTTCATTAAGATATCTTGAATATTGAGAAAGTTATGAGCATTTTTGTGAAAAAACAACTTTTTCGGTCACACTAAATTCGGTAACACTTTACAATAAGGTTCATTTATTAAGCATTAGTTCATGCATTAACTAGCATGAACTAACCATTTGTTACTGTATTTGTTATTCTTTGTTAACGCTAATTAATACAAATCTAGCTGTTCATTGTTGTTCATGTTAGTTCACAGTGCATTAACTAATGTTAACAAGATTTTAATAAAGTATTAGTAAATGTTAAAATTAACATTACCAAAGATTAACAAATGCTGAAGAAGTATTGTTCATTCTTTGTTAATGTTAACTAATGTAGTAACTAATGAACCTTATTGTAAAGTGTTACCCTAAATTCTATTGTTTTCACCTTAATGAGACAATAATAGGCGCTGATTACTGAACTATAAAATGTTCTAACTTTCTTCATACTTGACATGTTTTTTTTTGTAAAGGGGGTACCCAGGTCTTTCCACATATGCCATCCATTTGTCTATTTGTTGAGTTTTAATTTTTTGTCCAAATAGGTTTGCTTGCTCAATGCTCATCACAGCAACACTATGTGATGGGAATAGATCTAAATACTTCAAAAACATCTCACGATTCGTTAATCTCGATAGCTGTAATAGTAAAAACCTATAATAGCTGTAGTAAAATTATTCGAGAGAGTTTCACATGTAATACATAGCTATTTCATATGCAAGCATGTCAGCCAATCACAGCAGGGGCCGGTTACACACAGCAGACACGCCCCTTCAATCAGAGTGTTCAAAGCAGAGGCTAAAATCAGGCTAGGAAAAATGCCTTTTATTTCTAAATTATGACTATTTTCGATCTAAAAAACATACTAACATTATAAGTGCAACCCAGGAAACATTATAAAATATTTTTAAAAAACACTCTAGGGCACCTTTAAAATCTCTTTAGATCCTGTATACCAGTTTCCACCAAAAATCAATCAAGCTCACTCTCGTACTGCGTCATATCTCATGTTAGTGGAAAATCTCTCTGCAGCACTCGGCGCTCTCACTGAGAGCTATTGTCAATGGTGACTCTGAGGACTCGCCTGGCATATTTCTCCGAGTCTGCAGCCCCACCCGCTGTAGTGCCGCTTTGTAAAAAGTGTCATACTCAGTGTGTCCCTGAGCCTTCTCAAGCACGCGAAAGCATTTGAGCCAAAAAAATCCATTCATTAAAAAAGAGCCATTCATCTAAATCTTGCAGACCGTAAACTTTTGAACAGTATATCAAATGAGCATTGATTAGGATAATAAATGCTCGAAAAAGTGTTATTTATTATCTATTGTGTTAAAGCTACACTGTGTGATTTTTACCCCCATCTAGCAGTGAAAAGGTATATGACCATCCAGTGAATATTAGTTTCTGTTCCTCTCAATTCCGATTTCAGTTTTAATGTAGTTTAATGTGGTGGCCAATGTAGTCCAAGATTAACATGGCTTCCAGTTCGATCTCCGTCCATGAATGTTGACTCAAACGTAAACGCAAAGGCGAAGCTTGAATTAACGGGTATGTCCCTCTTTGGCTAACGTACTTTCAAGATGGAGGGGCAACATGGCGACCGACATTAGTACCCTTAACCGTATGCATTTTCAATGGCATATTATACACTCACAAGAATACTTTATTACTTGAATGAAGTAAAAATACATTAATAAACACATATTTTTGAAAGAACTAAGTGTTTTAGCTAAGAATAAACTAAAAGAGTTACACAGTGTAGCTTTAAAAAATTTCAACGTAACCTTGTTGTAAAATTTTACTGTAGATAGATTGCAGTTTGAATTCATCCCTAACATATTTGGGGCATTTGGCCATGCAGACTGTATACTGTATATTGCCATTCTATATGATACATTTGATCCCTGCTCTGTAATTTACATTTTTTATGTACATCTTGTATGTACTATAAAGAACAGTTTTGTTTAGTTTAATTTGTGTTTTAGTTTGATTTCTCTGTTTCCTGTGATTTTATTCCTTGTTGATTTATTCGGGTTTGTAATTAATTCACTCATGTATCATTTAGCTCCTTTGTTTGCATTTGTATATACCGTACACTGTTTTGTTCAGGTCGGTAATGTCAGTGTTAAACTGTAGCTAAACTCCTCCTGTTATCTTATTTTTGGATTTAATTAGGGCCCAAGCCCTGAAAGGGCGCAGAGCCCTATTGTTTTCCTTCCGATTATTATTAGGGCCCAAGCCCTGAAGGGCGCAGAGCCCTATTGTTTTCTTCCGATTATTTTTTTTTTTTTTTTTTTTTTTTTTTTTTTTTTCTAGCGACTATTCGGGCACTTTGGGGCCCTTAACATGCTCGAAAACTCTTGAAACTTTGCACACGGGTCAAAACCCGCGGCCATCAGAGCCGGGCTGAAGCTGGTACCCGGGCGTGGCAGGGCGGCTCGTCAGCGCCCCCTGGAATGGGGTCCGAACACCTGGTCCATAACTCAAACACACTTGCATGTAATAATATGAAACTCGGTACACATGTCGATAGCAGAATTTCATCTATACCTCGCGTTCTTACTTTTACCCCAGCCCAACAGGAAGTCGGCTATTGAGGTTTTTTTGTAAAACACACGCAATGAACTTTTAAATACTCCTCCTAGAGCTCTGATCCAAATTCGACGAAACTCGGTCAGCGTGAAGTCAAGACATTGAGGATGAAAGTTTGTGTGGGGATTTTTGATATCTCGAACGGTTTGGCCGTGGCGAGGAAACGAAACTATGGCGAGAACGTGAAACAGGAAGTGTGTCATAACTTCAGCATACATTAACTGATCTGGATGAAACTTCAGCAGTGCGTTCGCTGTAAGAGGACGATCACATGGATGTGACTATTGTGAGTCAAAGTTATAGCGCCACCAACTGGCAGCAGGAAGTGTGTCACTTTCAAAATGCTTTGAAATCACCCTCTTATTTTTACCCGATTTGCTTCAAACTTCATCTGTATAATGTAAATACACGGCAGATGAAGACCTATGAATGGATTCTTGATATCTTTGAAACTGTTGCCGTGGCGACGCATCAAACTTTACCATTCTTTTAGGATGCATTCTTTTAGGGATTCGAACATTTGTCCATAAATCAAACACACGTGCATGGATTAATATGAAACTCGGTACACTCATAGATCACATCAGGCCAAACAACTTTCGTGCTCTAAGTTTCACGACAGTTCGAACGGAAGTCGGGAATTATGTTTTTTTTTTTTAGATAAATGTCCTAGAAAAACATCAAATTACAACCCATGCTGTTACCAATCACCACCAAACTCGGTGTGCATGAAGTCAAGACATTGAGGATGCTAAATTCCGGACGGATTTGTGATATCTCGAACGGTTTGGCCGTGGCGAATTTTTTTGACTAAAAAAGGACACATAAAGTGTGTTATAACTTGGTTAGTTTTACTGACAGTTACAAAACTTGCCGTGTATATTGTTCTATTCAAGCCAAACAACTTTCTAATTAACAATAATAAGCTCAAACCCACAGAAAGTCAGATATTGTAGTTTGAATATGATCATGCTCTTTCTGAGCCTGAGTCTTTCTTTGAGTCTCTTGACACACAGTCTGTGTGTGTGTGTGTGTGTGTGTGTGTGTGTAGGGGGAGGGGGCTTAATCATGTCACTGTGTGTCTGGCCTGCTAAAGTAAATACATTTCTTAAGCCTGGTATTTTTTAAATAAGTTTTTATTTTTATTTTTTTATAAGTAAAGGCATATAACCTGTTTAATTGTAGTGCATTGACAATAGTTTTATATAATTAGTGTATTAATTAAATTAACTTGGTCCATAAATCAAAAAGGAAGTGTGTTAAAACTTCTGCATACATTAACTGATCTTGATGAAACTTCAGCAGTGTGTTCGTTGTAAGAGGCCGATCACATGGATGTGACTATTGTGAGTCAAATATATAGCGCCACCAACTGGAAGCAGAAAGTGTTTCACTTTCAAAATGCTTTGAAATCACACTCTTACTTTTACCCGATTTGCTTCAAACTTCATCTGTATAATGTAAACACACGCCAGATGAAGAGC